>JBBJLS010000155.1:11252368-11265792 GCA_037577275.1 Bryconaethiops microstoma | reverse complement strand
GAGAGAGAGAGAGATAGAGAGAGAGAGAGAGAGAGAGAGAGAGAGAGAGAGAGAGAGAGAGAGAGAGAGAGAGAGAACTACCTTACTTCGTAAGCAGTGAAATATTTGGCAGTATGGTAAACAAAGCTTTAAACCATTGAATGTCAATAAAACGTGAGAGAGAGAACTGAGAGAGAGAGAGCTTCAGTATGATAGTGGGAGAGAGAGGCATTAGGCCCACTGGCTGCTTGTCAGAGTTTTTCTTTCGTCTTGCCTATTGAAGCAAGACGAGAACACATACACGCGCACACACACCCCTCCTCTGTTCCCGGTCGGGCCCGAATGAAATGTTTTTTCGGTCCTGTCAGCACAGCTTGGCTGGTTTTCCAAGCCCCAGCAAGTTTAGGTCAGCAGGTTTACAAAACCATCCCAGAAACACTCAGCACACCCAAACAGCATAGCTTAGTTGATTCTAATGTGCAATCATTTTCTCTTATTACTTTTAAATGGTTTGGAGCGATGAGCGTAGGAGGTGGTCTCTGTTGTCTATGATACTGCTCTTTAACGTGTGAGCACATGAGAGAAAGCTTGGGTTTGGTGCAAGAAAATGGATAAAATCTCCAATAATCAAAAGTGTGAAATTGTAAATGTACACACAGTGCTATTGCAGTAAAAATCCGAGCTACACTCTATGTCTAAAGATCATAACTATACAGAATTTCATCTGAAATCCAGATTATTTGTCCCCCCTTCTCTGCAGCTACAGCCTTTACTCTTCTAGGAAGACCTTACACTGAATGTTGGAACTTGCTGTGAGGATGTGATTGCATTCAGCCTCAGGAGCATTAGTGAGGTCAAGTACTGATGTTGGATGATTAGTTTTGGATAATCAAGGCCACTCCAACATATGTCAGTGATATTTGGTGTTGTCTGTAACCCCTGTAATACAAGCATTTTCAATACATCTCATTTTCAGTGTACTTTCGCTAGTTTTTGTTTTTTAAGCATTGCTTTTTAAGCATATGAACTATATCTCCCTTCGCCCACTGTCTGTCCATCTATACAAGCACTTCAGTGGAAACCCCCAATGGCTCCTTCGGCCCTCTTTATCACAAAGTAAGACGGTGACTTTTGTGCAGGTTTAAAATGTTTGTGAACATGAACGTGTGTGCGTGTGCAGTGGGTGCTGAAACAGTGCCGTGACGTGCTCTGAAAAACCACAGTTTCTTCTCTTCCTCAGCCACACGCTTCATAGCAACGGAATCCCACTACGCTGTGACATCACAGGCAGAGTCAGAGGACACCTCCATACACCCCTACACACATACACACATACACTGAGAGAGAGAGAGAGAGAGAGAGAGAGAGAGAGAGAGAGAGAGAAACAGTGGGTGTTTGCTTATTGGATCGTACATTTGACTAAATGTGACGTCTGTCTTCTCCTCCTACTGAATTCTTCAGTTCCCAAAAAGATACACACACACACACACACACGCACATCAGTGTGAGACGCCTGTTATACAAACCACTATTATAACTATTACAGCAATTGTTACCATACTTCATGGTTTAACCACGTCTGTGTTTTCTTTCATGTCATTGGTGTCAGGAAAAGTGTTCTCACACACCAACACGCACGTACATATACACACACACACACATGCACACGCGCATTGCTGTGATGAGTAAATGACATTATAAGTGCTATTAACCACTAAAATGACAGTCATTCAGGCAATTTAAACAGTAATTGTTTCCTTGCTGGAAAAAATAGCCCATCACTCTGCTGATAGCAAGCGTGGACTGTCGTCTTGATCGCCGGAGTTCGACACTTAACAATTAAGAAAACAGCACACATTTTTCAATGAACCAGAGCTGAAGCTTCAGATCTCCATTCTTCTCAGCATTATTTATAACGGAGAGACAGTTTGAACTGTGTTACTGTATCTTTCTGCAAAGAAAGTGCTGTAACTTTGTTCATAGCAACTAATAAGACAGAAATGTTAAATACATGTTAAATACATGTTAAATGCATGTTAAATGCATGTCTTTCTAAGGAAATAAGAAATCTGAGGTTTTGCTAGCATCCAAATCACATAGACAGATGTGGCCGGCAACATTTTCTTCTGTTTTTCCCATTTTTAGTCATGTCCAGTGTCACCCATACCAGGACTCCCCCTATCACATGATACCACCAACACTGGGAGGGCAAAGGACAGAACATGCTTCCTCTAAGTCACATGAAGAGCCACTGCACCTTTTCCAACTGCCATTCACACAACATCATTTGGCAGCTCAACACACTTGAAGGAGAATGCTGAATGCCAATTCGTTCAACTAACTATATAATACAATAACTTTATTTATAGAGCACAAAGATATGGAAGCTTAAAGTGCTTTGCAGATAGGTGTCAAAGTTCAAAAGCAGTCTAAACAGTTGCAGTCGTGTTTAGTGTTTTTCATCTAGTTTTGTAATTGGTAACAGCTATAATAAATAAATAGGTTTAAAAAAACATGAAAATAATCAGAGGCAATAGCACATTATATGAAATGTTAAATACAGAGAGGTAGAATTTAAAGGGTAAAATGATGGGATACATTTTTAAATATTTCTTTAAAGTGTGTAGCGAGATTGGTTTCCTAATTGGGCTCCACAGATCAGAATCATAATAACAGAAAGAGGGCACTTCACATTTGCTGTAATTTACGGAGGGTTGTTGCAGATCTAAGATCACGTTTTGGGACATAAACAGACATTGACTGAGGTACGCAGGTGCTTGGCCATTTATAGCTTTAAGCAAGCAAGAGTTCTTCCAAAGTGGGAATGATATGAGTCCTCTTGTTTTCATTAGGATCCGTGCCGCTGCATTTCATATAACTGGAAGGAGGCACCTTTTTGTATTTTTTTCTTAGGAGGCCCAGAAAGGACAGAACTACAAAACTCCATTCTGCTTGTAACAAACGCAAGTTTCTCTACCTTGCTCTGGCACGGAAAAATCCTATATTTAGCAATTGTTCTAAAATAATAAAAATAAAAAGCTTCATGGGTGACTGCATTAACATGCTGAACCAAAAATTAACTCCAGGTGCCCATTTTCAGCCTTCAGTTTTGATACAGCCTGGACTTTCACAAAGGCCCTAAAACCTAGTGAGACACTACAAGAAACGTAACTGTTTTTTTCATAAATGAACTTTCAATTCCATCTAAATTGTTACTCCATTAAATATGATTTAAGCCATTCTACAACTGAGCTACATTTTGAAGCAGATTTGAAAATTATAATCTACTGTATCAAAAGCTGCACAGCATGATTGAAGCCTGAAGGATTCGGTATCAGTCCTGAGGTCTGAGGCCATTCACAACATGGACTAATGCTGTCTCAGTACTATGGTTTAAACTGAAAACAGAATGAAATTTCTCAAATAATTTGTTAACAAGACATTTTTTCCTAAAGACTTCCTTAAAAAAGAAGGTTCGACCTGGTGAAAATAACTGAATACATTCTAGCCTTTTTTAGTAAAAGGCTTCACCAGGGCGGCCTTAAAACATCTGGGCAACACCTGTTGACAGATGGCAGTTTACAATCGTTATACACACAAAAATATCTTAAAAAGAGAAGTAGGAACATGGTCAAGATCACATTGAAGAGGGAAGGTGTCTACAGAATATAGAGAGTTTATGATAGCAAGTTAGATACATCTATAGGTGGTAAAGTGTCATTTGCACTGTGTGAATTATGTGAATTTTATATGATGGTGTACTCTGCTAGTTTAGCTTGCAACATCAGCTTTGCTCCTTGGTAAATGAACACCAACACCATTAAGTGTCTGATGAAAAGTTCTAAGCCACGTATCCTCCACATATGTTTTGCTATGATGGCATGCTGTGAGTGTTCATTACTTGCACTTCCCACACTGACTCTGATACAATCAATGTGACAGTAAAAAGTGCCGGATTTTTACTAGAAAACAGACACAGCAGCCAGTCTATTAGTCATAAAGCCACGACTCTTTGTTACTATTTTACTTTCTCACGGCTGTACGCCACTGATTGTATACCGCAAAGATAATCAAAGGTAGATAAACAGAGAAGTATAGAAAGAACTTTCAAGATGAATGGCATTATAGCTAAAACTTATGGAATTAAATTATTTCAAGTAAATCCTTGTCAGGAGGATTGATCAGTCATTTCCTTTTTCCTCCTTAACAGATGTCATTGCGGTATTAGGCTATTGGTGGTCGCTGTACCAGAACTGCCACTTTAAAACTAATACCAGGTGTCTCATCACAGTGCTTGACACCAACAACAGTCAGTCTCAGTATGCACAGGATTTTTACACAAAAAAGTACATCATGATCTAAACGCCTTGTGTTCATAATCACAACATAACTAGCATCTCTGATGATCAGATTCTGTTTCATCAATACTATACTCTTCAGACTGGAATCAAATTCATAGCTAAATCATTAAAAGCAGCCTCATTCAACATGTTCTTATAAACACAGCAAGAAAATAAATCTTAGCAAGTTAAATAAGATTAAATAAGATTATTTGGCTTACAGTCTCCCAAGAAAATGAGTAAACATGTGGCAAGAAAATAAGTAAACATGGATTAAACATCAAAGACTTTGTGTGTGTTCAAAATAATTTGTATCATATAAATCTCATGGATCATCAATTAATCATATCTCATTTCTCTTGATTTTTCTTGGTAACACTATATTGCTAGTAGTCTGAGACTTAATTTGAGTATGACATTTAATATTCAGAATAATGTGCTTGTTACTATTAGTACATTTAGAGAGATGTGAAGGATTGTTTATTTCAAGAAACTGTACTAAGTACATTTTGATTACCCTTTTGACTTTCTCGTATATTTAAGCAGTCGGTGATTTGAGGGTGGGTGAAGGGGGACACTATCCACCTTGTTAACAAAATGACCACAATGGACAATTATCTCAAGCACCTCTGTGTTGTGCTAGACTTCTTTGACTGTCTCAGCATGTGTCTGGCAGTACACACCGTCATGGCCACACTCCGGACATGGTCTCATTATGTCTGCCACTCTTTAGGATGTCACTTAGTCATTCCTGTACTCTGCATTCTTTGAAATGTTGACCCCATTTCATAATAAGCCAAGACATATTTATTTTAAGAAAAGGTTTACAAATGACACAACAGTGACATTTTCATGGGCAGAATGTACTCTGCACCATGCATGCCATCGGATTCTGTTGATGCCTTGTTGGATAACTTCAGCTCAAAACTTGTTCGTGTTGTGGATGAGGTTGCACCAGTTAATACCATTTCATACCAACAAAAAAGCACAATGGAGAAATGCTAATGCTGTTCAACTCCAAAAGTCAGAATTGAGGAAGGGTGAACGCAAATTGCATAAAAACAAGCTTCAGATTCTTGTCCTTAAATAGATGTCTTGAAAATCTTCTGTCTAATCATAGTACCGAGACTGTGCTAATTAAGGTTATTAATGAAATTTGCCTAAATACAGACCCTGAAAAATGATCCGTTCTATTACTGCTCGATCTCAATGATGCTATTGATACCACTGACCATAAAGTTGTTTTAGACTTGAGAACTGGGTTGGACTCTAAGGAACTTCCTCTAAAATGGTTCAGTTCATACATGCGTGGATGGAAAGAGGAAACAATAGGAAATAATTTTCTGAGAGAGTGCCAGTAACCTGTGGTGTGCCCTAGGGTTAAATTCTTGGCCCATTCTTGTTTAATTTGTATATGCTTCCTCTGGACCAAATACTACAAAGACTATGAGATATTTACCACAGTTATGCAGATGATACTCAGATGTAATTCACCCTTTTTCCAAACAATTATGCCCCTTTTGACTCTCTTTGTAAGTGCCGAGAGCACATCAGTATCTGGATGGGACAAAACTTTCTGCAGTAATATAAAACTAAAACAGATATTATTTTATGTATGAATAGCAATAAAAGGTCTGTCTCAAGTGCCCTGAAATCTAAAGAATAAGCAGGTAACCATTTTGTACTAATGGATCTCTCAGTCATGTCAAAGCAGTTATTAAATCAGCCTTTTATCACCTCAAGAACATCAACACAATTAGAGACTTTCTGACTAAACCAGGCCTGGAGAATCTCATCCATGCCTTTGTTTATACTGGGATTGATTATTGTTATGGTCTTTTAAAAGAAGGACTTCCAAAAAAGACAATCAAACAGCTTCAGTTGATTCAAAATGGAGCTGCCAGAGTTCTAACAAGACGTGAAAGAAGGAAACACATCACCCCGATTCTGAGATCCTAACATCATCTGACTGTATTTTACAGAATCAATTTTAAGGTTCTGTTCCTTATCTCTAAACTGTTTAATGGTGTAGGCTGTGTAACAGAACTTTCACATCATTAAGAATGAGTCAGTTAGTACTGGCTAAGGTAAAGACTAAACATGGAGAAGTTGCGTTTAGCTATAATGATGCTTTTAGATGGAACCAGCTGATAGAGAGCATTAGAAGAGCCCTTTGACCAGACATTCAGCTCACCTCTTTTTTCATGCTACAACAGCACTTTATTATCCGAATTCATTTTTTGTTTTTACTTATGGTTTGTACTTGTTTCAATTATTCTTTTCTCTTTCAAATATATTGTTTTACATTTTTTTCAGCATTTGCGACTTTTTTTTACCTGCAATATTCATCATGAATATTTAGATTTAGCTTCAAACATTAATAGAATAATCAAGCATTGCCTCATTGCATGTATAGTATTGTTTAAATTGCACAGCTTTGTTCACATCTTTATCTAATCATGATAAAGGTACCCTGAGTAACTTTTTTGTAATGGCCCGGGGTGTCTGACCGATTGTGGTGAGCTGCCTGAGCCAGAAATGCCAGTTTTTTGCCCCAGTCCAGGCCTGATCAAATAGTGGTTGGTGGTGTGGGAGCAGGGGTGCACCCATATTCACCTTCTGAATATAAGTGATTACATCTTGTTTTCTGTCCATTTTTAGAATAGCCTTTAGTTAAGTTAGCATGGCCAATATGATTTATTTACAGGAGGAATACAATTTCAGAGTAGCATGAACCTGTTGAAGTATTGAAAGAGCGCTTAAATTTTGATGCAATACACAAAGGAACCAATGAATTTCCCTCAATAAATGATCAAAGGAAGAGCAAAAACATCAGCAACTCTGGGCCACTGTTAGCTACTAAATCAACTTCCCTTACTATACCTTCTGGGATTCAAACCTAAAGCCACCAGTTCCTGTTGTTCAACTCTTCTCCGCTGAGGCATGGCCTGGCACTGAAGTCACCTTTCCTAGAATCACGCAGACACTGTGTCATTGTCCTTGCTCTCTCTAACAGGAAACAAAAATAAGAGCATACATGTGGGGCATTCCACACTGCAGCCCCTTGCACACACTCCGCAGTAGGTCACTCAGTGTTTACAGGCTACACAAGCCTACACATGTGGGAACACACACAAGCTTACACCTTTTAACCAGATGGTCGTATTCGACTCAGGTGGAAAGTTTAGAGCAGCAGACAGCAAGTTTCATATGAACCATAGCACAGTTTTAAACAAACTCAAACTAAGTTCTTAACTAGTCTTGCAGCGACAAGACTTCTGTCCCACCTGTTAGCAAAGATGTAGCTAAGCTAAGGCCAAATGTGTGTGAAACTTAATCATCCTTACCTTCATCACAGTTGAACCAATGTGGTAATTGCTGCCAGTAATTTAGGAACAAAAGTACGTGGACACTTCCATTTTTATAAATATTTTTAAACCAATATGCATGCTGTATTTGTTGGTTTGCAAGAACTACTAAGATATTAAGATGTTTCACATGCAAAACATTTTTTGTTTTTTTTACTTTTTATGCAGACCATGTGGCTTCACAAAGTGTAGTTTTAAGCGATAGTCTATTTTGCCTCCAGCCTGAACAAAATCGACTCCTGCACAGTTTTTTTTTACTGCACAGTAAAAGCATCCCAGAATCATCCCACATTAGCACTGCCGCTACTTCTCGTATAAAGCAAGCATTATCCTAACGTGATTTTTTATATTTAATCTTTAATCCACAGCATGGAGGCTAGCTAGAGTTAAACTGGGTTACCCGGATACAAAGATATAGGCCTATGCTTTATTTGATATTGAAATTAAAAACATATGTATTTAAGATGTATGTTATCCTAACACCAGTAACCCCACCACCATCTGTTTACAGCAGCCCTGCTTGATAAGGCATCCAAAATGTACCATGTTGAAAATTTGACAAGCAACAGCACTACTAAACTATACAGATTTGTTTTCTCTAAATATAATTTTTTTGGTACTTTTTCTCAGTACAATATATATTGAAACAATCACAATCTGGTCTTGGTCTTGGCTACTAAAAAAAGTCTTGGTCCCAATTTGACCTGATCTTATTTTTGTCTTTGGTTGTATCAGCTACAGCACTTTTAAATTAGTAATATTTGGCCTTCTTTCAAAAGGGCACCGCAAAAGACAGGAACCTGTGGACAGACAGGAACCTGCAGCTCTCTGATTTTATAACATTTCTAGACCCAATTATAGATTTGATCAATAAGCCTCCAATTCTTTGACCTGGAGTTGAAGAGAAGGAAGACAGATATGAAGAGAAAGAACCCATGCATTAAAGACTTCAGTGGGCTCAGAGCCAGAAGTGGGCCACAGACAGAAGTGGGCACCTGAAAGTTGAATCACACTAAAACAGAGAGTATCGGTAAGAAGAACACGCACAGAGATGAAAAGAAAGGAAAGAGTAACTGACATAAGGTGCACTGCTTACTAATAATGTGGATTTGAACTTCTGAAGGTCTAGGTTTGTCTAGGATGGTGGTGCTCAAATCTTTTGGAGGGGCAAAATGTAATGTTTTTTAAGTTTAGTCGAGTGCCAGCGAGAAAGCATAACTGGCTTGCAACTCCTTAGCCTTCCATTTACATTGTGTACAACTGTCTGTGACACACAGTTAGCTCATAACTGCTAGCTTCAGATGTAATATTACACCTGCATCACAGTCAATGACAACTGAGGTTTTAGGGTAAAGAGTTTTCTTATTAGAATGTGTTTTAAAACATTACACTATAGGTTTTGCTATTAAAATTACTCGTGGAAGGAGTAGAGGATGTAGTCAACCTTCAGCCCCCACTCTGGGCCTTGGTGCAACATACAAGACCAGAGTTTAGAGAACCACATAGCACACTTGACCGAAATTAATCATTTTTACATTACTAAATCAATACAGTTACAAATTGCAATACAATAAGAAGACAACAGGCCAAAACAAATGCAACAGAAAAACAGGTCAAGGCCATTTAAGACAGGTCAAACCAGTGAGTTAACTCATGTAATGATAAACCATGACAGTGGCATAGTTTAGTGCACGTGATGGGTATCCCGTTGCATAAACAACGTAATAATATGGACGGACGAACCTACCTACCTTGAATCTTTACTTACTGTCCAATTAATCATCTCCACTTACCATAGCTGCACTTACATTTACAGACTGTGATCTATCTGTTTCACTACATTCATCCAAGGCCAACACCAGTCACAGAAACACTAGAGAGCAGGTGTTTTTGGGTGTTGGGTCATTCTCAGCACAGTAGTGGTACTTACATGCATGGTACTAGAATTTTAGTGTGTTTGTGTAGGTGTCCTTAAGTGGTCACACACATGTAGCACAGTTCAGCTTCTTTCTCTTTTGCAATCTCCTATTTGGCTATTGACCAACAGTCACCTCCAACGTGTGTGTTTGTGTGTGTGTGTGTGTGTTTGCTCATTTGCTCAAGTCCCATCACATCAGCAGAAGTCGAGAAATCGGAACTGGTTTCCTGCTTTCATAATCGTCATGCTGTGCTGGTTTATTAGTTGTTGACATGTCAGAAATGCTTTGTGCAACAAAAGAGCCCTGTGTCTCATGAGAGAATCACATCTGTTCTGCTACACAGAAGCAAACTAAGTGATAGAGATGAAAAGGTGCCTCAATTTCAATTTATACACACACACACACACCCACACACACACACCCACACCCACACACACACACACACACACACACACACACACACACACCTACATGATGTGTAGTAGTATAACTTCAATACATACAGCCTTAGAAAAAAAAGGCAAGGTCTGATAGGTGCTTTTATTTACCTTTTGTGATCATTTCAGTCAAAAAGAACTATTAACTCAGAACTAGAGGTATTAACTGGAACTAAGGAGATCCATTCCATCAGAATTATACATAATAAAAGTGAAAAGAGTTACTCCTTTAGATATAACATATGAAGTGTGAGAGAGGTTAAATTGCTTAAATTCCTTTAGAGAAACTGCAGTTCAACTGGTTCAGCCGAGAGAAACAGAACAAACAAACCCGAAACTCACTTTACACTGCATGGGGTAAGATACCAAGCGCACACACAAGCACACATACCCACATACTAACACACAATATCTCTAATGGTGAAAATGCCCTCTGTAACACTGTGTAAACAGAGATTAATGATAAACTCAGGAAGTGCATTCCTAAAAGGTATTTGCCAATTATAAACACCACACATGCGCACATGCACACACTAGTGAGGACACAAATATCTGCACACACACCCTTTCATATGTTTAGAACTAGAGAGGAGGAACAGGCCTGAGGTAACAAAAAAAAAAGTTTGGCAGCATCATGTAGGCCAGAGAACACACTCATATAGTGACAACCCACAGAGCACGTACACACACGCACACTCGCTCACACCTTTATTATACATGAATTATGTATGTGTTGTTACCTATATGTAATAGGTATATCCTATAAGTATTATGTTCCTATCAGAACAAAACCAATTCCATTTTTTGTACTTGAAAACACCAGCTGACTTTAATACTAAAATACTATTAAAATGTTATGGTGAGTGCACCATTAGAAATGGTGCAAAATTACTTAGATGTTTTTACAATGATAATATACAGTATACTATATACATAAGCACCAATCTGCATTATTAATTTGTATGATAAGTGTCATATATACATATTAACAATATGTATATATGGAAGAGAGGTTGGAACTCACAGGCCCAGTTCTTCGCGGGGCAGATACACATTCATGCACACAGTCACACATGGCATCTAAAATTCACCTGACATACATGTCTTTGGTCCTGTGGGAAAAAAGCACAGCGTTTGGTCATCTGAAGGCCCGAGGCTCAGCGTCAAACAGAGATTTATGAGTCCAGTGCAGCTAGCGTGGTGTGAATTTCACTCAGTGCTTATACTGTTTCTTTTATGCTGATTTACATTTGGTTGTACATTCTCAGCATCATAGAGAGAAATATGTCTCTCTCTCTCTGTAACACACAAACACACACACACACACAAATAGAAAGGCTATTTCTAGTCAATGTGCAGACACTGCTTTAGCCGGGTTAATACTGCAGAATAAGACCCTCCTGACCAGCCTTACACCAGGATCAGTATTAATATGCAGTCCATCTAACTTCTGATAACAAACACACACACACACACACACACACACACACACACAAAACACACACACACACACACACACAAACACACACACACACACAGTGCTCTCCTTGCTGTGAGGGATGTTCTGTACTTGTTCAAGAGGAACACTACGTGAAAAGGACACAGTCTGCTCTAATTGGTACGGCACATAAAGTCCACCATTCTTGCATTAAAGAGAAGCTTTATGCATCTATGGGCATGTGCTTATGTGTTTCTCTATGCAAAATGCAGCCATGTCTAAGCTAGGGTCGGGGGACAAAGCGGAGTTATGTAACGCATAATACGCCAGCAAACATCACATTTGAGGGAAAAAAAAGACAATGCAAGGAACACAGCCAAACCCACAAAGCGCTGTTATGCTTCCTTAGATTTCTAGTACACAATGAACAGCCCAGAGCAAACCTTAGAAAGTCCTAACATGCAAGTAGTAAATATGAGCCAACTGATGACATTAGGAGGTAAATGAGTAGGAACAAAACTCACAACAGCCGCATTACCCACAATGCCACTGTGAATAGCCCGTGATTTCTGCTGTGCTAAAGGCTGCCATCCCTCAGGACTTATGATGCTTTCTCTGCTCTGGCCTTAGAAACCTAACCCCATCCACAGCTCTTTTTAAAGTGATATGTGCATATCAGATCCCATTTCGGCACCTAACCAGATGTGGAGATAGTCTCACTACAAAACAAAATTCATCTTTCATATTGGCTGTTTTCAACTATGCTAAATATTTGTGTCCATTTTAATAGAAACAGCATGTTATACAATGCCAAAAACCACATAAACAAGCATAGATGAGATTTCTTCACAGATCTACACAGTCTGAGGCAAGTGTGATGATTTCAGCATGTAATTAACATGATGCTAAGTGGTGCGTTATATGCATGTTAGCTACATCATAATCGGCCTTAAAGCACCAGGAAAAACCTTCCAAAACGTCTCTTAGCTGGTTGTCTTCATTTGAGGAAAGGTGAGAGGGGTGTACATCTTTCCCCCACAAACTATTGCTTTAAGAGATATTCTGCAGAGATGTTGAGAACTTCACCACAACTTACTGCCTAGTCATAATAGTAGGAGACTCTGGCTAAGACTACCTTTAAAGGCTTTTATGTTGACCTCTTTTTCGGATCCAAAGATTCCTATCAGCTCACTGAATTATTATCAGTCAATGTCAGCACACAATGCTCTACCATAGCACTCAGTTACTGTTCATGGACTGCAGGACAATCGGCTTGATGATTTACCAGCTTAAAAGTAGACCACTCAAGTGAGTTATTCAGTGTGGTACACAGGCTGGTGTGTGTGTGTGTGTGTGTGTGTGTGTGTGTGTGTGTGTGTGTGTGTGTATGACCATCAGTAAACTCTGTAATGTCAATTTTCTCTGTAATGTCTGTCAGCATTTTGCTTGAATTTGAGTGCTGTCACTGTACTTCCAGAGGTATTAAAGCTTAGAAGTCCAGTAAATATAGAGTTGAGGACAGAAAAAAAGAAAAAGGTAGGGAAAGAGAGAGTTGATAAGGAGACACAGAGAAAGAGGTGGGAGAAGAGAAGTAGAAAGGGTGGGGGGGGGGGGGGTGGAGTAAGCACTTGTGAGAGAGTGTTGAGTGAAAACACTGCACACCTCAGCACTGTTTTCAAGTTCACTCCCACTAGACAAAGACACCATTCTACTGACAACAAGAAAGGAAGAAATGGAGGGGGAGGGTGGAGGAGAGAGTGACAGGAGAGCTTTCCAAATCATCGGAGTCTGGAATTTCGGTAGAAGGTGCTACATAGCTCCAAATATTTGTTGTTTCTGTCAGCATGGAAACCACTGCACAGCCAAGCAGTCTGACAATGAAATCTTTTTCTCTTTCTCTCTCTCTCTCTCTCTCCCTCTCTCTCTCACACACACTCTCTCTG
>JBBJLS010000155.1:11230789-11241849 GCA_037577275.1 Bryconaethiops microstoma | reverse complement strand
TTGTACAGCACTTTGTGATCAACTCTGTTGTTTTAAATGTGCTTTATAAATAAAGTTGGATTGGATTGGATTGGAAATCACATGACCGCACAGTTGCTTGTGAACTAATATTACAGTAAACATTCAAAGTAAATATTCAAAAAAGTCATTAACAACAAATTTAAACAAGTGCCACTTTTTAATTTGAGTAATTAAGTTATTAATGCTTATTAAAAATGCAGAAATGTATTTATTGATATTGAGTGCTAATATAAACTGAACTAAAAAGCAGATTCCAAATAACTTTTGCCATATTTCTGTCATTTTCTTGACATTAAGACAAACAAAAAATATGCAGATCCGTTGAGACAGAATGTACAGAATATGGAAGACATAAGTGAGGTTCTCATAAAAAAGTAATTGCATCACTCTCGGCTTTTAAGGGTTAAAAAACTGACCTTCTGTCTGAGAGCACAGTGCAGCAGTGCATTTAGCTCAAGTGTGTGGTCCCACGCTGTGACAATTATGCAAAGAAGAAGTTCAGAATTATACAGTATAAATACAACCTAAATCTGTTCCAGAAGTCAGAGGAAGCCACTACAAAGTGCCAAAAATAGAGGCCATACATACTCCTTCTCTGGCTCTGAAGCCCTACTTGGAGATTGGACAGAAGCTTGGGGGCCAACAAACACAGAACACAGCAGTCTAGCCAATATTTCTCATTTAGTACCGTGACTAGACGGACTGATCTTTTGGTGTGTAGTACAAATCTCAGGGCCTACAACGAATGTGTCACGCTCGCGCCTTGGTGAGTCCTTTTGCGTTCTGTTTACCAACTTTAAGACACATTTGCACTCGTATGTGCTCTGGAACCGGACTGGAAAGCGATTTGTCTTATGTTGGCAGACTGAAATGAGACCGTCCAACGTGTTATGTCATTTACAGCAGCTGCACAAGCAAGTCCGTTCAGTGCTCGAGTTTAGTTACTTACAGCTGTGTGGCATCAGTGGACCAGCACACGATCACACAAACACACACAAAACACACTTGCACTCACACACACACTCAAAGTCATGGCATTCTGAGAAAGTGAGCGTTAAAGCCTGAGTCACAAGCTGCTCAGAATTGGATTACATTCATCTCCACTTCCCAACATCTCCGACCTAACACAGAAATGCATGTTTTCCAGTAAGGCCTACTGGTCGCTCCTGTTGCAAAGTCAAACACATAATGGAGCTTGTAGATCATTTACGACTTATTTAAAGGTTTCGCTTCTGGAGAGAAGCACAAAGAAAGAGTGCTGTGGAGGGGGAGGAGAGTGTGTAATGAAATAAAACAGATTTTATGCTAATTGCATCCATGCCCAATAAAGTGCACTAGGGCCATTTAGCTTATTGATTGAGAGGGAGCTGTGGAGCAGCCATCACTCAATTCAGCTCCGTCCGCCCCTTGAGAACAGGCGGGGGGAAAAAAGACGACGGGAACACAGCTTGTTCGGATGATGATACAGGGAGGGTAGTGACTGGGAAACCGAAGCAACTTTAGGAGGTCCAAAATATATATGTAATTATCAAAAATGACCTACAAACCAAGAAGAATTCCTACTTTTCTCGTTCTTTTTTATGTGAATAAATATTACAAATAGGTAACTTAACAGAAGCACATTGTTGCACACAGTATAGAGATGAAGTAATAAAAACCCTGGAGACTTTTACATCCTTAACCACTCAACACATCATTAGCTCTCACTCTTACACACTGTTACGCACATAAAGGGGCTGGTGGCCTAGTGGTAGGATACTTGCCTCTGGACCAAGAGGCTGTGGGTTTGCGTCATACCTTCAGCACATCACCACTGGGTTCCTGAGCAAGACCCTTAACCCCAAGTTGCTCCAGAGAGACTGTCCCCTGTAGTTAGGGAATGGAAGTTGCTTTGGATAAAATCGTCTGTTAAATGCCATAAATGTAAAGTGCACTCAGTGCAAGATCTTTAAGTATTATATACACTCTCTTACAAATACAAAGCTAGTCTTTACAGTTGGTTCAGGTTCGTGCTTCGTTAACTAAAACTATTATTATGTATTGACTTTACTTTCTTTATTTAGCTTTGTTTATAACAGGATGAATGTATGTGAAAGATACCCACCTGTAGGGAGGATAGAGAGGAAACATTACAAAGTTGCACTTTTGCAAAATCTATTTTTGCTTAGCATCATGTGCAGTCTGAATCAAACTGCAGGTAGCATCATGCGCAGAACTACTTTTTTTTCAGTTGAGTGCCTGGAAGCATTCTAATCAACCACTTACTCGAAAGAAACTTCGGAGTGCCACCTCTACCATCCCTCTGATGAGTTCTGGGCAGTGGAATAAGGTGAGATTTGTTGCGTATTTTCTTAAAACCATGCATTCTCTGCCTCCACACTTCTCATCTGTCTTCAAGACATCTGTAGCTAAAGGCACCTCAAGGTGTTTTCTTGAAAAGAAGAATGGTGGCGGGGGGGTCGGGGGGGGTAAACTCCTGTCAGGTGTGCATGTGTATTCTGTTCCACTGGCTTAGAGCTGTGGCTTATTAGCCTTCCACTTCTTGCATTATCAGGTTAACAGTGCCTTTATGTTATTTCATCTGTCCCCCACACACATGCACACACATATGCACCTTTTTAATGCCCTTTTAACTGGGGTTAGAGGTCATAGGCCAGACGGTGTTGAATATTTTGCTGGTAACAGTAAACCGAATAGCCGGGTCACACAAAAACAGTCAGCGCCTGTGCATTAGAAGAGCTCAGGCTAAACATGCCAAGCATATGTGTGTCTTTTCCTAGGCATTTATAGATAGCTGTGTGTATATGTATGTATCATCAGGGTTGTAACAAAGCCTTTACAAAATGTAAACATTTTTTTTTTAATGTAAACATTTTTTGTATGCTATTGCAGCATGTTTTCATTTCAAGTCATATGGGCCATTTCTAGTGGACGTCATGAAAAGTTCACAGATCATGAACAGCACTTGATCTAAATGAAACTAATCTAAATGATGATTTTTTTATATTCTTGTTTGTTTTTTAAATCAAACCCTTTAATACCTCAAAGCTGATATTCTTTGGTTGCATTTATATTATTTATACTAGAACATTTATACTAAAGCAAACATACTAAGTATGTTCAACAACTGCTTCTGTTTGTGAAACTGGTTTGTGGAACTGGTAACTTTTAATTTAGTAGAGTCCTATTTGTAGTTGTAAGTGAAAAGAGACCTCTGTGATAGAGTTACTGATACTCAAACAAAACAAGTTTTATGTCTGACGTCGAAGACAGCTGGATGGTGGAGCATCAAGGTTGGTTCCTATAAATTAAGTCTTATTTTTCATATTGCTATCAGCTATTGTCAAGCACAGTCAGTTTTGGGTGTGTTCACGCATGACTATAAGGGGCCACTTTACGTTATTTACCAGTCCAACCTGCATCTAAAGTCAAACAATTGGTTGTGGTCTCTGATCAGCTTCTGATCAGTCGGACAAAAGACCACAAAGACTGTGGAATCTCCTGAAAGGGGTGGTTGTGGTTAGCCCTTACAGAGCCCTGACCTCAACCCCACCCAACACCTTTGGGATGAACTGGAATTGAGATTGTGAGTCCAGCCTTCTCGTCCAACATCAGTGCCTGAGCTGATAATTGCTCTACACATAATTCCCATAGAAATGCTTTAAATCTTGTGGAAAGAAGAGTGAAAGCTGTTATAGCTGCAAAGGAGGGACCAACTCTATATTAAAGTCTATGGATTTGAACGCAATATCATTAAAGTCCCTGTTGGTGTAATAGTCAGGCGTCCCAATAC
Source organism: Bryconaethiops microstoma (assembly GCA_037577275.1). NCBI lineage: Eukaryota > Metazoa > Chordata > Actinopteri > Characiformes > Alestidae > Bryconaethiops > Bryconaethiops microstoma. The sequence continues at coordinate 11,238,035 of JBBJLS010000155.1, read as the reverse complement.
TTTTGTCCATATTGTGAATATGTGCAAACCTATAAGTTTTACAGACTTCTGACTTTTGATTTTATAACAGTAAAATTATTAAGGCAACTTTTATGTGTCGTTACAAAATGTTCTGTCTCCAAATAGAGAAGAAAAAACATTTTTGAATGATAATGTAATATGTATTCGTTCCACATGTTCAAGTCATTTGGGACCATTTCTACTGGGAAGCACAAAAAAAGGTTACAAATCATAAACATCAGCTGGCTTTATCAAATGATCATTGATTTCACTGCAATGGTGAGTATATGCGCTTGTGTGTTCACATGTGTTTATGCTGAATTAGTGAGTTGAACAAAGGGCAGGGAAACAAGCAGAGACCCCCTATATCCCCACCATGCGTTCTCCTTTATAACACTCAGTTAATCACACACAGACGCAAACACATATGTTTCAGTTTATCTTCACTGGAGGTCTCAGGCCCTGACCTTCTCTACAGTTTGACAGCATTTAGCACTGAGGAGCTCACACATGCTGTTGTCATATTATCAGCTCATAACATGCTCATTTGTTCGATTCTAAGCAAACAGAAATGCGCTGTTGGTCTTGCTGCTATAAGGGTTTCGAAACGTCTCTGAGTGTCTGGGGTCACACCGAGGTGGCTCTGAAAACATGACCAAACTTGTCTCTCGATGATTCAAACAACACTGCTAGCCGCTTAACCTTTCTAGTTTGTTTACACTTGCATGCTTGTCTGTCTTTTGCCGCAAGTAGCTTTCAATTAGGCTCTATGATGAGAGGAGGCGCTTTTTCGTGCAGGAGGTCCGTTCTGTGTTGAGAGACTGTTCCCTATTCGCACTTAAACACATCTACCTAGTTCTTAGCAGCTGAGGGAGGCAAAGAGGTCAAGGAGAGATGGAAAAGAGACAGAGGAGACCTACGCAAACCACAAACATCATCCGTGAACTTAAAATACAACATATTATATTTAGACTGTTTCCTCTTCTGTGGTAAATTGCCAAGATGTGTTCGGTGTGGACACTTCTGTAGTTTAGCACTAATGTAGATACAAAGTAATGGAAGTCAATGCCCCACTAATTAGCAGCATGCAAACCGCATGCCTTAATTATCACACACTTGTTTCAAACCACATCAAGCTGCTAAGTAATCTCAAACAGCCCCTCTTCTGCACCCCTTGTCAGGTTACATGCTTTGTTGATTTTTTTCCCCAACAAAAGTGGAAAGTTATGGCATATTTATACTTTCTATGATTTTTGCCAACATGTTAAACTGAGAAATGTTACAGCAGAATATGTAAAACGAGAAAATATGTTAATGCAGTTATGCAGTGTTTTATGTCTGATAGCACTTGACCATTTCTTCTCGCCTTCACAAGATAACAGCAATGTCTTTAAAAAATGAAAAGTTCTTGTTACTCATCACTGTGTTAATGTGTATTTGTATTTATTATAAGGTATAATTTGCAAAATCACACTTAATGCCCAACAGTTATAAACCATTTTCTTGGCTGGTCTAAAACTGTTGCATATGCAGTGTGCATGAGATCTGAACATATGTTTAGAGGCATTACTGTGTGGCCAGGAGAGGAGCTGTTTCAGCAGTTTCTGACTGTGACTCCAAGAGCAAAGCCTGAAACAAACACTCCTTCTACCCCTTTGTAAACCGCCCCTGAGCATTTGGAGTGTTTGCCGGCTCTGTCTGCTGCTGCAGCAGCGTGCCGTTCCAGGTTAAAATGGAAAAATGCAGTTAAGGGAGGTGCCACTGTTTACAGTGCTTAGCCTAGGGAATGCAGACAGGCCCAGTGCTAATACAAGGATGGGCCTGAGCTCCTCACGTGTGTGTGTGTGTGTGTGTGTGTGTGTGTGTGTGTGTGATGGCTTTCTCTTTCCAAACCAGACAGAAAGATAAAAATCTGGAAAACAGAGTGATGAGAGTATGTTAAAATTTGGTGGTTTAAAGAACCCAAGCAGAGTAAAAGAAATATGAAGCTAGGTTCTTAGTATTCTATTGGCCATAGACATTGTGTTTTTGAGAGGAGAGCCATTAAAATACACGTAGAACAAGCACTGTTTCTGTAAATACAACTGTATAAAGTAATGGGAGCAGTTTTTTTTTCAAGTGAATGTGTTTGTGTGTCAAAGTACCAGTTTATTGTTAGCTTCAGTGCAGCCCATAGCTTCTAAGTTTTCATTTTATAGCCTCAAAAAAGCAGAATTTACCATTAAACAACAACTAACTCTATTGAGTTCATGCTCTTTTAATAGCTATCAGTAAATTGTTGCATGTCACATCAAGCCTTGTGTATTGTTCTTAGAAGAGACTTTTCCACATTCAAACATTTTTTAAATTTTTTCATTCTAAGATTCCCACTTTAGCGGTTTTTGCAGTACATTCATCTCAGGTACGTTTATACTGATAGAGTGGCTTCGGGCTGTAGGTGACAGACCGAGGCATTCCAGTGAGCATCCTGGAGATGTTCAGAGTTTTCGCATTGAATATTGTTTGGCATTGTTTCGGTCACATGCATGTAAAATGAGAGTACAATCAAAAGCAAAGTTGGAAACACCCCAATCAAACTGCATACTTTTGTCGATTTTCAAAGTGTACATATTGTCATCCACAGAGAGCAAACTTCAATATTGCATTTTTTGCTATTTTGATTGGACAGTTTTTCCATTAATTTGCTTAGTTTAATACTAATAGTTGAAAAAGGGAACCATGGAGTGTCATAAGTGTTGCACTGATGACATTTTACTTTAATTTGTATGTACAATATGTCATTTTTCATTTAAATGTACAGAACTGTTTTCTGTGGGGAATGTGTACTTATTTCTACTTAGAAAATCTAAACTTTTGCATAGGACAGGCAGTCTCAGAGATTCTATATAGATGTCTTTTTGTCTGGTGGATGATGGCAGAGGTATAGCAGAAGAAAAGGAGATGACAAACAGTTAAAGGAACCGAAAGGAGGAAGGTACATGGGTTCCACTATGATGATACAGACTTTGCAATATCATAAACAAACATTTATGGTAATAGAAATGGTGGCAACAGAGAAAAAGTGGCACATACATGTTCACTGTTTTCATAGCAGTTTACAAACCTTTAAAAGGCGCCTCCGAAACAACAGCACTAGCTGCACTGAAAAACACTTTACAGTACACTGAAAAACACTTTACTCTCTTACGGTACTTTACCAGCCTGTGTATTGTTCACTTTTGTTCAGTTCAACACAGTTTAACTTTATTGTCATTCCACTCATGTACAAGTACGTTACGCACTCATCAGGCACAATGTCAAAATCACCTGCCTAAAACGGTGTAGGTCCCCCATGTGCTGCCAAAACAGCTCTGACTTGTCAAGGCATGGACTTCACAAGACTTCTTTAGGTTTGCTGTGGTATCTGGTACCAAGATGTTAGCACATTGTCCTGCTGAAAGAAGCCATTAGGGAATACTGTTGCCGTGAAGGGGTGTACGTGACAAATGTTTCAGTACATCCTAGGACTGCTAGTGTCATCTCTAAAGTACCCCTGAACAAGGTGCCGTCCCCACACACTGCTTGGCTTCTCACTGGTGGCAGCCCACTGCTTCACTTCACTTACTTTACATCTCAAGATAACATCTACATGAATGTCAGGACTCAGGGTTTCCCAGCAGAGCACTGCCCAGAGCATCACACTGCCTCCAAGCACCACACTGCCCTGTCGCTCAGATCCTTGCACTTGCCCAACTTCAACTTTAAGCATTCCCTGTTCACTTGCAGCCTAATCCATCCCACACCTCCACAGGTACCATTGTAACAAGATAATCAATGTGATTCGCTTCACCTCTCGGCGGTTTTATTTTAATGGTGTATGTCCAAAAATGTCCAGACACTGCCACTACTATGTTTGTAAATTAAGCTTCTTTAAGATTGACCCATTGATCACAAGGGTATTTTTCTCCAAAGAAATACTGAATTAAAAACAGAATTGCATGCTCTGGAACAGCAGCACATGAGCCACCAGCACTAAACACAAGCTAAAGGGGTATAACCCCCATCCAGCACTGGGCTGTAGAACAGTGGAACCAACCAATACCCTGGGGATGAGCTGGAGTGTTGTTTGTGATCCAGTACTAATCAAATCCTCATAGCAATGTTTAGCAACACCTAGTGTAAAGCCTTCTTAGAAGACTAGAGGTTGTGACTGCCCTTTTAATACCTTCGATTGGATGATGTCCAGTGTCTAAAAACAGTGTATGGGACTTAATACTGCATTTATTTCAAAATGGCTTTTAAAAACCGCAATAGCAGCACCACCCACAGCGCGAATTAGTTGATTTGCCATGATAAGATCAGCTCTGCAGCTTTCTCACAGAGAAGAGTGAGTGAGATAGAGACTGTGGGGGTGAGAGAGCAGTTCTGAGATAGGACGGGGTGGGTTAAGGCTGAACCCCAGAGGCATGGAACCTGGCCTGTAAAACAGAAACACAGCCAAACTTTTACAGCGCCCATAAACTCTGAAACACTTTATTTTATATTCCTCTCCTCTCTCTCTCTCTCTCTCTCTCTCTCTACCTCTCTCTCACACTCTCAATCTCTCTCTCTCTCTCTCTCTCTCTCTCTCTGAGTCACATTTCGCCTGCACGTGCACAAAATGCACTGTGGTGTGGTTTTCGAAGTTGGAACGCATTTCACGTTTTTTTTCTTTTTCTTGCTTCTTCCTTTCTTCTGCACTGTATTTTTTTCCTCCTGTAACAAGTTTTTGGTGCACTAATAACCGTGACTCTGCCTTAGGTTTTCCTGAATTAGAGTCAGATGGGGGTTAAAGGAGAGAGAAAGGAGAGAGAGCGAAGGAAAGACACAGAATGAGAGAGAGAGGAATGAGAGAGAAAGAGAGAGAAAGGAGAGACAGAGAAATACAGAAAGAATGGAGGGAAAGAGAGAAAGAAAAACAGAGAAAGAGAGAGAGAGGAAGGAGAGAGAAAGGAGAGATAGAGAAATACAGAGAGAAAGGAGGGAGAGAGAGAGTATGGAAAGAAGGAGAGAGAAAGAGAGAGAGAGAGAGAGAGAGAGAGAGAGAGAGAGAGAGAAAGAGAGTGAGAAAGAGAAGAAAAAAGCGCCTACAGGTGGTCCTGCCCCGGGGCGGAGGAGCTCCATAAACAAAAACAATCCCGTTGCTAGGATACGATCAAAACATAAACACGGGCCCAGCCCCTGCACTGAGCCGGGCTTGTTTTAGCTGGAGTATCGCACAAGTTTGGAAAAACAATACTGTGAGAAACAAGGAGTTGAGGCAGAGGGAAGAGGGGAGTTTCTCCCTGCAAGGACATCCCGCAGGTGTTTGCAACATTGGTCCAAGAGTAGGAAATGGCTTTGTTTTCCTGAATCTCAGCTCTGAGGCGGTTCAACAAACATAACTCCAGCTAACCCTGGATGACATCTAGCTCTCAAGCTCTCTCTTTAGGCCTGTGGTTCCTAGTCCTGGTCCTAGAGTAGCCCCGAGATTTTCTCTATACACTTGCCCTGCAGGAGTATTCTCGCCAATATCCTGAGGACGATCTGATTCTCAGTTGGGTCGAGGGAAGTTTCTGCAAATTCTTGATTTGACTTGAGGGAGGAATCTAAAACACTGTAGACTTCAGGAAGAGCCATTGTCTGTGATTTTTGTCAATCAAACCCCAACGGCTTGTAGCAAACAATAACCTATTCTTTCAGTAATGTTAAATAGTCATGTGTGATGTGTTGTTGGTTTTGGAAAACTGCAATTTTGAAACTGAAGAAAATACTTACAAGAACTAATGCAAAAATAACTAATATAACTGCCATAACAATAAGGCCTCATATCTAGGCTGATATTTAGCTGATATCTATACATCCATATACACATTAGGCAACGACTCAAGATATATACTTTCAGTTAATGTCAGATGATGTGTAATCATTTTTATTATCTTATCAATCTAGTTTTAGTTTTATCACAACCTTGATAATAATAATGTTAGCCTGCCTCAGCAATTAGGATTTTAGTCAAAAAGTTTAACCAGACAGCAATCCGCCTGTTCACAAATGTGTTGGATCCTGTTCAAACACTGTCTGTTCAAACTGAGAAAAAGAAATGTGATTAGAGTTTTCTCTGCTCTAACACATCCCTGCAATATGACTAGTTAGCTTGGTCTATTAGAGGCGGAAAAGCTGTCAAATGTACTGCTCCAGTGTTGGAAAACACTTTTTTCTCTGGACTGTGTGTGAGCTGAGGGTGTGTGCCACTGGACTGGTCAGTAGAACTTTAGTGTGAGAGAAAGCAGCTGGAAACCTATGTTTGACCTCTATAGTCTTTCTTTCTCTCTATATATATATATCTCTCTCGTTCAGCACGTTTTGCACTTCTCACAGTGTGTGTGGTATGGGTGTGTATTTGGGCTTTGGGGTTGGGAAGGATCAGGGAGGCTGATGTGGGATTGTCTGTTTTATTGCAAGTGTGTGTATGGTGTGTGTGTTTAAAGGCACGTTATTTTGTCTTTTTTAAATAGAGAACAACATGTAGAGAGAGAGAGAGAGAGAAAGAGAGAGGGAGAATCTCTCCTTGCATTTGTGTAGAGCAGCCGGTTCAGTGTTCTGTTCATGTGACACATGAATAAAATCCAGACGTTCAGGGTGTTTTCCCCTGAGCACACTGCAGTTTGACCACGCTCTCATCTGCTCTTAACTCAAGCCACGGAGCTCCTGACTATGTGTTTTTGTGCCCGACTGTGAGTATGTGTGAGAGAACAAGGGAGAGAGAGAGTGATAGGCAACAATGGGGCTTTCCCTTCTCCTGTTTTTTACGGGCCTAATGACTGACTCACACAGCCTAAAACACCACTTACAACTATTTAATCACCATTATCCCTTCATACACACACACACACACCCCACCCTGCCACATACACACACACACACACACACACACACACAAACACTAGACCTGCATGCATCTGTTTTGGCAAGACCACATGTGAACAGCATACATTATTAGTGTGTACGAGTGAGTGACTGTGTGTGTGTGTGTGTGTCTGTGTGTGTGTGTGTGTGTGTGTGTGTGTGTGTGTGTGTGTGTGTGTGTAAGAGAGAGTGAGAGAGAGAGCCTACTGACACGTGATCTTGTGTGGCCATTGTCCTTGCTATGCTGCTTTCATTTTCATAAACATGACTTCCAGCTTTCTCTCTCTCTCTCTCTCTCTCTCTCTCTCTCTCTCTCTCTCTCTCTCTCTCTCTCTCTCTC
>JBBJLS010000155.1:11203949-11230689 GCA_037577275.1 Bryconaethiops microstoma | reverse complement strand
ATTTAGTTACTACAAAAGCTTTGGGAGCAGGACCAGGCAGACAATGACAAGCCATTGACACCTGGCCATTGACAGGGGGAGGGGGAAGTTACAGGTGTGAATCACCCATCTAGAGAATATGCATGTGAAAGAGCAGAGAAAAAGTAGATAGTCTTACTCTTTTACAAACTGCACTGAAACTACATAACATTTCTAAATGCTCTTCTTACCTTTTTGTAGCCAACACATATGTTTTCAAAGTTCAAACTTCAAAAGTCTTGCTCAGACATATTTAAGGTGTGTTTTTTTATTTTGTTTTTTGTCATGTCATATTTACACAATATTTAAAAAAAAACTAATTTCATTACATTCACTTTACTCACATTATTGTTGCACATGAGGTTTTCCAGAATGTAACCATATGTGTCACTTTTTGCATAGATGTTTTTAGTGAGATGAAATACTTAAAAATGTAAAGGTGTCGAAAACTGCCTTAAAGTGCCAGCAAGGCCTCGGACCTCAGAGGGTTAGGGACAGTGGCTGTTACATTATTTTAGCAACAATGCTAACAGGAGTCGATAATTAATAGGTAAAACCAAAAGTCTATTAATCATGAGCTATAGAAATTTAAAGGAAATCCACTTCATTAAATTTATTCATCATTCAAAGCCCCCAAACACCTCAGAAACACTGTTGCATATAAATATACAGTGCAATGCGTACCCTAAACCAAGCCCTAATCTCAGTAACCAATACAAAACTTTAAACGAAGACTGCATTTTGGAGAAATAAGAAGGGACATGCTCATCATGTTCCTACTGATCATGCTTTATAATGTACACACATTGTTAGGCAATATAATATGTTATCATTACAGCTAAACTGTATACATTATAGAATTATGCTAATTAGACAGGTAAACTAAAGATGTGCGATTAGAAAGTGTAAGTGTGAAGTGTCCATTTGTCACACGTGAACGCACCACAGCACACAATATGAGCAGCGCAAAATTGTTCTCTGTATTTAACCCATTCACCAAGTGAAGCAGTGCGCTGCCAGCTACACAGTGCCTGGGGAGCAGTGTGTGGGGCGGTACCTTGCTCAAGGTTACCACAATGTAGCCTCTGGCAGTCCTGGGTTTCAAACCCCTGGCCTTGTGATCGCAGGGGCAACTCCCTAACCACCAGACCACCACTCGCCCACGAACTGGATAGTAAGAAGTTGATATTACTAAATGTTCCTTCGAGTATTGTAATGTTCAATTCTTTGACACACTCAAACCCCCCTTATGCACATCTACACCCCCACTTACCCTCCCCAACACACTCACACTCACCACAGTGCAAAAGGGCAGTATATCAGCAGTGAACTTCACCCAACGGTGGTATGGAGGGTAGTTTTAATTATTTCTGACCTGCTCTGCGCTAAGCTCCCCTTCTTGCTTAGTCATCTGCAGTAGTTCGACATCAAAATAAAACATTTATGCCTGAAGAAAACCTGGGCCTCAATAGTAAAGACGGAGACTTAAGCTGTTGAGTCATGCTCAAGTTTCCCTCAAGTTACAAATAGCATAAACTGACTCAACGTTCTGCTCTGAACTGTGCCTAATTGACTTCTAATGTAACCCAGACTGTAAAAACTAATTACATAAAAGATTTTTCCATAATTGTTGTACATTCTCCTGGAACATTTATCAGAATTGGCTGCCATGCAAAATCATTTATGTCCTCACAACTTCAATTCGTTGCTCTGCAGTAGCACCGCTATTGAAACAATGCCAGCACAACATTGTACCTTGTACAACTTTGATTTTCCTCTGAATACATTTTTACATTTCACTGTTGCATACCTTCATCCTTCCTTTGAACTACATTGCTGGGCAATGTATCATTAACAACAAATCCGTTATATTGGCAAACAGGTTGATTTTGTTTTGTTTTTTGAGGGTGAGAGACATTTGCTATTTAATGGCAGTTTTAGGTGCCTAAACACCACCATCTTGCAGTACCCTAGTAGTATTAGGGTGTCACACACACAATATTAGGCAAGGGGATCATAATGTTATTACCGATCGGTATATATTGAACAATGTTTACAGCTCGTCTAATGCCGCTGTGATGGTGAAGAAGTAGAAGTGTCATCAGAGCCCTAGGATGTGTGTGCAACGCTCCTCTCCTGACAAAGGACAGCTAGACTAAATTAAGGGAGGAGTCAGAACACTTTAAAACTTATGGGGGCAGTTTCCCAGACAGGGATTAAGCCTAGTCTTGGACTACCCTTTCCTTTTCAATGGAAAATCTCTATTCACAGCACTACGTAATCCAGGACTAGTCTTAATCCCTGTTCGGGAAACGACCCATGGTGTCTACACAGTTGAGAGAAGGATTTTGGCTGGAGAGGACACTAGCTAGACCGTCTGCATGTTGTAAGAAACAAAATATAAACATTCATAGTCTATACTTCTAAATTTTGTATGTTTAAAGAGAGGTTGAAGAAAAGTAAAGTGAATTGCCTTATAGTCAGGCGTGAACGCACCACAGCAAAGCACACATTGCGTACAATGGGAAATTCTCTGCATTTAACCCATGCACTAATTGAAGCAGTGGGCAGGCAGTGACAGCATGACGCTCAGGTAGCAGGGTATGGGTACGGTACCTTAGGAACCACTAGGCAGCAGGTATCAACATAAAAATATTTTTTTACCTTTTTACGTAAAAAAACAAAACAAAAAACAGTCGAACAGTTTTCGGTACGACAAACAGCATAAAGTAAAGATACAGTATATGTTCAAAACATATATGTTCAAATGGTGTATGACTGTACAGCAACAGTGGTCTAATATCAACCCCTCATTTTCAACAGTTTTTTTCCCTTCTTATTCACATTAGGGACCCCTACTTGGATGTGGTCAAAAAGTAAATGGCAGAAAAAGGTAATATTTGCCTCTGGTGGCCCATGGAGGTCACCACCTCCTAAACCTCTCGGTATCTTTTCAGTCCCCTAACCCTCGTTCCCCAGTTCTCCCCAAGGATCCAGAAAAAGCCAATCTATTTTTAGCCTGGTGCCCGTTACCATGACAATGAAATGCCTTGCTGGACTTACCAGCATCTGTTGGTTGTGACATTATGGGTAAAGAACTCTGAACCATGCCTTTTGTGTGTGTGTGTGTGTGTGTGTGTGTGTGTGTGTGTGTGTGTGTGTACGTATGTGTCCCTGGACACTCACTGGTCACATGACCCTTCATGTTCTATTCCAATGTTCCCAGGGCTGCTTGCTCACACACACTCGCACACCCTCCCCAGCAACATTATGGGGTGTGAATACATGCAAGCCACCTCAGTGACCTTCACAACTCTCCCATCACCACCTCTCACTTAACATGAGTGAGTCTGCAAAGCACATTGAATTATCAACTGAGGACAGTAATACATGCGCCACACTGACACATCCATGTGCCATGGGAGATGCTGTGGCACAGGCTGGTGGTGTCACAACATTACAGCACAGACTGAGAAGGTATCAATAAATTATGTCACAAACTACTAATCCCTATGAAACCTATGGATTTCATTATATACTGTATATACAGTATACAGCCTGACAATAATCACATCGCACATTTCATAATTTCAAAAACAGGGTTGTTAGCATCTTTTTTCAAAAAAAGTGCCAGTAAACAGCCTCCCTCGTCTCCCTACTAGCAAACGCAGAAAGACACCTGATTGCTGATGTTACAGTCAGAACAGATCTCGTTGTGTAACAGTCTTAAAATCATCTTTAGAATGGAAAGAACAGATTACCCATGACAGAAGTTACTCATCAGATGAGGAAGAAAACAAGCTAATAGCTAAAGTGGGTTTCTGGATATCGAGATACCTTACCTTAGTTTGGCTCCTGTGTTTAGCCGGTATGCTAGCCAATCGCTCTGTTTTTAGCATTTGCTTCTTTATATGTTCCTCTTCATCCAGGAATACAATACTCCACAATCATTCTTCCCTTGTATAAAGACAACTTGTTAAATGGCTGAGGTAAGAGTTACAATAACGTTAACTTGCTAATCATTACGCTGTCACTCAGTGGCTGAAAAGTGTGCAGCTGAAAGTTTCGAACCATCGCAAATAAGAAATTAAGTTTTCCATTATATGGGCTTTTTAAAATCTGCATCCTTCTGCTTGCCCTTTGCTCTTTGTTTTTTGTCTTCTCTTAGTCATCACTCCTCCCATCTCTCTAGCATTTGCACTCACTATGTAGTAAGCAGAAGGAGAATTAAAAGCCAATATCACAGTCCATTTCACCGGACTCTGCTCAACAGCCTTCTGCTGCTGGAGGTAAAACCACTCTCTTGTTCATTCTCTCTCTCTCTCTCTCTCTCTCTCTCACACACACACACACACACCAACTCCTACTCTGTCTTTTTCTTTCATTTCCCCCACCCCTACTCTCTGTATGCCCCACATATCTTACTCATACTCCCACCCATCCACAACTATACTTATCCACAACTATACTTTTCCCAAAACACACACATACACACAGTGCCCTACATGAATACCGGCCCACCCTGTAAACATTCTTACTGTAATGCACATGACAAAAGTAATATGGACTAGATTATTAGACCATTCATTATAAAACGGGCATACACAGTAAACTGCAACTAGGATTTTAAAAGTAAAAATTCATCAAGGAGTTACAAGGCTTTGACATTACAATTGGTCATACATAAAGTCCAAAGCAGCATGTCCTGTCTACCCATCGGTCTAATCTACACAAGATGTTCAAAAGATTTAAGACTTCCAATGGATGGGTTCAGCTACTTTAAGACGGCTGACACAGAAATTCAACTGTGTTTGAGAATGTTGTTCTGTTTGTATAAATTATTAACTTCAGAGAAATTGTGCTTAATATGCCAACTGTGCAATAACCGGATCACTCAGAGCCCAAGAAAACAGGTTAGCATGAACCTAACCTTCTCAATTTCCACTAGGGAAGAAAAGTTTTTGTAACCCAGTTTGTAAGCCCCTGCTATCGGCGGCACTGTTTCTGGTATAATGCCGCAGAGAAATAAAGAACTCTCTTCTGCTGATTACAAGCCTTCTGAATCAGACACAGCTTGGATAATCTCCATAAATAATTCTGATAATACTGTATAATCTATATGTATTTGCATAACCACACATCATCCAGAAAAGCACTGCCAGTAGAACCCTAGATAAGCCACATATGAGGCTAATGTCACTTTGCTCAATGCAAAGCATCAATCCCAACACTGGGCTATGGTTTTAGAATTGGATTTCCAACAAGCTTATACAGGTATGATGGTAAGGAGTCAATTACTTTACTTTGTAGCAAATGAAAGAGTCATGGCTATGAATTTTTGTTTGAACAGCTAATTATTCTGGCTTGTAAAACACACCTCAAAAATTAAAATGACATTTTTTTTAAATTGCATATCACCATCCACCCAGATTAAGTATAAGACAAATTATAGATTCACCTTGTAATTTGTTAAACTAAAACAAATACCAACTGAAAATGCAAATTGGTCCACAGTTTAGAGAGTGCTTGCGGACCCTAACAAGCTATCGGACTTGGCTAATTGAAAGAAAACAAGGCTCCAACAAGAGCTGTCAATTGAAATAATGGCATTTTAAGAAGAAATACATCACAGAGTGTGGCAAAATAATATATACCAAAGCTTGTTCCCAGTCAGGTGTGTCTAAAATGTGCTGAAAGTGTAAACAAAATTGAAAAATAATAAAAGGAAAACATACAGGTAGATCCTGAAAGACCTCAAAGCATCAGGATAAAAAATTAGAAGCAATATGCCTTTAAAAAAAGAAAATCCACAACAAAAATGAAAAACCAATGGGCGGAAACAAGAGTCAATGCGTGTGACAGAATGCTAAATCAGTCAAATGAAATGGAATTTACATACAGAAAAGCCCAATGAAAACCAGAACCAAAACATAAACAAGAGAAAACAATCTTAGAGTGGTCTAAAGATAAGCAATCATGGAGTGTGGATGATTTGGCCAGTGCAGATTTGTGCTTCATGATGATTCTTTCAAGGAGATAATACTGGATGTTTTGTCTGGAGCAATTCTAATGAAACACAAAGGCCCGAAGAAGTAAACAATCAACAGTTATGCTTGAAAGTCATGTTTGTATTTTCTATTTCTGAATAAACATGCCCTAAAACAAACATGTGTTCACACATAAATGAGAGCCCAATTAAACAAACGAGACCAACGCATTATAAATGGTAATTTACTGAGGAAAATTACATATTTGTGAGTGGAACTCATTTATGGTATGTTGCATGTCATGTAGGGAACTAGCTAAGAAGGCAATAGTTACCTTAGTCAATGCGCAAATATACAATGAAATCTTGAACACTTCTGATTTAATCAATTTAAAATATGTTTTATGACGGACTGAAGTAATTTTTCATGGTGATAATGTATCTCGTCTGAGTTAAAGCTTTTTTTCAGAAACTTGGCCAGCAAAAGTCTAGATCACAATCCTACTGAAAAGGCACCTTGTCAGCTGGTCTGTCAACTGCTTTTCAAGAAAGTTGGAGAACACTTGTTTTTAGTAGTGAAGACCATCATGTCTCAAAGAATTCAGGCCTAAGCAGGAGCAATGAAGTACAAACTATCATTTATTTGTTTTACCCTCTACACGCCATCAAATAAAATAATGTATATTGATGTATGTTTCACAAAGCCAGAATCTTCAGCTCTAAATCAAAAATGGTTTAGTGTCATACAGTGTTATTTGTTTATTTGCTACAAAGTACAAAAAGATTGCTGAACATCTTCCAAGTGTGGGGATTTCTGAATTTTCACCAGGGGATGTACATTTTGGTCATATATATGTATGATTACAGCCAATGCAACTGCAGCGAGGAAAGTCTCAGGTGTGTACAGTCTGCTTTAAAGGCTGAGATCCCCCCACCACCACACACACACACACATACACACATATATATATATACATTCCTTTAACATGCGGCTACCACATCAGCAATGGAAAAAATGATGAAGTAGAGGGGAACTACTTCAAAAGGGGAAGTAGTTCAATTACTCAACACAGTGTTGGGCATCCAGAGAAGCATACCTATGTTAATATGCTATGTTAAGACACAAGGTATTAGTGTTGTCACGACTGCTTGATGATAATTACTTTAAAAAGATTAACTGATCTAAACTGAGTGCTATTTAGCACTCAAATCACTTTTGTGAGAATCACTAAAAGACAGGAAACACCAGCAAGACCTCATATGTACACTGTTATATAAGAAAGTTCAGCTAGTCTGTGGATTGCTGATGAAAGCTATGGACATCTCTGATTGGAATTTAGAGATTAAAAAGAAAACTAAAGAATATCACTGCTAGGCTATAAAAAGAAGAAACTGAAAGACCAAATCAGGCCAAGATTTGAAATGCACCGGGAAATGGACTGAAAAGGTCAAAGGCTCTTTACATATGAAACTCTGTATTCTGCATGCCTTTTGTGCTCCTGCAGACAGGTGAACAGGAATGGGAGAAAAACCTTTTCATCGTTGTCCTCCTCTTTCCGTTTAGTCTGGCACTTTGATTCCATTAAGTGTGTAATTGCTCCTAATGGAGGTAGCTTAGATAATTACATAATTGATCCAACGGACCTCACATGCACACACGCACGCACACACACACACACACTACTCTTGGACTTCCATCAAAATACAAAAAATGGTCAGAAGTTAATACTGGGTAGATCTAACAAAAAGGAAATGAGGAAAAAGGAAACACACACACACACACACACACACACACACACACACACACACACACTACTCATGGACTTCCATCAAAATACAAAAAAATGGTCAGAAGTTAATACTGGGTAGATCTAACAAAAATGAAATGATGAAAAAGGCGATGATAAAAATACCTGTAAAATAAAAAGATCTGAAACAATAAATGGTCATGTTGAAAACCTCAGATGTAGACAGTCAGAAAGTGCCAATAAGCATGTGTAGATAGCAGCAGAAGAGCATCATGCAACACACTGACAGAAGGCACGCAGAATTTTCTGAATGACATTTAGACACAAACGTAACAAGGATTGCTCACAAACATTCCGTCGTGTAGCGTAGCATAGCGGGTGCAATTCTCTGACAGGGCACGATACACCAGTCCTTGTTAAAATGTTACCGGTTGTAGGCCAATATAACATTCAAACTCTTAGGTCTACTAAGAACATACATTGTATGTATGTGTCACATTTTAATGTTGTGTCAACAAGAAGAAACTATTCAAGAATAAATAATATTCCCAGAAATGGAGATCAGTTTTTGTCAAGTGATCTGCCTCAATATCATCACTTTTTTAAAACGGTATTATGGATATTCAGTACATTTTGTGCAGTTATTTTGTTACAATTAATAATAATAATAACAATAAGAAGAAGAAGAATAACAAACAACAATAATAAAAAAATAATAACAAATGTTATTAATAAAAACGGACTTACTAGGTCTTTTCAGTTTATTAGAATCATTCTTAAAATCTCGGCCACCATACGACTTTTATATTCTTAAAAACATTGATTGCAAACTGTACTACAACGTTTTAAAAGATATTACCTTTAGACTGATGAAATGTGGCTAAGAACATTTTAACAGAATCCAACATTTATTCCACTGGTACTAAAATGGATCATCAGCAATGCATAATGCATGCGAACACTAAGCTCCAAGGTAGTTGTTTACAGCTATAAAGTCTTCAGAAGAAATTGGAAAACAGACCTTCATTCCAGTAAACAGAAATAGGATGAATATAAAAAGGTACATGGGATAAAAAAATCTTTAAAAATGCTTATATTTTAGAGAACAATCAAAGAAGTGTAATTACGTAAAGCAGCATGTGGTGATCAGCTTTTTCACACACAGCAGATTCCTCCATTCCCATGACCTTGTAGTCTGCATTTCCAAGATACTGTGTGTATACTAATCCAGCAGAGATGGTTATAGAGGTTGTATTGAGACCTTCCAAATACATCATTATGTTCACATCATCCAAGAGTTGAAACACTAATAAAATAAGCATATTTGTACATACACATACACTACATGGACAAAAGTATTGGGACACACCTGTTTCTCAGGCTTTGGGCTAGGCCCCTTACTTCCAGTGAAGAGCAATCTTAATGCCTCAGCATTTCAAGACATTTTGTGCAACACCATGCCTCCAACTTTGTGGACAGAGTTGGGTGAAGAACCTTTTCTATTCCAGCATGACTGTGCCCCAGTGCACAAAGCAAGCTCTATAAAGACGTGGTTGGATGATTTTGGTGTGGAAGAACTTGACTGGCCCGCACAGAGCCCTGACCTCACCCGCATCCAACACATTTGGGATGAACTGGAACGGAGATTGCGAGCCAGGCCTTCTCGCCCAACATCAGTGCCTGACCTTATAAATGCTCTACAGAATGAACGTGCATTCCAAAATCTTGTGGAAAGCCTTCCAAGAAAAGTGGAAGTTGTTAAAGCTGCAAAGGGGGGAACTAACTTCATATTACTGCCTCTGTATTTGAAAGCAATGTCATTAAAGTTCCTGTTGGTGTAATGGTCAGGTGTCAAAATACTTTTGTTCATATAGTGTACGTAACATCTTTACAGAACTACTCTTACCACCAATATAACCAATCCTGTTTATCCACCATTACACAACCTGCAGGAAGCAATGGTTTACTTTGTATTACTCGACAATGTTACGCGCTGCAGTGAATGGCTCTTTGGACGTGATGATAACAGTAGATGGGTTCGACAGAAGACTTCCTTCCTTACTGAAATTTCAGGGCACCGTCTGAGCTGGTGGAAATGACGCGGACAAAAGCAAATTAGCCAGAGTGATCGGACATGTAGCGAGAGATAACGCCAGCCAGCCATTTCCAATTTCACACACTGCACACACACCATTTCAAGCTATTTCAGCCTTCATCACCACCCACTCACCTACACAAGCACACATACCAAGACTTCAGAGCAGCTTTCAAAGATGCCTTGATTTTTTTCCTCTTGTTCATTCAGAGCTCCCTTCAATCCCACCAATTTCCCAACCCCAATTTGAGAATGGGGTAAATGAGAGACATATGCGATGACCCATCTGCCCATTAGGAAACCACTAATGTGTGTGGTCACTTGTCTGGGTCTTAACAGCAACTGTGTGTAAAACAGTGATGCATTTTCTACTATTTTCTTCTAAGACAACGAACTGGTGAGGTGATCATGCATACATTTTATGGATATCTTGCATATCAAATAAAACAATTGTGCACTCATTTAACAAAAAAATGAAAAAAGCATTTGGTTGCTTAGTCATTTAAATACATACAGAATGAAAGCCACATGACCGATCAGGCGTTTCTATATTTTCCTAGCAATGACTACAACAAATGCCAGGCAAGTGGACCAAATATATCAAAAAGTAGTTTAATCTTTATTTTAAAAAAAAAAAGCCATAAGATGGAAAAGACACTAAGGCAGTAATGTAATACACAATTGCTCCTTGCTAACTGTCACAGTATGCCCAGTACCTCAGTTCAGACTATCATTGGGGTAAACTGTATACCCACCCCTCCCACCCGACCCCAGCAGAAACAATTTCAGAAACCATGCTATTGTGAGGGCATGGTGAAAATCTATATTTGTGGCAAACGTGACAAAACAATGTGTGCTGATCTGCAGCATGCAGACAGTGTGTGCGCCTGTAATTCCCTCTCTGTGTTTGTCCTTCAGCTGAAGCTGAGGACAGCCAGTTTCCTGCTCTCTCTCTGCAGCTGATAAACTGAGCGAGCAGAGAGGGGCTGACTTCAATCAGGTAATTAAACTCGGAGAGCGAGAGGGAGCCGGGGGGCTGCGGGAGCCATAGAGGGGCTGCGGGTTTCCAGACTGAGCTAAAGCACATGAAGAGGAGCCTGGGGAGAGAATGAACGGGGTGGACTGTGTACCTGAATCCATGCTGGAAGTCCCTGAGGAGCTGATGAAGCATCACCCCCACCCCCCAATGTGAGAGAGAGAGAGAGAGAGAGAGAGAGAGAGAGAGAATATATATAGGTGACAATAAATTAGACAAAGATTAAGAAGTATTGGGAGCAAAACAAGACAGAAAATAGGGAGATAAAAGAGCCTGCTGATTTTGCACTCTTGTCCTGTACACTAGCAGAACATCAGTTATAAAAAAATATGATTTTAATGCAACCTATAAATCCAGAAACATCCTTTCTTTTATCATTTTTTGACTCTGGGACAGAAGTCAGTATAGCTGAACCTCAGACTACAAGAGGCAGCGCAGTAGGTGCTACTACATCCTGCTCAGTTTTCTCGGGGGGCCGGTACCATCAAAAACACTCTGAAAAGAGCTTTCATGGAAGTACACACACATACACAACAAACACAGCAGCTACAGTTCCAGACAGGACTGCCAGTAAACAATATCTCGACCATAGCACACTTCAACAGAAATCTTCAGCCAAGACAGGGGAGTAACAGCGAGTAACAGCAACCAGCTCTCAAAGGGCAGTGGTTTTGGTTGTACACAGCCAGAGGTGGAATACCCCGACAAAATTTACTCTAACATCTTTTAGCAGCTCTCAACTTCAGTGGGTTACACATTTAGTCAACCATTGCTCTAAGAAACAAAATGAATCACTTATTCATGAGATGCAGACTGTTGCAATAGCATCCTGTGCTCATAATACAGATTAATAGTTGTTCATGTATCTAAATAACATGGAAGATTAGTCTTGCTTCTGACAATGTTAGCCAATATTTTGAAAAGCAATCATCCTGGTCAATGACTAGTTAACTGCTTGCAGGTTGTGCTAATGGTTCTCTGGAGTGAAATGCTGGTCGCATAGTCTCATATGTGAATATTTGTCCTGGTGAATTATCTGGATATTTCACATTTGAATAGTCTGCTTTCCCTGTAACTTTCTACATGATTTAGTGAATAAGGGTAGCAATCTTGTAGCTCTCACTCTCTGGCACAAACTGTTAGAACTGTTTTCAATGAAAACCTCACAGTTATAAATGACTGCAAAACTGCTTGCAGTGGTGCATCTTGATGTCAGAATGTGCAACAGGAAAGCATGTACTACACATATTATGGCTTAAACATGGAGAGTTTAAGTTTTTAACAAGGACCTTCGTAACGTATTTCAGTGGGTACAGAACAGATATACAAAGAGCACCATAGACATAATGGCACTACTGTTAAATTGTGCCTGCCATTTCCCAGTTCGAAGAAAAAAAATTCCTTCTGTGGTTTCAGACACTAAAGTGTACAGTTACCTCTAAAAATGGACCAAAAAATGGACAAAAGTATGAAACAAGGTTCCCAGATGACCGCTGCAATTGTTTTTGGTTCTGCATTTGGTGCACAGGTAACATGATTTAGATTCTCTTTAGACCCTATATTTAAAGTAGTTTCTCTGGCATGGAGCCAGGTTTATGATCTCATATGTACCCATTCCTTTACTCACGAAGAGAGGTGTGTGCATTTTGTGAATACCCCTCTGTATTTAATCTGTAATAATGCATCTGCATCTATTAATGGGATACGGATCATAGGTTTTGCTATCGATCGGACACCTCCTAACTGCAGCTCCCTCCTAACTGCCACAGCACTCTGGAAACACTAAAGCATTGCCTCTTATAAGAGCTACTTCTCTTCCATTCCAATATACTTGTTCTAGCACGGATGACACTCGGATTCAATGCACCTGCATTTCGCCTAGACGTTAATCCGAAGCACTTAGTCTGTGTACTTGACAGTACTGCACTCACCTTACTTTCCTACAGGCCCCAGTTTATGGTAATACCTACAGTAGGAAAATGCATTTGTATCAGGTTTAGTTCCTCATTCACAATATAAGCCTCTGTCTACCAGTGTTATACAAAATACTGCTGAAAGTCTTCAACAGCAGAAATAATAATTTCATTTATTCACTGAATTACTTATGGTAACTGTCAGAACAAAACTTCTATGAAAGAAAGTTCTTAACTTTCAACAGAAGCCACTGGTAAAATAATCTTTACCAGTCATCATAAAATGTACCAGAACGAAAGACATTTTTAAATTACAGAAAAAAAAATAAACAAAAAAATTGGGATAGAAGATTTTGTTTCAACACAAACAATATATATTACACAAACTATGCTACAATACCATAGACAATCAGTCAATCACTGCATGAGACAAATAGATTATCAGGTTATTTAAGCTGGCCTTAAATTAAGGCTGGAACACATTCAATATCTGTCACCAAACCCAATATCATTCACTACTCTTTTGAAATGTCAAGCATTGTAATATACGTTGTAATACAGAATCAGAAAACGTTTTTGGTCCCAAAAACAAAGACAACAGTCTGGACTGAAAATCTCTATGCAGAAAACACATGCTGGATCAGGAAGGACCTTCTCTTCTTTGTCCAGTACAAAAATATGAAGGCCAAAAGTTAAGGTTCTGACACATTCAACCCCTATATAACCAACCCCAGTAATGTGTGATTTGGGAATTAACTTGCTTTCCACAAACTACACGCAAGATATTGTTGAGGCTAAACCAAGCTCCTCAGTGCATGCTCTGCTGCAATAACACTGTCTCTTCCTTGGTTGTCTAGTCAAAATCTAGTTTGTTTAGTACTGTCTGCTGCCATAACAAATGAACTGCACAAAATAAAGCTAAACACTTTAACAGCAAAAACCGACTTACCTACATTCCCGGAATATCCAGTCTTCTCTGCTCTACAGGATCAAACCGTTGCGTGTCCTCCTGGAAGAGATGCTATGTGATTAAAAGAAAGAAGCAGGGATGGGTGCCCTAGGATTTTTTGTGGATTCTGTATACATTCCCAGTGTTTTCCCAGTGGATCTGTTGACCTGTTCGGGGGTAGGATGAGTGTGTACACGTGCATGTTGACATATGAAGCAGGGAGTTGCAAAAAAAGTGGAATACAGAAAAGATGGAGAAGTTGTCAAGTTGTGTGAATGGCTATTACTTATTTTAACAAAATAGCAAATTGTCAGATGTACATTCAGAAAAGGATTTGGAGCCGAATACTTCTCCCCAAGTCAGCAAGCGGCTGCACAGAACAGAGCAGCAGGACAGCACCTCACCAGCAGCAGAACCCCATTCTCCAACTCCCCAGAGAAGGTCTGCCAGATGGAGAAGACCAAAAGGCAGAGACAAAAAGGGAGCAAAGAGATAAGCAGCAGTAGTTAAGCCAGGTTGTTGACCAACACATCTGGAGAGTGATGGAATACCACAGCCCATGTTCAGGCCCGACCATTCACCAAGACCCCAGACTGGTGCTCTAGATACATGCAGTAAAGTGCTCTACATTTACTAATTACTGGTGGGGGAGTAAATACAGCTTGCCAACAGGTAGGTAGCTTGGTGGTTGATGCTGTTAATGAGCAAATGAGAGACACATCTCTCTAAAATTAAGCTACTCTGTGAGGAGACATACAACTGGAAAAAAAAACACGACGTAAGCCAGTAAATTGCCCTTGCTGAGCAATGGCTACCTCTAAAACCTGCACTGGACTCTAACAATATTTAAAAAATAACTCTGTTCACGGGGCATATAAACTCTTTTTTCAGACGAACTCCAGGACATGGGACTTTCTGTCTACAAAGAAAGCTGGAGGTGAACAGTAGCAAGGAGCTCATTTATAAGTTGGTGATAGCTAATCAACACACTCTCCATCAAGAGTTAAAGAGGAACCAGATTCACCAGAAGGCATTAAAAGAGACACTCACTCAGAGGCTGACAGAGGTAGGATCTCCCTCCACAATCAGACATGTATCATATCCTGATCTATGATCACAGGGCAATACATATCAGTGGGGAGAGCACTGCTGCTTGGCAGTGCCATGCTAAGACCTCAGTGAAGAACCCCTCCCGAGATGTAAATCTGTGCTCTGTCCACAGTCACTGCTGCTGCAATAACTGGAATGTTGCCAATAACTTGTAAAATTTATGACTGTAAATTATGTGAATAGGTTGCTGTGTGTTAATGTTCATATAGATACGACATTTCAATAGAGAACTTCAAAACTAGCTGACTTTGCTATCTTAAGTATATGACCATGGTACCAAAATATCTTTGGAGTATACAAATTGATTTATTTGGAAAACATCTAACTATACTCTTAGAGAAGAATGTGTTAAGTATTCCTTTTGTGTAATAATTCCCTGGTAATAAGTTTTAAAAATGAAAACTACTCACAGGACAAGACCTAAAACCCAAGTTAGCTGTAATAACTGGGTTTGCTGAAGACCTAAACATCTTCTACACACAAGCTGACACCAAAAGCTTAGGTGAATTTGAGGTACTACTGGAAACTCAACCCATCCCAGAGCCAGCATACCCTGCTCCCTTCACATTGAAAACCAGCCAGCGCAAACCAGGCAAGGCTCATCGGCCAAATGGCGTCCAGGCATGAATGTTCAAGGACTGCCGAGGAGCTCCCTCCCATTACACACTTCATCTTCTGAGAATCCTACAGGAATCCTTCAGTGGAAAACATCCACCATCATACTTGCACCCATGGAAACCCCACCTCTCAGAATTAATCCAGTACTGGCCAGTTTCACTCACTTCAATAGATACGACCTGCCTGGAAAAACTAGTGCTTAACATCATCCTTCCAATTCTCAGACCACAATGGGACTCTCACCTGTTTGCTTATAAGGCCAAAAAGAGGTCTGTGGAGGTCTGCCTCCTTCACTCCCTACTACAACGTCTAGAATCCTTTGCTACATTTTTCAACATCAGTTTTTCTGTCAACATCATTCGGTACTACCAGATGATCAGAAAACTCCACCACCTCATCTCCTTGCTTCGTCCACAGGGTACAAAGATTCTGTTGTTGCTTTATAAAAGTATACTTCAATACATTCTCCTCTGTTGTTCCCCATTTTGTCAACTCTACACTTTCATGCACTAAACCAAAGTAATTAACGACAAAAACTTCAACAAAAAAACTCTCACAAAGCTACCTTCTGTGTCTTCACTGTGTAATCTGAGAGGTCACCAGTGATGTATTAACTTCAGCTCTGGTAGAATCTTAGCACTCAATTTAAGTCTAGGTTTACTAGTGTGAGGGACATGTTTGTGACTACAAATCACAGATGTACATCACTCTGGATAAGATCTTCTTTTAAATTCTGTATATGTGAAAATGCCTCCAAAAAGGAACAAGCTCATAGGCATCGCACACAATGACGTTAAAATGAATGGCCTTCCGACCTCGACCTCAACAGTAAAGCAATCACATGCAGAGAATGTATGATTTCACATGACCTTCTCAAGCCATTCTTCACACAGCTTCAATCAGGATACAGATACTGATGTCTGATTCAGTTTTGCCCTCTCTGCCGTAGCATCGTTGAACAAAACAACATCAGCAACCTGGTGTAAGGGTGCTATGTAATTATGATGGGTTTATACTGTATTTATGTGCTTGTGTGAGGTTTTGTGCAGGCATTAGCAATGAATTTCTTTGAGGGACAATAAAGAATCTACCTACTGCTTTTGAATTTTGGGCCTGAAATGTTTTTCTGTTGTTTCTTAGTTTAAAAAAAAAAATCATACAACAAACCTTTACCGATCCCTATGTGGCTTTGAACAAAATAATTTTTTTTGTATCGCCCTGTATGGAAAAATGATCTGACAGATAAGCAAATGAGCAGTTTGGGGAATAACAGCAGTGGACTGGAGAAAGGAATCACTCAAATTGGTCTGATATAAATTTACAATCTAGTTTATTAGACATCCTTTTTCTTTGGCTTACTACCCACTTCTTATGGTCGACTTACCTTATACTGTCAATTTTTTTATCCACCATCCACCCCCTTTCATCATTAGCTAGTTTCTGACCACTACTGACCATATCTTCAAGCGAAAACTATTCTCAATACAGCAGTGATACTATAGTAGCACGTAAGGCACTGTATGAGAACATCAGGCAGAGCTACACACACACACACACACACACACACACACACACACACACACACACGTCATTGGACGAGTGATCCCCACCAAACAGTTGTGCTATGGTCAAAAACAGATCACTGATGAAACATCAACTGTACATGGTATAGGCGTATAACTGCTCTCTAAAAAGGTTGAACAGTTAGGTGAGGGAATTTTTCCTGACAACTAATAAGTCTGAAGACACAAAGAGAGCCAGTAGTGGCACAATAACCATCAAAAACTACAAATTATTGTTCCAGCACTGGGTTGCATCAAACCTAATTAATGTTAGATAAACATATCAATGATAGGTTTCAAAAAGCATAACTTTATCATAACAATTAATATATTGCCATGCTACAGAGGCAGGTTTTTCTGATAGCTGGTGAGTATGTATAACACACACACACATACACACCATGCATCACTGAAGTCCACTTCCTCAGAAAGAAAGGTCATCTGGGACATGGGTACATTTCTTTACCAAACAACAGTAAAAGCTGAATAGTTGTAGGCTGTTTCATTTGAAAAACAAACATGCAATACTACTATTCTAGTGTTTCACACATCCACAGTTTGGTGTCTGGGTCATTTGTCCATTATTGGAGATTCCCTTCACTGGTCTCTGGTGTGATAAGTGTCTAAGGGATACCAATACAAACAGCTCTAAAAACAGAAATCACTCTTCTCGCATATATTGCCTTGGTTAAGTAACATGCGATTCTAAAAGGGCGGTGTACTTCACTACGACCTTGGGCGTATGCGCATTTCATAATAATCTAGCTTGTAGTAAATGGTGTCATTACTTTGCAGTTATCTCTCAGCGCACTCGTCTCTTTGCTGTAGCAACACTTCATCTCTGTCTCCCAACTGCTCTGTCCACTCTGCCACTGAGGCTGTTCTTGTTTAGAACATGAATATGCAAATTCATAAACGACAAAATTAGACAATTATTTTTAAAACAACGAAAACATAAAGAACAAAGCACACAGAATGAAAAATCCAATCACCATCAACTTAGAAAACCACTGAAAGTTTCAATTATCTAAATAACGGATCTGTGATCATTTTACTCAGTGCTGCGAGTAGGCATTTTTGTTTGTGTCCTTACTGGTGACATATATGGCCAAACACAAACATACACACACACACACACACACACACACACACACACATTTACTTTAAGGCCAAATCGAGAGTTAACACAATAAGGCATAGGCTAATGGAATCTAGGCCTCTCAGAGATAAATGTGACTTCATTAGCACAAGCCTTGAGAGACTGTCAGAGCAGATTGCTGATGAAGAAATGTGGCTCTCTTCCTTCTCCCATGCATACTCATTCACACGCGATCTGTTGTCCCAGAGAGCATGTGTCGAAGTCTGGCCTTGGGGGGGAGGAAGGGGGGGACAGCTAACAGACAGAATGCCTGTTTTCCATACCTTTCATTTTATAAAGCAAACTTTAACTCCCAAGAGATCAAAAACAGGCACCCGTATTGGATTAGGCATTTTCCACCAGGGAAAGGAAAAACATCAAGGAGGAAGTCCATGAGCACTCACATAATAGCATGGCAGGAGACTGAATCTATCAGAGAAAGCTTTTACCCTCCTCAATAGAGATAACGCGCTTAGCAGAGCCAGCATGTTTTAGGGCATCAAGAACTGAAAACAGTGGAAGTAGATGGACGTTCTGTGCCATTTTGATGATTGGAAGAGATCTCTAAAAGGCCCAAAGAGCAAGACGTCGTTCTGATCTGGCTGTAACAGGTGATTTGATTTCATGTTCTTTTCATCTCTGTTTGGAAGCTAACACGAACGTGCCAAGGCAATGCTTGTGCATCATCAATATAGCCATTTTGTAGAGTGAAAAATCTATGCTTATTCACTCACCCCAAACAGCATGGCAAATGGAAAAATGGCCATCTTCCACCTGCATCAGAAGTGAAATTAAAAGCCGCCAGCAGTCTGCAGCCTGCGCCTCAATCAATGGCATTCTAGGTGGTGGTAGAACAGATAGCATTCAATGCTATGAGTGTGCATTAGAAACAGTTAAGTCATCAGCTCCTGCAACACGGGTCCTAAGAATGTGGGAACACTGTTTACAATGCACAGTGATCCACTTAGCACTGAGTGATCTGACGATTCTGTCTCGACTAATCTTGAACGCATCTATGATATATTTTTCAAGCAAATCGCAGAGACGTTTTATTTCCTCCTACCAACGTTTCTAAACTTCACATAAATGTTCAGTGTCCAGTAATAGTTGTGGAGCTATGTTCACAAGCCAGACGAATGATTGCCTGCTAGATGATGGTGCTGACTGGTCAAAACAAGTTGAGCCAAGTAAAGTGGCCCTTATATTGAAAACAGCATAGCACAGCACACGGTGTGAACAATTTTAAATGTTTTTTCTCTGCATTTAACACATTCATCAAGTGAAGCAGCAGCCACCCAGCAACGCAGCA
Source organism: Bryconaethiops microstoma (assembly GCA_037577275.1). NCBI lineage: Eukaryota > Metazoa > Chordata > Actinopteri > Characiformes > Alestidae > Bryconaethiops > Bryconaethiops microstoma. Next base: position 11,211,207 of record JBBJLS010000155.1, on the reverse strand, counting down.
CAGGGTGTGGGGACGGTACAAGCATTTGAAGGAGTATGAGATTGTTTCACTCAGATCAGTGTAACACCATCCATCTGTATTTCACAAAGTCCCAAAGCAAACAGTCATCATCGACCGACGCATTGGAGAACACGTTAGACAAATGGTATGAGCTAACAAGTTGTTCATGTTCTAATACTAACAATGCACAAAGATGACTGCTGCACAAACAAAGCATGATACATTTTTTACAACACCGAGTGACTTATGGACCACTCTCACATATAAGCTGTACATGAGTCTGACTAGCCATTTTATTGATGACTGGACACTAGACTGCATGTCTTTAAACAAATTACTGCCTTGAAGACCACAGTGGGGATCTAATCGCCCACGACCGGGAGGAAGCACTATGGTCTTGCAGTCAAATGCAGTCAAAAGTGAAGAGCAAATGGCCTGCCTGACAACAGCACCGATATGGTAAATGCCTTGAAGCTCAACAACTGGACTCTCCTGCCATGCTTCAGGCACAGATTGCACCTAGCTGTAGGTGAGTAGTGGAAAATAGCCTTAAGGCTAATAAAAGAGTAACACATACAGGATCAAGGAGAGAACACTTTCTACCTCATGAGACCATCTTCATTTTTTAAATTACAAAATAATTTATTATACAACTATTACAGACGGGCCCAATCCGATATGATATTAGTATCGGGTCCGATATAGCCGTAAGTCTGTCATCAGATATCGGTCGGACAGGCCCGATCTATATATTCCAATTCGCAGCCTGTGCTGGACCTTAAACTCAATGCAATGTAATACGAGATGCGTCACCGCTCCTTATTCCATACCATGAACCTGCGGCAACTTCAATCTAAATGAGCGAATAACATTAGCCGTTGTTTTTAACAAAATGTCGCTCGTTTGGAGATGCTTTAGTTTGGAAACGGCAAGACGGCTACTTGCACTGTGTGTAAAGCCAGCGAGCCGAGGGGTGGAAGTATGGTTGCATCGTACAATACAACTAATTTAATCAAGCACCTGCAGGAATTTCACGACAAAGAGTACCAGGAGTATATGCTAGTAAAACGGAAAAGACACCAGGCAGCAGTTTACAGCAGACGCTCTGTGACATTTTCCAAAAATGCAACAAATTTACAGCAGACAACCCAAAAGCGAAAGGAATATCAGAGAAGACTCTTAGTTCTCCTTGAAGACCTCTTTTGGGTTCTTTCAGGGGCTATTTTGTGTGTTTTGTTGGCTGTTTTTGCCATCTCCCCCCCTCTCTATCTCTCAAAACACAACGGGGCTAAAGTTGGGCATCTCGTAACTCGGCAGGTCCACCTTTTATACACAAGTGGTTAGATTACACTCTGCCCATGTCGTGTCTCCGAATTCACGTAAAAATTTATTTATTACACAGTTGTTGCTGCTAAAATGGACATAATACTTGAACTCTTTAGATGATTCAGCCAAGATTGTTGCGTTTTTGATATTTACAAACTTTTACAACTGTTGCTGCTACCTTTTTGTGAAGTGTGACATAAATAAATTATTTTAGAATGCCTTTAAATTCAATGTAGTTGTGTATATTTTTTGCTCTTCTAATAAGTGCTTAGTAGTTTATTTATTCTGTGATGTAAACTTACTAACAAACAGCACAATTTCAACAAAAATCCTAATATTAAAATAAAAAGGTGAAATATATTGGAATCTGTATCGGTATCGACAGTCGCGTATCGGAATCGGATCAAAACTGGAAAAACGTGGATCGAACCATCACTAACAACTATTTATTAAATTGTTCAAATGAAAACAGTCCTCTTTATCTTTTGTTCATGAGCTGCTGGTATAAACTTGTTTTAGATACTTGTGTATGTTTCTCCTTTCATAGAAAAAAAGGATTCACCAATTCAGTTTTCAACATCCCTATGACAAAAAGCTGGAAGAGGCAGAGAGAGCAGCGAGACTCCAACACACTGGGGGTCCAGACTCAGGATTGAAAGAGTCCTTGAAAAGGAAGTAACTATTCTGAAAGCTGATAGAACAGCAAGACACCTTGTCAATGTGGCAAGATACTGATGTTTTGGATTCTGTAAGGAAGGCCTTTAGTACATCCGCAGATTTCACAGATACACCATGAGGTGAAGACTTGATGGTACCCCTCTAATGCTAACAGGAAACGGCTTCCATTCCGGTTTGTGAAACAATTTTTGAACCATTCGTAGCATTTCAACCAAAAATTAATAATTGTTTCGGAACATGAAACACTGCATCCAAAACGGTGGCCATTTTCACCAGTGCAAACTGTGACTTTAGTGGGTGAAGAAAATGAATCTTTAAATACCTACAATAACAGAATAACAGTTAAAAATTATTAGAAACATGGGCTGGTTCGATAGATGGCACCCATTATCAAAGAATCCTGAACGGAACAAGTTCACATTCCCTATTGCGGTTAAGCATCTTCTGAGATTAAATATATTGAGATGCTGGGGACACTGACTTAGCCTTTTCCAGTATACCTCAGCCACAGGCTCGACTTCTCCACCTTTGATCTACTTTCCTTACTTGAAAAGTTTTGACATTTTATGTTTGTTATCCGCTGATTACAACTTAAAATTGAAACTGAATTTTTTTTTTCAATATTGAAGCATCAAAATTTTAAATTCAAATGCACATTTTACTACAATTATTTTATTCTTCAGCTCGAGTAGTTAAAATCTGTTAATAGGTGTGTTATATACTGATGTTACCTATTATGACTTTTTATACATTTTATCACTTATTTATCAATGACCATTTTGAAAACAGTGTCTGTTATAATTTTGTTTTAACTTGTGCAAACAGATAAAAGAGTAGGCTTGTCTGAATATTTTTCAAATAGGAAGGCAGATTGCAATTTGTGTCTTGGGATCATGACTGTGTGTTAAAAAGATTGTGATAGGATTTTCTGGGAAGATTGTTCACCACTAGGATCCACTCTTCATTTATGAAATCAAAACATTTAAGACAAATCTGCACAGAGCCGCAAGTGCTCTTTGCTGAAACAGAAACAGCTTTGCCGAGATCATTTGAGCTCGTAATTAGCACAAGCTGCCCCAATTTCAGCACAGCTCGTAAAGGGCTCTACCATTTGAGCCGTGTGAGAGAGCCAGACAGACTTGACACTTAGTTTCGGCTGAGTCATTGAGTTGCTATGGTGAAATCCAGTTACCTTGACGATACAGAGGAATCCGTGCTCTGAACGTTAGAAGGAAGAATCTAGGAATGTTTAAATGTTTTAAATTCAGAAAACCTAAGACAGATTCTTGTGTTTTTTTCAGGACTTGGTAAACTGTATTCTTTTTCCCCCTTGTATGCTGGTACTTTTTTTGCATTACATATTCAAAGCTTCATCTCTGCTTTGACCAAACCCATCTGTCTCGCTAAGTACATACACAGACTGAGAGTGAAGTATCAGTAAATGGTTTTAAATATGCTTCTTCACAGTTTAAAGACATCAACGCAGCAACCTTTCTATGTCCTACGCTTCGCCCACAAACATTCTTTCATAGCAACTGTTCAACTGTTGCAAAGTTGGACTAGCTTCAATTTTCCTTTGAATCTAATGAAGGAGTCATTAAAAATCAGGCAGGTGGGAAGCAACAAAGAATGTTAGCTCAATAACAGCAAAAACATTTTTTTAATGAAATTAAATATAATGCACATGATAAAATGAGTGGAGCTGAATTTATTTTAGTTAAATGAGGTTTTTTCACTGAACATTCTATGCAGTTTGTCCAACTTTGCAACACTTCCTACACAAGTAGTGCAGCACAGACACTGATATTGCATTGGAACCCATACAGTATAAGTGACAGGCTTCATATCAGCCGACACTTCAGAGTCAGGTAGGCGTGTCAGATGGGAAAAGGTGGCATAACTGCCTCACTATATGCAACAACACATTTGTAAACAGGCCAGCTGTGGTGGTCGCAGTTTGGGCAAAAATTAACCAACAAAGAACTTTTAAGCACTAGATCCAGGGTTGTAGCACTGAAGATGGTTTTTCTATGGTCTTGCACTTGGCTTAGCTGGTATCTGCCAAATATTCTAGTGAGTCTCGATTAAGTCCAGTTACCCTTTCTCTAGAGTGGCTGACCACAGCAAAACAAAATAAATAAATGGTAGCAGCATCTAGTATATTGCAGAAAATTCAACCTAAGGGATGAGGTTTGATATTACTGTCATTGCAGTAATGCCACCAACAAGCACAGAACTTGCCTGTGTAAAATTTGGATGCATCACAAACAGCTAAATCACTTCACTTACCCACAAGTGAAAGTTACACTGCAGGACAGCTAAAAACTATGTGGAAACAAGTCATCAGGTGAGCTGGTCAGCCAACAGGGTCTGTGAAGCATGAGGGTCAGACACCCAGACCTCACTGGAATTAGCATTTTTACAAAGCTCTGCACGTGAACCTAATAGCAAACACTGGACCAAAGTAAAAACCACACTCAGCTCACATGATGAAGCAGATTTTCCTCAGTGTAGGATACGTTTAGCATCCTTTGGTTTGTCTTTAAATCAGTGTTTGTGAATAATTTTCAAAAGATGTTCTAAAAGAAAGCAGTAATGACAAGTTTGTAAACAGGTTGGGTTAGGGTTTTCTACCTATTGTTCAGTTCTATTCTTGCTTTTTTGCAGAATTCAGACGCTTCAGATGTTAGATGAGGTTATTTGTAGTAAAACCAGCCTAAGCCACCAGACACCTACAAAAAAAAGGGGTAAAGTTTTCTAATAGGTTTCTATTTGGAGAAATGTCACTTTGCAATACCATGATGTAAATCAAAGCTCCAACATGCCAAAGGTTTAATTACAATTTAAATTTTTGCTCACACTGTTCAGTAACCAATCATATGCCTGCCAAAACTCATGTCCATACAGTCTACATACAATGCATCTATGCTATTTTTTTTATTGACGAGCCAAGTGAATCAGGTGAAACTAATATATTCAAAGGAAACAATATAGCCTAATTTGATCCTACAGTGTTATTCATGCCTTTTGAACATTATAGACAGTAGTGCAAATTCATCTTAAATAGAAGACATACTGTATCTCTAGAATCTTCTCTTTTCCCTTCTTTTAGACTCGGTCATGACTTGGACTCAAACCGTTTATCTTGACTTGGGCTCAACAAAGGTGGTCCTGATTACAGCTCCAGACAGATTCTTAAAAAGGTATTACCGAAAAACTACAACAGGGCTCTGGAAAAACAGCCCTAAAATGTATCTATAGTTTCCTATTTATACAGAAGTTGTGCAACTAGTATCAGAAGTTTGGTTTATTTTCAATTAAATAATATGAATACATTCAATATCATGAATTATCAACAAACATTTGATATTCATACAAAGATGTTTTTAAACTGTTTGCCATAATATTCAATATGGAGTATAGTGATACTACTTTTGGTATCAGTATCTGTATCAATCAAAATTGTCTAATGCACAACAATGGTTACATCATGCAAACACACAAATGTTTGCGCACACACACACACACACACACACACACATACACACACACACTCACGTGTGTCTAAAAGTAAAACTTGATATCCTGCAGCATCAAGTGATGGATATGCTGTCAGAGTGACTGATGGCCAGTGTCAAATCATTGAGTCTCTCGCTCAAACACACAAGTCACAGCTTCCAGTAAGACACAGAAACAAGATATCGACACTCTGGTGCAACATATACCTATACACACATCTGTATTCAGCAGGGCTGGCCTTAAAATCCAAAGTACCACTACTAACTGAAAAGATTTATAAATATATATTAAAAAAATAAAAATAAAAATACCAACATACAAAAACACTAGACACCCAATACAAAAAAGAACACACAGTTCTTGATTCTTCTACACACTCCTAAATACAGTGCTGACACCAACAAAATGCCTGATCCCTACAAACTTTAAATGTAAGTTAATGTAATAAGATTTTATTAGATTACTTTTGGGCCACTTCTACTCATTCATTTACCATGAATGGAAACATTATCCAATGCTGTAAAAGGTACTATTTTTTAAAACGACAATGACGATTTACACTTTATCTGCATTCTTAAACTTGTACACACTCCCAGACTTTTCCTCTGCAGTTCTCCCATAGTATAAGCACCTTATCATACCTCAAGCTCATGGAAAAGAACGACCGTGGAGTCAATTTCTAAATGCAAGAAGTCATTCACCAACTTGGTGCAATTAGGAAATCTGGTTATCTGCAAGGTAGTTTCCACTCAACATATAAAGTCAAACATCTGCTAAATTCTCAGGGTCAATCTTACCATCATAGTAAAATCTCACTTCTGTTCATACATACTTCACCCTCATGCCACCCATTATAACAGACCAATGAAACCTCTAAGAGAAGTAAAAAAGCTCCTACCTCTGCTCCCTCTATCAATTCAGGTTCCGAAGCAAAACACACTTTTCTTGTCGCAGAGTCTTCCCTCTCTTAACACACCTGTCCTCTTTTTCTGGTCCTGCTCTTCTGGAAAATTGAAGCTGTCTGTGGTTTAGGAGGACCCCCCCACCCCCAGAACGTCAAGGCGACTGTGTGCGTCTCTCCGAGGGTGTGGATATCCCAGTAGCAGATAGGAATCCTCACTCTGGCAGCAGCAGCAGCAGCAGCAGCCTGGCTGACTCAACAGCTCAACGAGGGTGACTACAGGACTACAGAGGCAACAGCAGAGTCAGGCTCAAACACACATACCCCCACATTCAATCTCTCCACATACACACATACACACACACACACTACCTCAGCACAAGCAGCAGGCCCTATCGCCACTATCCATACTCACTGCTACCATATTCCTCAGAATAGCTGCACCCCTCTTCTCTTAATCTCCTTCATTAACTTCCTAAAAATTTTTTTTTACTCTCCCTTGGTGTCTCCTCCACACCATCCTGAATGTGTATTTTTGAGGATGCTTAAGGACGAGCACTTGGAAGATGCCCAGGGGGAAAATGAGTCTACTTACTGCGTGCTTGCCGCATGGAGGAGAGGAAGAAAAAAACAGAAAGCTATCCTTCAAAAAGCCAGGCAGAGGGAATGTGGATCCCTCCATATCCACTCTCTCTGACATAGCTGCCTGCAGCACACACACACACACACACACGCACACACACACACACACACACACACACACACACACACACACACACCACATCTACAGTACACAACAACCGAGGTCACACATACCATGCCCAACAATCAAGC
>JBBJLS010000155.1:11185053-11198279 GCA_037577275.1 Bryconaethiops microstoma | reverse complement strand
ACACACACACATACACACACACACACACACACACACACACACACACACACACACACACACACACATACACACACACATGCAATCACTTGCAAGCAGGCAGGCCTACACCATTTTCTATGCCTTTGCACCATCTCATGCCTTGAGGTTAAAGGGTTGTCACAGCTCTTCCAACAAAGATTGATGGGTTAGTCATCAATGAGCTGAGCTATCCTTCATTCCCCTTTTCCTCTTTTTCCTCTCCTTCTTCCCTCCATCCAAAAGCCAAATCAATACAAATTGCACTTCTCCTTAAAGCCTGCTCTGTCCCAATCTGGCCGGGAGAACACACTCATAAATTAGGCTATGAGCCACAGAGCAGACAGATAGAGCTTCTAATCAGAAAATGAGATGGAGGGAGCAGCCTAAAGGAAAGGCCCACTGTATCCATTACATTATCACAGTGCAGGAGACGGACCTGCATAAAACAACACATTGCCTTGTTTTTAAACAGACAGCATATATTTAAATTTAGAGATAAATGTATGAAAAAAACTATCATGCAATAGTGCATGGCATGAGGAAAATCACTGTTTAAAAATACTTCTTTTTTATTTTTATTTAGGATACTTACATCTCTGCAAGACCATCATTGATTATATGCTGGAGGTACATGTAGATATTTCTGAAGGTATCCAGGCACCCCTTCTAAATTTAATTGAATGCACCCATTGCTGAAACAGGTGTTCAACTGTGCCCCAAGAGCTTGTATAACCTCCATATAAACGCACTGACAAGCAGTGAAACCGCAATCTCTGGAGTGATGGAGTTCCTTTCAATACCTGAAATGAGTCTGAGAGGTGTTTGAAACTGAACATCCAACATCTGCCTCACTTGGTGAATGGGTTAAATGCAGAGGAAGTATTTCGTGCTGTTCACATTGTGTGTTGTGGTGTGAAAGTAAAAGTGACAGAATGGTCACTTTTACTTTCACTTAACTTTCACCTGACCCGACTTATGCTCTGGGGGTTGAATGCAGTCAAACCCTCACAACAATGTTTCAACATCCAGTGAAAAGCCTTTGTTGTGGTTGCTGCACCATGAATTCATGAAGAAAATGTCAGATAATGTAAAGGGAAGTTGTTTTTTACAATTAATAGAGAAAAGGGAAAAGAGTGAGATTTTTCATATGACAGCGGTGGAATGTCATCATACATATGAAAAGTTTTATTCACACAGAATTTTGTTTATGAAAGTTTTCATTTCATGACAGGTGAGGTGAATATAGTTTTGTTACATTGGCACTTGTTAAGGGGCAGCTTCAATTAGGCTGCAAGGGAAACTGATTAATTGAAGTCAGGAAAAATGGTCAAGCTTAAGGATCTGAGCAACTTTGACAAGAGCCAAATTGTGATGCATTTCCAGAATGGCAGATCTTGTGCGGTGTTCCCAGAATGCAATGTTAGGTACCCATCGAAAGCGTTCCAACGAAAGACAACTGGTAGACAGATTCCAGGAACAAAGATTCTCAAGGCTCACTGAGGCATGTGACCCATGTGGGGAGCGAAGGATAGCCCATCTAGTCTGATACCAGCAATGATAGAAAGGTATCAGAACACAGGGCATCATACCTCGCTGATAACGGGCTTGTATAGCCACAGACCAATCAGAACATCCATGCTAACTCCTGGACCACGGAGCAATAGAAGAAGGTGGTCTGCTCGAATGAATCCTGTTTTCATCCATCATCACATGGATGGCTTGGTGCATGTGTGTTCCTTGCCTAGGGAAGAGATGCACCAATATGCACCATATTGATGCAATATGGGAGAAATTCATGCTGTCAGAGGCAGTGTGATGCTCTGGGCAATGTTTCGCTGGGAGGTCTTGGACCCTGCCATTCATGAGGACGTTATTTTGACACGTAGCATCTGTTATTTTGGATGTTATTTTGACACTGTTGTAGACCAAGTACCCTCCTTCATGGTAATTGTATTCTCTAATGGCAGTGGCCTTTTTCAGCAGGAAACCCCAGTGAATCCACCTCATAATGAATTACACAGGAAAGACTTACCTGAGTTAAACACCTGAAACAATGGGACCTCAGTAATACAAGCCTTCACACATAGAAACACACACACACACACACACACACACACACACACACACACACACACACACACAGGATGCGCTCTTTGGTCAAAATGTCATGGAAATGCAGGATGCACATCAATCATGCAGCTACAATCTTCAGACAAACATGTGTCTGAGGTGCTACAGAAGTGGCATGAACTCAATTTCAATGCATCTATGGAGAAGAGGGCCTTCAGCAGCTTATATTGGTTTTAAACTGAGGTCCAGCTATTGCCTGACAGGAGATAGAGCTGAAGGGTTTACACACAATAGCATACAATGGAGGGCTATCTACCCAACAATAACACTGGAATATGGCTCTCAAGCCCTCTCTCTTTTGCCCAGACATCAAAAGACTGGGGTGCAGGGGGATCTTATTACACTGAATGGTGAAGGCGTGGTGCCCATTATAGATATGTGATCACTATGAGTGAGTGTGTACGCGCGCGCGTGTGTGTGTGTGCTTGTGGGCGCATGTGTGTGTGTTTATGTGTGTGTGCATGTGTGTGTTTAAGGGGTTCCCCTTTCTAGTCTTTGTGTACAGCATGGTGGGGTTAAGCCAACAAGCCTAATGTATTTAAATGAGTCCTTTCAAACAGCGAAGATGTTTCTGTAAAGTATGAAATATATTAGTAGTAGGGGGCCAAGCACTTTAACCTGCCGCAAGTACAGTTTAATGATTTTTTCCTTATTCAGTGGGGTCCACCTCCTCATTTGCACATTCATCCTCTCACCCGAGAGAAGCGGTTAATTTCCACAGATCACATGAATATTTATGAGCTGATTTACCCTACGGCTTAACCACATTGGGGAACTGAGGCTTAGTTACTGAAAATGGCCATCCATTTCTGCTTTTTCAGCTAGTCCCTCTCTCTCTCCCTCTCTCTCCCTCCCTCCTTCTTTCTCTCTTTTGTCTATCCTATTTTCTATTTCACCTCTCTTTCTCTCTTCTCCTCCTCTCTTCCTTTCTTCTGTCTTTCTCTCTCTCTAGTTTTAGTTCAAGATAGATCAGCATCTTGCCATGACACTATTAAGGACAATGTTGCCTACACTTAGAAAGTATAGTAATGTGTAATACTTTTCATTATTAATAATTACGGTTATTTATTTTATCTCTCTCTCTCTCTCTCTCTCTCTCTCCCTCCATTCCTGTCTTTTTTGTATCTTATCAATGCAGTATCCAGTCATCATTACTTTTTTTTACCTCAGGGCACCTCAGCAGGTCAGAATATTAATACTTAAAGAAAGACGGCCATTTTCGTATGAGGGTATAATCTTGCTAATGCTTGCTCTACAGGAAATGGTACCTGTATAATTCAAGTCCTGCAGAGAAGGGTACATTTATACAGACAGGCCAACAGCAGTTCATATAGTCAGGCCAACATTCAGTGCCACCTCCCGTCTACAGTTTTAGTGGATGATGAAGCTGCATTTATCTGTGTGTGTGGAGAGAGAGAGAGAGAGAGAGAGAGAGAGAGAGAGAGAGAGAGAGAGAGAGAGAGAGAGAGAGAGAGAGAGAGAGAGAAAGAGAGAGAAAGAAAGAAACTGAGGTCGGAAGTGAAGTGTGGATCTTCCCTATTATAAATCACACATGCCACTCTGTGGTAAATATTTGCATGTGCTAATTGGGATCATTAATGCTTAGACAGCAGCACAGATGCATGTGAGCAAAGCCCAGAGTGAATAGATAAGTTCACTTCCTTAATGGGAGATCATTTAGCCTGCGCATCTATTGTGCCCATGAATACAACTGGACACTGATAGGGGCTTCTAGAAGTGTGTCTGTCTTAAATGATTGCCGCCTAGGGTAATGAGAAGGATATCACTGTGGAGTGCGGAGAACAATGAGCACCATAATGTCATTAATGGATTTAATGATGAACTGTAAAAATTGTATCTCGATGTCCGAAGTCAAGACCACTCTTGCTGGAAAGGAAGACTTTTATTACATTTTTGGCCTCATTGCATTTTTAACAAATGCATTGCTGAGAAGATAGAAATACATTGCAAATAGTGTAATCAGTAGCATTAAAAAATCGAATACCTAGAATCATTATCTGGAATATGCTTCAAAGATCTGCTTTCCAATTGTAGTGACCAGCCTGGACATGACAAAGGATAAGCAATTCACCATCAAATGCTGGAAGAAAAGGCAGTAAATATGGTAAAGTTGTGGCCCGCAAACTTTTACACCATGTAAACTTTTACACCACTTTTACACCTCAGAAATATTTTTTGTTCACCAAGTACCACCATTGTAACCAACATAAAAAGATGGTAGTGTTTTCTGCTATGCACAGTTCCTGCAGGAGGCAGTTTTTTTCCTGATTAGAACATTATTTATGACACAGCAACGCTGCACAAAGGGATAGCACTAGAATTGCCACTTATTAGCAACCACCTAAAAACTCCCCATTAACCCCTCCTACACCATAAGAACTGCCTAGAAGCTGCTTAGCAACCACCTCCTAAACCATAGCAACCACCTTGTATACCATAGTAACCACCTAGAACCTCCCCATCTCCTACACCATAGCAACTGCCTAGAAACTCCTTAGCAACCACCTCCTATACCCTAGCAATCACCTAGAAACTCCCTAGCAAAGACCTCCTTCACCAAACTCATCCATACAGCTCAAAGGGCAGTTCACACAAACACACGCACATACACACAGCAAGTTAAGTGTCATTGGCTGAACTGGGATTAAGGAAAACAGCTGTATTTTATTCAAACATGCATATACATACACAGAGTAAGTGGGAACACCAAAAATAACAACTGTATTTCATGTAAACACACATGCATAGCAAGTAAGAACATTAAGAATGTTTTAGGATAAATACAAATATTGTTAAAAGCTGTGTGCTGTTTTGTGACATTTGCCATTGGCAGCTATTGCAGAGACTTCACTGAAGCCACTAGCACTCAGTTCGCTCATTCACTTCAGTTTCTGCAGGGCTGATCGAAAAATTCTTCTCCTCATCTGCACTTCTCATCCTAATTGTTTCCATGTGGATCCCGGATTGCAGTGTTTTTGTACCATTCATCAATTTGGCTACATCTTCTTACTGTCATGCTGTCCCAGTTTAGCCAATGACACCTAATTGGTGTGTAAATATGCTGATATCAAAACAAAAAAAAAGAATTTTTTAAAATTCAGTTTCAATATCTCATGGTTAAGGTATTTTATTTAATTAATATTTTCAAAAATGTTTCAGAGATTCTTCCATGTACCAGTAGAGGGAGCACCACATGCCAGTGTTTGGTGTGTCATAGTTTGAGATCTAATGCAGTAAAGAATGCAGATGGGTTAGCCTACATAGAAGCAACATCAATAGCTACCCCTTTAAAAAGTCTTTCATTTAAATCACTGGTTTGAAATTGACTAAGCCTTTGAAAGCCTTTACAGATAACATACAAAGCAATCTAATGAGCATCTCGCCTTCACTGGTCAAGAACAACTCAGCCAATCAATGTGAACAGAACCATAATGAGAACCAAGACTGCTCTCAGATCTCAGTGTTTGCCATATATGTAAAATGTGATACAGACAAAGCAAAAGACCACACACTCAGGTCCACACAAAGGCATTCCAACTGTATTGTATGTGTCTTGTACTGTGATATGCATGGGAACAGGAAACAGATTCACAGAACACAGGCATTGCTCATATCTGAAGTATTTCACCACTGGAGTACATATTTGGCAGTTTCAGTGAATATACTGTATGCACAAAATGTTAAAAGTTATGCCACATTTTACTTGTCTTAATTGATAAAAAAGCCATGAATATTTTACAAATCTCATTTAAACATTTAATTATTTTAAAAAAATTATTCAAATTTAATTTAAGTCAAAGACCATTTAAGTCAAACATTTAATTTAAGTCAAAGACCACCTGAGTAAATGACAAAACTTAAGAGACTGCTTCCCAGGAATCTTCCCATATGTGGCTACCCTACCAAAATTCTTCCAAGAGTGAAGCAACGACTTACCTGTTAAATCATAGCAGAAGCCAGGCAAACTTCTAAGAGACTGCAGGCCTCACTCAATTTAGACAAGGTCAGCACTGATGATTCTGTCTCACAGTTGACAAAAAACACATTAATGAGCCCTTAAAGTCTTTCAGAATTATGTTCTGATGAGAAAAAAAGTGGAATATCTTGAAAGACAGGGGTCTCTAGACATCTGGCATCAAGCAAACACTGTATTCCACTAAAAAACATTAGACCAACAGTCAATTGTGGTAATGGTAGCGTGAGGGTGTAGGGAGGCTTTGCTGCTTCGGGGATTGGCAACTTGCCATAATTAGTGGAACCATGAATTCCCAGAGAATATCGGGTCATTGGTCTGTGATCTAAAACTAAAGTGCAATTGGGTTATGCAGCATGGGCAACAATTTAAAGTCCACCTCTGATTGTTTCAAAAGTAACATAATTATGGTAAAGTCATCATTTATCCACATTGAAATACAAGACTTTGTTTCTGCATTTCATGAAAAGCCTTACAATGTGTCAGAAATAAAGCAATTTTGTGCACTGTAAAAAATAAGTTATTTTAACTGAATCATGCTAACACACCCATTGAAATTTGTTTTCACCACACAGTGTTAAAGAGAGGTTAATTAGTCAAATATTTTCATCCAAACAATAATTTATATATATTTATAGATTCTGTAATTGTAATTTTTTGAAAAACATAATGAGAGAAAAAATAAAACTACTGTATTGCTGGAATATCAGTCAGGCCTCAGCTTAAAGATGAACCCAACCACCAGCATTAACCCCACGGGGGGCCCTGCTCTTCTAGCCTGGAGCTTTGATTCAGGGGAAACCCAGCACATGATCACCTGAGACACACAGACAGACATCCAGTCCCACTTCAATCTCCACTGGGGCCCCTTCCAGCAACCCAAACAGACTCCAAACTTCAGCATAAAACTCCCACAGAAATAAAGAGTTCTTAATAGATTAAAGGAAAAGACAGAGAGACTGATAGAAATCAGAGGCCTTACATGTAATACTTACATCAGCTATATGTGTACTTGGCTTACCCCGGAGTAAAGGGCATTGCATAAATCTACAGTGTGTTCAAATGTGTCATATTTTTTGTATCTACAGCTTTAAAAAGATCATTTGAAAATGTGTTTTGTTGTCTCGCTTCGTCACCACATTGGCATTAACACCTTGTTTAGTAGAGTGTTAGCATTAGTGAGGACATTTGAATTGCTTTAATCGGTGTGTTTAGTTAAAAAGCTTCCTCTGGGTTTGACAGCAAGTGGCATTTTAATATATGCAGGGAGACAAAACAGCAAAAAAGTGAGACACATCCTACCGGCAATCTGACAGGCCTTAGCTAATGAGTCAACACAGGAAGAGCCAGAAAAAGCCTGTTTGTGTGTGTATGTATTTATTTGTCTTAGCATTTGCATTTGCAAATTTGTGTAGTGGCCTACCGTCTGTGACACTGTGCACAAGCAATTAGCATCTAGGCATTTGTGCATAGTAAAATAATACATACAGTACTATGCAAAAGTCTTTATAATTTGCTTTGAATCTCCTTGTTAGTGCAAAAAAACTAGTTTATGCCTCTCAAACTGTAGATTAAATTCAACATGGGATGTCTTTGTTTCTGCAACAGGCTGCAAAGTACTCAAAAATACAAGGTGCCTGGATAAAGGAGTTCCAAGCACTCAGCACCACCGACTAGTTAAGATGTCTTTGTTATGCTTGAATGATACATGGGTCACTGTGTGGCTCAACAAACAAAAACATTCCTCTGAAACTGGTCAGGTTCAGGGACTGGACTGAAAATGAGTCAAGTCCTTCAGGAAGCCTGGAGAACTGTTCCTCAAAACTACATTAAACAT
Organism: Bryconaethiops microstoma; assembly: GCA_037577275.1. Taxonomy (NCBI): domain Eukaryota; kingdom Metazoa; phylum Chordata; class Actinopteri; order Characiformes; family Alestidae; genus Bryconaethiops; species Bryconaethiops microstoma. Next base: position 11,190,300 of record JBBJLS010000155.1, on the reverse strand, counting down.
ACAAGGAAGTCTGGATCTTTGGAAGCAGAATATGTAGAAATGGGGGTTGCTCAATACTTTTAAAGTGTAAAGTGGCCATTTTTCTCATGCACCACAGCACAGCACACAGCGTGAACAGTGTGAAATTCTTTCTCTACATTTAACGCATTCACCAAGTGAAGCAGTGGGCCGCCAGCAACGCAGCATCCAGGGTGCAGTGTGCGGGGACGGTCCCTTGCTCGATGGTACCTCAGTGATGCCAATGATAGTGCTGTTATTCAAACCCACAACCTTCTGATCACAGGGGCAACTCTGTTACCACTAGGTCCTCCGCCTCATACTGCATAAAGGTGTATAGCAATTACTGAAAAAGTTATAAGATTAACAGTATTCATAGTCATTGCTGAGTAATTCATACCATTTTTTGAAAAGAATCACATGCAGAGAGATTAAAGCCAATTGTGCTCTCTTGAACTCCCAGCCATGGATGGCTACAGCACCACTGTGATCTCCTGACGATACAGACAACACTTAGATGGTTGCACCATCTCAGGAACCCTAAATCCCTAACTGAAGAGCAAATTTTCAAAACTCACTCTGTCCATTTTTTTTATTTTTTAGGTAACACTACTATTGGCATATTTTTACATGACCTCTTTATGTGCAAAACTCACTCAGTCCACTCGCACAGTCACGAGTGGTACTTACTTACTTACTGGTAGACAGAAGTATGTTTACAATTTTTATGCAATTAGCTGTCATTGACTCTATGCTGTGTCATGTATTAGGATATAAATATTAAACTTGTACATAAGTTTGTACAAGTAACTGAAATTTTACAGTAACTGTAAAATTTAAATTAAAAAAAATTTTTCCTGTAAGAATTGCTTTCCAATAGGTAAAACAAGTAAAACGTGATTTTCCGGAAAATAAATGCTTCTGGACTGAGTGAGTTTTGGAAATTTGCTCTTTAATTCCCCAATGATTATAGGTCTTATGATGAATAATAAGACTAGAGTATAAAGGGTTAAAAAACTTACATTTAAAGGAGATAAATCTAGTGTGGCATGCAAGAGAGTGCATGTGTGTGTGTGTGTGTGTGTGTGTGTGTGTATATATATATATATATTTGTGTGTGTGTGTGTGTGTGTGTGTGTATGTGCACGCATGCATGCACCTGTATACTTGGCTCTGGCCTGTCAGTTTTCATAGCATCACAGCCGTTCAGGGTTTTGCAGTGTATTATCAGGAGAAACACATACTATTCTTACCTTGAAGTCTGTCCCCTCTAAAAATACACCTGTGCTGGAAATGTGACGTTGAAAAATGGGAGCTGAGCTGTGAGCACGGGCCTCGTACTGTAAACTCTGCTTGGTGAAATACAACCGTGGCCGTGCTCCACGACACGCTCATTGTTCTAACGTCAGCCAGCGACACACCAGTGACAAGAGAATTCACTCTGGAAAATTCAACTTGCTCAAAAAGTTGTTTCCAAGGCCTACAGGACAAAGTCCCCAAAGAGTACGGTTTGAAGCTTATTTAGGAGCTCACACAAACAAAAAGCTGTTGGCAAATCATTTGTAACAGAAAGTTTTGGATTCTATGATGTGTATGAATCAGACTGTACTGCCATTCCAAGTTAAAATGTTACTGTAAATTAGTGCAGCTGGGGGTAATCTTTGGTAGTTGACTCTTTTGGTAGTTGTGGATTGAGTTCCAGGTGCTGTGAGACCATTGAGCCAGTGCTGACAGAGAGCTCCCGACTGTCAGTAATAGCAGTTTCCATAGCAGCACCAAGGCAACAATTTGCTTCAGAACAAATGGAAGAAAGAGGTAATGAGGGAGCTTGTTTGAGATGTAATGCCGGTGTAGTGAAGAAAATTTACTCCTCTCCATATTAAGAATGGGTAATATTAACTCAACTCAACTCTGGGAAAATAATGATACCACATATAAAAAGTGTTTTTAATTAATTTACCAAAGGAATATTGATAATAACCTTTACAAATAGATATAATGGATCAAATCAAATCAAATACCTTTATTGTCATTGTACAGCTGTACAATGAAATTTAAATGAATGTAGCAATAAGCACATTTTAAATAATAATAAGGGTAGGAATAAGCATAGTGATGATGAGGAGGACTTGAACATGTATTTCCCTTGCAATGTGGGTGGGGCGATGTGTGGTTCAATATTTTTGGCCTTATAAAGTTTTTTACGTCTGAAAACAACCACACCTGCACTCCCGTTTATACCTGCAGCCTCTCATCTCTATATGTTTTGCTTATCTTTCGTCTCATTCTCTGTATTCTTCTCTCAGCCTCTTTCATCTTTCTCTCCAGCTCTCTTTTACTCAATAAAGCAATAATAGCCTTTGATGCTTACAGGGGTTGTACAATCTTCCCCCAAATCAATCCAGGCACTTTTTGCCCAAACTGGTCTCAGAGGAGCTGGATAACAGTGGGCTTAGACCACTATTGTGTGGGGTTTATCGCTCCCTGAAAGCTACTTAAATTCCATGCCTGGATGGCTGATCAGTCTCACACACACTCCGTTTCGACGTCGTTTCAGCTGATTACCTGGCTGAATGTTGTCAGGGTGGAGGAAAAGTTCATGAGGGATGGATGAATGGAGAGGAGGCCTATTATGTCCTTCAGTGTCTAGTAATAGTTGCAGTTATCATTAAGATAGTAGTGCCGCCTCTCAGCGTGCACATGTGGGCTGTTTCGGCTTTACAGATGCAGACAAAGGGGAAGGGTTTACAGAAGACAGTGTGGGAGGTAATAGGATAAACTTAGCTAATCAGCCAGAGTGACAAACGACCAAATTCACACTGCACCAATGAATACAATAACTTTTATTGTGAGAGAAAGCGAGGGCGCACTGGGAGCCTATTTAACGCCCACGCAGTACACACACACAACGTTTGGCGCATGGACAAACTTGGATTAAGGTGAGTAGGTGGTGAGTAGCATGCTAAAGGCTTTTAATCTACAGTTAGCTTGCTGTCGGCGGCTGCCATGTCTGACTCAGTGATATGTCAATTTCTGCCACTAAAGCTAAGCCCCGTCTTATCAAAGTTTGAGAGAAAAACGAAATATATGAATATCTACTGCAGAAGTTATACAAGAGCCACAAAAATGTACTCTAAGCCAACTTTATTGGGAAAAGGTCTTTGTTGGGCATTATTCCTCCTCTTCTACAGCAGATTAGGGCTAAGTGTGCACTCTTAACATAGGATTTTGTTCTAAAAGTGCAGATATTTTTCACATTTAAAGGTTCCCTCCAGTGTTTCTTCAGTCATTCAGCCGGTTAACCTAGTTCACAGCTGGGCTGCAGTGCTGCACGGCACTTCTAGTTGGAAAACAATTTGTTTCATAATGAGATGTTTGTTTTAGAAGCTGCTTCAAATGGCTGCTTTCTTGGTGTCCTTTCATGGGGTTGTATTCTGAAAGAAATAGCAGGAATATAAAGGAATCGTAGCTTTTAATTAGCATGCAGGCAGGGTATCTGACATCTGCTGGCACTTAGCATCCTGCCTCCCGACTGTGGCCTGACTGAACTCTGGAGTGTCCACACTGACATCTTCAGCGTTAATGACCAATTTCCATTAGACACATATACACACACACACACACACACACACACACACACATATACAGTCCAAGAAAAATGAAATGCATGCTCATAGTGAGGTCTAGGAAACTCACACACAGAAAAAGTGTGTGTGTATTTCTGTCCTTGTAGAGTCTTTCCATTGACTTCTATATTGAGTCATGATATATTTCTATTAGGGCTGGGCATGTTAGCATGTTATTATTGCGTACCATATTATATGGACAAAAGTAATGCGACACCTGACCATTACACCAACAGGGACTTTAATGACACTGCCTTCAGATACATAGACCTTCATATGGAGTTGGTCCCCCTTTGCAGCTGCTACAATGGTTCCGGCCCCCATGCTCTGGACTCTTGGTTTTCTACATCAAACTAGATAAAACGTGAATACCCTGCAGTGGCAAATAGCTTACATTAAATTTAATTACATTAATGTTTAACATTTGAACTGTAGCTGTGTAACTGTGTTAAAGGGAAAACTGCTGTTAAAAAGCTACTTATTTTTTTAAAGCAGGCACGTCCAAAGTCCGGCCCGTGGGCCAATTACGGCCCACCGGGGCTGGACCCTATTCAATCTGCAATGGGTGAAGGCGGGGTACACCCTGGTATGTGGCCCAGCACGTCGCGGGGCCACATACAGAGACAACCATTCACGCTCACAGTCACACCTAGGGGCAATTTAGTGTGCTCAATTGACCTATCCCCAATGCACGCATGTTTTGGTGGCGGGAGGAACACAAAATATAACTGTATACATTTTTTAGTACTGTCGAGTGAACACAAAGAATGGATTGTGAAATACCCCTGTTCTCAGACGCATCTCGAGTGGAGCTATCTTGAGTGTTTCTATAAATGTTCTTTTGGTTTTCATTTTGCTCTTCTTAAAGCCCTGTATTTTTGTTAATGTAAATTAAATTGAATTATTACTGTATTATCCCTGCTTATACCAAAGTAAACAACAATGCATACCAAAGAAAACATGCTTGCATGAATTACAGTACAGTCTATACAGGGATAACATCTGTATTTTACATTCTAGCGCTGTGGGAAACAGCAGTTCAGTGTAAACTGTACAGTACAGATACAGGTTTACCTTTACATTTTCTTTAAGGGTAATGTATTAAGCTGAGTTTAAAATGAAATTTAAGTGTTTTGGAAGGTTATTTGGGGGCATATTTAGGGTTTACACTATAAAAATAGGCATCACAAATTTGCAGTTTTTCACTATTTTTCACGGTGTTGATTGTTGTTTTGAATCTGCACTAATAGTCATATCGAATTTATTAAATTCAGCAACTGCCCTTTGGCTTCTATTGTAACTGAACTTTGAGTTTTTTCTTTTATAAGTATAGGGGAAACTGGTGAAACTGGTGTTTGTGGTAATTAACAGTGCAGTACAGATGCATCAATTAGGGTTTATATTGATCAATGGAAAAGCATTACTTAGATCTGAGAAATTCTTTGTTCTTTGTTGTTGTTGGGTTTTTTTACCTCTTCTGGAGCGAAAAGTCAAACTTTTCATGTGGCATTTGGTCCCAGAAGGAGACACAACACATTCACACACAGACACACACACACACACACACACACACACACAAACACACACAAACACACACACACACACACACACACACACACACACA
>JBBJLS010000155.1:11171793-11184953 GCA_037577275.1 Bryconaethiops microstoma | reverse complement strand
ACACACACACACACACACACACACACACACACACACACACACACAAACACACACAAACACACACACACACACACACAAACACACACAAACACACACACACACACACACACACACACACACATGCACACACACACACATGCACACACATAGTTATGCCATAAAATAAGGCCTTCCATCCTGTGCAGGGAAAAGTTCACTGCAAAAGGCCGCCCTACACTACCCACTCATAGACCGCCCTTACCACAAGACAGAAAAGTCAAAGGCCATCTGAAACAGCCTGAGAGCAGCACAGATGCTCAGCATGCAGAGAAGCCTCTCTCACTCTCCCTTTCCTCTGCTTTTAATATCTCAGAGGGAGGCAGCCAGGGGGAGTGAGGGGCTGCTTCGGAGACGGAGCTGCACATCTCTCTGATATTACATATTCTCCTCTCGTCCTGCAGACCTCAGGGCTAAGGCAGAGGGACATTAGGAATTCACCGCTTGTAGGTCAGTCCATGGATGGAGGCAGCAAGTCTGGCAGGGAGAAAGAGACAGAAATAAAGAGAGAGAGAGAGAGAGAGAGAGAGAGAGAGAGAGAGAGAGAGAGACGTTTAGTCATCTTAAAAGAGAGCGATCAGCAGTTTTAAGGCTGTATAAACTTGACATGGGTGTCTCAGTGGTCAAGCAGGGATAGAGAGGGGCCCTGCATCTCTAAGCAGGAGTTAACAAGGATTTCAGAACCACGGACAGCAGCATTGCCACCGAGTTTTTCTGCTTCTCTGAAGGAAAAATCCCTTCAGACTGTAATAGTTTACCTTATTTTATGATCTTGGGTACCTGTATTTGTTTGTGGAAGTGAAAGTTTTTGAGGGCTTTGCTAAGACCATTTTTCACTGACAACTGGTCATTTTTGATAATGGCTTTGATGAAATAATACAGACTTCCTCAAGAAAAAAGTCAACTAGCAAAACAATTATATATCCAAAATTAGCCTAAGCAAAAAACACTATCTAGCTGGTTTCATAGACAACAACCACAATATACACTTTATGGACAAAAGTATTGGGACACATCTGTCTTAATGCTTCAGCATAACAAGACATTTTGGACAACGCCATGCTTCCAACTTTGAGGACACATTTTGGGCACCGACCTGGAAAGGGGGAACAACTCCATATTTAAGCATATGTGTGGGTTTGAAAGCAATGTCATTAAAATCCCTGTTAGTGTAATGGTCAGCCATCCCATTACATATGTCCATATAGTGTATATTTAAAAGTAGACGCTTGCTGTTTCTTATAAAAATCAGGGGTATTAATAGGGAGTTACACTCCCCCGCCACACACACCTCCTTGGATCACAAACACCACTCCAACTCATCCCAGATTCACTGGACAGAGCTCTGAAACTCTGGAGAATAATTCTCCTGTTCAACACCCCAGCAGTGGGCTTTAGACCTGATGCCTAGCATTGATCGTGGTGACCTTAGATTCATGTACTGCTGTTTATTCTATTGTCTGTTCTTTTCTGTGATGATTTGTGCTCAACTGAACAAATATATCAGCAATGGGGCATCTTAAAGTAGCTGAATACACCAGTTAAAGGGTCATTTTGAATATACAGTGCATATGATTCCCAAATTACCTGCACAAAAAATTGTAAAAACAAAGTAAAAGCCTTAAAAGAACCATATAATGCAAGGAAAGTAATGTTTGTTACAGTACTATGCCATAAAGTAATAATAAGTCTCTCTCTCTCTCTCTCTCTCTCTCTCTCTCTCTCTCTCTTTCTCTCTTTCTCTCTCTCTCTCTGTCCACATTGAAAACAGAATTTCGTATCAAGGTTTTCTCCAGCATTAATCCTACTGTCCGCACCGTAACCATGGCACCGTTGCCATGTCGACTGTCAGTCCTGCTGTGTAGAGAGAAAGAGGACGGCTGAGAGTGTGGCCGGAAAACATAACTCTCACATTTGCAATAGATAAACAGGGATGGGACATAGTGTGTTTACACACACACACAAACACACACACACAAATGAATCTATTCTCATGTATAAAACAATACTACCCTTTGAGGGGAGAATTAGGCTAAACTAATATTACCGTTATCAATAGAGACAACAAGGTAGCTGTTCGCTGTTTGCTTAATGGGTCTGTATGTTTACCAGAAGTGTGTGCGCATGTGTGTGTAAATGCTGTGTTAATGTGATTTTACAATGTTCCTTTCTCTCCACATGCAGTGAAGGTCACAATGGGAAAACATTGCATTCCAGGAAAAAGGTCTTAACCTCCAAAAGAATACCTCTAAAAGGACTGCCCTTTACATTAACTCAATTACAGCCCTTGTGTTTGTGTGTGAGTGTGTGTGTGCGCGCGCGCATGTATCTACTTGAGAGAAAGGGCCTTTGTGAGTTCGTTTCCAGGTTGTTATTTAGTTTTGTCATTCATTTTCTTCCATCCCTGTGGTTTAATCAAAAATGACCAAACCAATAACATTTGATGATAATAGTTCTTTTTTACACTCTAAATGAAAAAATTATAATGATAAAGGTGAGAAAATGGTTTGGTCATTTTTGGTTAAACCACAGAGATGGAAGAATAATGAGTGTCAAAACAAGATAATAACATGGAAAAGAACTGACAGAGACCAAAAATGACCAAACCATTTTCTCACCTTTATCATTATAATTTTTTCATTTAGAGTGTAAAAAAGAACTATTTTCATCAAATGTTATTAGCCACCGATGGCATTTATGCTTTCAAATAGCTCTTTCTGTATTGCATTTTTGTGTTACTTGTCACATGCAGTGCTTATAAACAATCAGAACAAGCGCAGATTCTAAACTTTCAATGATTACCATGTTTCTTTATAAGTAGGAGTTATTTTATTAGGATTTTCATTAGAAACAAATTCTTGTTGCATGTATGTCTTATTTATTGCCCTCAAATATAAACCAAGAGGGCTGTTTGACTTGAAGCTGAAGAATAATAAATCAGATTTTATGTTGAGGTGAACAGATCCACACATGCCAAAACTGGTAAGAAATTTGTGGTATAGTTAATTTCATAGAAGCTCCATATAGTGTGCAAACAAAAAAAATGCCATATTTTTGATATCAGAACAAAGTGAACAAGTGCAACTGTACTTTATTTTGTTATTACATAATTACATACAATATTACATTTAAATTAATGTGTAAATTTAATTTAGAGCAATATGACAATAAAAACTCTCAAACCTGAGGATGGATTGTTTTGGCCCTGCCCTACAACCGGGGCCACAGTTTGAGATTATTGTTTTGCCATTAGGGAGGGTTTAATTTTCCTTCTGTCCTGAACTTTATACTTCAAGAGGCCCGTGGTCATAGCTGACTGTGTTAATTCCACGGCTGACTAGGCCAGGACAAGAATGATGGAAGGCTAATTACACACAGCAGGTAGAAAACACTGGAAGCAACATCTACTCAGTAATGAACTTGGAAAGGCACATGGACACATGTCTACAAGGTGCTGGACAGCTCGGATAAACATCACCGGAAATAGGGCACGTATCAGATATACCAGAGATGCAGTCATACGCATGTGTACCCCTTTTATTCAGTAAGAAACTGTTAGAATTTGTGCATACCCACTTAAATAAGCATAATGTTACTATCACGTGGAATATCCATGGAATTACAGGGGGTCCTCGAGTTACGCCACAGATCCATTTCTTTCAACAGTGATAAAACACGGATTTTGGTGTAAGCTGAAACACACACTAGACTAAGTCACTTATCTATCCTAACATAGTTGTAAAATCATAAAAACACATCTAAGCCACAGAAAAAGGAAAACTCCCTCACTCATATGCCATGCTATGGCGTATTCTTCCACCGCACGCAACCAAACCAGTTTACCCATGTAGTCCATAAGTGCGAGGCTAAAGGTGTAAGTCGAGCCAGAGTGGGAGTGGGAGTGGGCATTGCAAATTCGAAAAATTGTATGTCGAGACTGTTGTAACTCAAGGACCCCCTGTATATTGAATGAACACCAAATCTAAACAGGCAAATAAAACTTCCCCAGTCAACCAAGCATCAACCTTCCTTAAAATTTAGAATGGCTTAACATCTGTAGCTGGGCTAAATACTTTCACAAGCTTTCAGAACTATAATACTATAATGGGTAGTATTACTTCTAAATCAGAAGTCCATCATCTAATACAGGTTGGGAGAACAGTGACATTTAATCTATTTCCTAAATGTGTAGATCAATTAGCTAATTACCAAGAGAGCTAGCAAAGTCTTTGTCATTGTTGACTTACTGACTTTAGCATCAGGACAGTGCTCTACAGAGATTTTTTAGCTCATTTTTAACTCATCTCGTGCTCTGAAGGCCCTGCTAAGTAGCTGACAACCTGAGCTACTGTGTTCCATGGTGTGATGGTCAGCACTCTGAACTCTGAATCCAGTGAGTACAAATCTTGGTGTAACTTGTAGTTTGTGCAGCAGCTGGTGACCTGGTGGTTCGGGAGTTGCACCTGCAATCAGCAGGCCGTGAGTTGGAATCCCAGAACTGCTAGTAGTACCACTAAGGTACCCTTGAGCAAGGTACCGTCCCCACACCCTGCTCCCTGGGCACCCTCCCCACCCATTGGTGGCAGCCCACTGCTTCACTTGGTGAATGGGTTAAATGCAGAGAAAGAATTTCACACTGTGTGCTGTGGTGTGTTCACGCGTGACAATAAGGGGCCATGTTACTTTAATACAGGGGAAGGCAAAAGTCTGCAGAATTGTACTCAAGTGACAATTAGCTATTTGTACAGAGTCTAAATTTAGGCAGAAAAAGGCAAGATGGTGGCGCTAGCTAGCTTAACCAGCTAACTAAAGTGTTGAGACAGATCAAGTAAACACTGACTTCTGGCACAATTCTGACCTACTATGTTGAAAAAAAGGAGTTGTTCAATTTCAGGAAAGTTTTATTTTAGGATAATAGATCATTATTTAAAAATTATTTCAAGAAAATACATAAATGTCTAGCAATGTCTACTTTAATTGCCCTTGTAGACTGTAACTAAATTTATAGTTGTGAATATTGGAAAAAAACAAAACATACCAAGAGAAGAAAAACATTGCAAGTGTACATTGTTACATTTCTAGTTCTGTTTCACTCACTGTGCACCAGCTTTGCTATTAGTTACCTCATTTGCCAACTTTTACAGGCTAGACAACATCACTGCCTACTTCTATTTAATGAACCGCCCTTCCTGTGTTCATCAGACTGTTTTCATTTTCTTGCTGCTTTATAAATGCAATGTTTTTGTCTATCACCTTGTTACCAGTTGTCTATACTGTTTCCACCCAACCCTAAAAATATACACACATTGTAGTAATAAATTAATGATACTCTTCCTCCGCGAAGTCGGTGTGATGTGTGTTATAGTCTGTGAACGCCCTCTCTCGAAACGATCAGTACACGTTGTTTGATTCATACTTACATACCTGGTTCTTGCAGACAGAAAGAGCAGAAAAGTGTTGATCACTAGAGGAAAATGGGTTTCTAATGCAGTCTCCATGATTCCCAAGAGACTCATTAAGAGAATTAAAGTTACTCATGAATTTAACTTTGCCCTGTGTATTGTGACAAGGGGTGTGCTTGTAATGAGTGTGAGAGTGTTTTATTCAGTGAGTTTAAACAAAAATAGAGTCCACAGTGTCATATAATCTCTGTAAAATCTCGCTAGGGGTGCTAGCGGTTAGCACTAGGAGTAGTTCTGTTAAGTGGACAATTTAAGGACTGGGTTTCGAATGAATCTTTACAAGTTATTGCCTCTTACAGCATACTGAATGTTTGTATCCTTGCCTTCTCATGCTTGATTCTCAATTAATGTTTAGTACTTTGACTTGCCTTTAGCCTTGCCTATGATACTCACATTTGTGGTTTTTGACTTTTTTTTTGTACCTCTTGGATCACATGTTTACCTAGCCTTCATGCCTCTGATTGGACTAGCTGACGAGGAATGCCTCTGGATTACCCTTGCTATCACAGTTTTCCAATTTTCAACCTATATTTGATCTATATTGTGACTTCGATTGCTGAATGTGATATTAAACTTTTAACAGCACTTTAGTTCTCTCTCCATTCATTACACTGTTCTTTCCTTGCTGCCTGACTGTTTACAGACCCTTGCCCTATGTTTCTGGATGTTTTTGTCTTTTTGCCTCATTATTTGGATCAGTTTGACTCTGACTGTTCATTGCGGACAAAAATATTTCTCAGCTTTTATTTACATTTGAGCAAAAGTATGTCTAAAATTATTCATACCCTTCTCAATAATCAGCAGAAAAGCCTTTTTTTGGCTATTACAGCAATCAAATGCTTCCTATAATTGCTGATGAGCTTTTTTCATGTCTCCACTGGTATTTTCCCATAGACTGTGACAGTTTGCAAAAGGTATGACTAATGTTGGACATGCCATTTTTTGTTCAAATGTAAATAAAAGCTGAGAAATTTTTTTTTCCACAATGATGCCTCTTGTACATCGTCTTATTATCTTCTGGGAGACGCCTGTATCATTTCCAATCAAAAAGAAACTTGCTTGTGTGTATATATATATACACACGTTAACGCGATATTATTGCATTATTTAATTAATGCAAACAATTATTTTATCGTGCATAAAAACAGTTTTTCAAATTACTCTTATTTTGAAAGTTCGTTTTTCTGTGCTCGACCGCTTCACCTCACTTTAACAGTAACACTTGCTACTGAACATAGTCACTGCTTCTGCTGCTCCCTGATAAAAGTAAAATGTTTCTGTTGGTACATTTTCAGAAAAAATGCTACCATTTGAAAAATGCTACCGTTGCGCAAATCGATAGCAGAGTCTATCGATTCATGCTAACCTGCCAGAAAATGCTCCCTTTAGGTTTATACAGTTCAGACAGTTACTTCACAGTAGCATCTCTCAGTGTTAGAACCTGACTGTATAAATTAATCAGAGAGCTTGTAATTAATTAGATTATTTTTTCAATTGCGTGACACCATTAATAATGTATATGTATGTGTAAAATCCTTTCCTCTTTCTCCCTACATATCTTTTCATTCTCACTCTATTTCCTCCTCCTCCCTTTCTCCCTGTCTCCTTCCCCATTTATTTCTTTTTTCTCTCCTCACCCAATTTCTAAGAAAGCTATGAACAATGTTTTATTCTAAGCACAGACATAAGTACATGCACTCATTAAAACCATTAAGTAGGTTGAAAACACACACATACACACACACAAAATATGGTTGTGACCCCTCACACAGTAAAGCCTGGCTTCAACTGCAACACATTGTACTGCATTAGAGCTGCAGTCTGCATCTGAAACAAAACAAAACAAAACCCAAAGGCACTAAATTATGCTACATTTAAAAGAATAACAGCACTGGGAATCCAGATACACTGCCAAGCATCTGGAGGAGGGGGGTGGGAGAGAGAGAGAGACAGAAACACACACACACACACACACACACACACACACACACACACACACACACACACACAGCCCTGTCTGTCTCCTTGTTTACACTAGTATATATTAACCTACTGGGTTGTTTTATATATTTATGTAAGTGAATTTTTAAACCGCATTAATACCATTATTATATGTATCTGTATTTGTATACACTATTTAATCATTATTTTATCTTATTTTCTTCTTAAAACTTTTGTTTCATTTCAATGCTTTGGCAATTCTGTACATGCTCACAGTCATGTCAGTAAAGCTCACAGAACTGAACTAAACTGAACTGAACTGACAGAGAGAGAGAGACAGAGAGAGAGACAGAGAGAGAGAGAGAGAGACAGAGAGATTTTCACTACTACCATAACATCAACCAAAATCAACCTTCAAAATGTTTAAAAAAATACATTTCAAAATAATCCATCTATCCATCCATCATCTGAGCTGCTGTTCCTAATCGGCATCATGGGGGTGGAGCCCATCCCAGCACTCAAAGGGTGAAAGGAGGAAGAACAGCCTGAACAGACAAACATATGCAAACACTAAGAGGCAATTTAACATCACCAATTCACCTTGCGTACATGCCTTTGAACTGTGGGATATCTTGGGCAGCAGACGCAGGGAGAACATGCCCCAGCTGCCCTAGCAGGGAATCAGACCCAAAGCAAATATTATATGTTATAGTTTTGCTCATTTTCTACTCCACAGAGAACCAGTCCAATTGTAACTGATGGAACAAGAAAAAAGTGATACACTATCAGTTGCTTTCTTTAATGAGGCCTGACTTTGTTAACTTTCTTTCACATGGTTAACCGTTTAACTGTTAAACATTTTGGGTCGGTTTCCCAGACAGGGATTAAGCCTCGTCCTGTATTACGCCGTGCTGTGACTAGAGATTTTCCACTGAAAAGGAAACGGTAGTCCAAGACTAGGCTTAAACGCTGTCTGGGAGACCGACCCATAATTTATGCAAATAACTTTTCCAAAAGAATTTCTATAAAGGAATACAGTTCATGTCATGCTGCAGTCCAAAAAAGTAGAATTCATGAACTCACATAACCGGCAAAAAATTGGGGTTAAATGGGTTAAACTCAGACTGCCAGCGACTGAAATAATTAATTCTGGATTGGCAGATCCTACCTAATCTTACTTAGCCAGAAACATGGAGGAGAATCCTCAGGGACTAATGATTTTCAGGAACCAAAAAAAATTATGTACCTTTCTGTAATTTGTAGTCATTTTTATTAAATAGAATCATTCTTGTATTTACACAGGGTAAGTACTGCAGTACTACTCTTATTTCATTAAGTAAGAAAATGATCCAATCACATTTTTTTCTCTGTTGTATCTGAGTAAACAAGCTCTTCCATTGGTTAGGCCCTCAGGTACCGGTGTGAAGTCGAAAAATGTGTTCGAAAAATAACCAGCATAAATAATAGATTGTGATTTACAGCAAGTGGGACCAAATTTGCGAGGAAAAAGTTCACACTGGTCCTTCTGGAGGTCCTGGATACATCACTGACTGTGAATATGAGCAGAAGCCTTACTCATGGTTTTCTCTCAAACAATGCCAGGGCTTTTCATTACAGAGTCACTGCCACATACAAGATAAAGTATGAGTCTGTTACATCTTTTCCAAGCAACAGACATCAGTGTTAATTGCAAAAATGTCCAAACTGGGCTCCTAGCTCTTATAATCACAGTATGCCGCTGCAGAGGCAGCATTAATTCAATGCACTTCTTCTAAGAAGACACTGATAGTGAGCGAATATTCATTTATTCCAGCTCAGTTCGACCTGGTTCATAAACACAATTGAAACTGACAAGTTTTAAGACAGGAAAAAGAAATTAGATCAGTCTGCATGTCTGTTCTGATTAAATAACACATGCTTAATTGTTATGTATCATTACTCCAGACACATTTTCAACCCAAATTTATATTATAAGGTTGTATATTCTTAAATCTGACATTAATTGCAATGTTTAATTGATTAATGGATTGGTATAAATGTCATACATAAATGGCTCGGGAATACTTTAACTTAATATGGTCATGCTAATAAACCTGAATTCAACTGAGAGAGAGAGGGAGAGAATGGTAGAGAGAAGGGAGACATAGTGAGAAAGAGAGAGAGGGAGAGAGAAAGAGAGAAAGAGAGAGAGAGAGAGAGAGAAAAAAAGAGAGAGAGAGAGAGAGAGAGAGAGTGTCTTTACAACATGATCTAATTTGGAATCACAGAGATTTACTGATTTACCACTTTATTGACCTTGAGATGTCTGAAGGTCACTGGCCATGATGCTGTGCATGCAACTGAGATGGAATAACAATTTATTATGGATTATAACAAGCTCAATACAGAAAATTAGTTATTTACACATGTCATCTTGAGGATTGGGCCCCTGTGTGAGATACATCTGGAAGGTGCATTAACATTAGAACTACAGAGGTATTATTATCATTTGCAATACAGCTGCACTAGCAGGTTCCAAATTGCTCGTCTGTTTTTGTTTTGTTTATTTGTAAAAATTATTTTTAAAGAACTATGTGCGTGAAATAAAATCACACCATGCTTTTGTCACGTCTTCTGACTTCAAAGGATTCATGCAACCTCCAAACTTTGATTTGGAAGACGATATGTTCTGCCTGACCAGAAGCTTCAAAATTCAAACTCAGTTCAACTCAAAACTTTATTCTGAAGGCGTGAATCTGAACAGGGCCTCCTCCTCCATGGCTGAAGAGAACTGTTTCAGTCAAATGACATTTCCACAATAACAGTTCACTCAACACCTTTTCTGCCATCAGCTGTGACATTATGGCCATTCCACCCGTCCACCCAATGTCCTCCCCCTCATCAGGATGCCATGACGGAGTGACATTTTCCTTGTTAGGGGCCTAAAGAGGGCAATGCCTCATTAAAGGTTATCTGTTAATTACCGCAGCAAGTCAGGGGCAAAGGCTTGGGGAGAAGAGGCAGGCTTCTTATCACATCGGGTTTAACCTTTTCAACAGCCTCCCACTATTCACCCTCACCCTGCCCTCATACACAAACACAATGTCAACACGCACTGTCTCTCCGAGGGGGAACGCGTCGTCCTGAACGCCACACTGTTAATGTGAGACACTGTGGAGTAGTGGCTGCGAATCTGAAAGGTCTGGCCACTTGAGGTTTCATCTGGAATGAGGATCCTCCTCACTGGAGGGTCACTGGAGAATTTGGCTGGAGACGCATGTCCTGACAAAGCCTTCCAAAGCTCACGCAAAAGTGCTGCTCTATGCGTTATCTTAGGCATCTCATGCCAAAGAACTACATACTACATGTTCAGAGCCAATCAATGCATGTTTTAATGGATTGGGATTGGGTATGTAAGTCTGAGTTCATTAGTATAATGTAAGGGTTGAGTCAAGCAGGTCATAATTGCAGTATCCAAAAGATGTAATGCTAAAGTAACCAACACGCAAACAAAATGAGGGCCTGGGATACACGAAAATACAAGGAAGTACAAAAACACAAGATGGTCCAAAGGATAACAAGAGTAGGATCACCACAGAAACAAAGGGGAAAATGAAAAGGTTCACAAAAACACAAGCAAACCAACATAACTAGAATATACCAAAATAGTTTCAAAAGCAAGTTTTACAAAGAATCCACCAACACAGACTGCAGTACAAGGCAGGGGCGGAGACAGAAACTAGACACAGGTGAACAGGATAATAATGGGGCGGGTCTATGGCACGGGCAATACGTACTCACATGGAACAGACACATAAACAAAGACACGTGGAGAATGTAAACAACAACAGACCAGAAAACAGTGAGAAGACAAAACATTACAATAATCCAAAACCGGAGAAAGGACAAGAAGAACGTTACATTTTCTCTCAGCTACATATGACTGTTCATCACTAATTTTCCACATGCAACACCTTTTTAAAGTTACAACTTTTAAAACTGTATTAAACATTAATGGATACTGACATGTAACATCAGGGGTGCACAACTCCAGCAGAGTTTGGTAGTTTCTTTACTTAAACACCCACAAAACCTGGCAGTTAGCAGAGTTGAACCAGGTGTGTTTAGCAGGTAAATCACCATGATGTCCTGTACATGGGCCCAACAGGACCAATGTTGAGCACCTCTGGTCTAAATGTTTGCCACAACTTTGGGAAATCATGAGTCACCACAGCGATGCTACAGTCATCCATAACCGAGGCAAGACAAGAAAATGTCTCATGGGGTCTTGTGTTGGAAAGTGGCCCACGTTTATATTGTTTATATTGTTTAACAAACCAAGAACCTTTGAGTAAACTAATTTTGAGTTTGAGCTCCCTCACTGTTTCATATTGAGCTCCAAAGTTTGCTTCTTTAGTTTTTAACTGAGTGACATTAGCCTTGTAGCACCAGTTCAAAACTAAAGAAGCCAGATTTGGAAACCAGACACAAATGGGATATTTTTTTTTTCCAGCAAACTATTGCTGTAATAAGGAGCTTTGCTGCTTTCTTTAAAATCATTATTAAGTGCTGCTTTAAACAAACAATGCTTTTATTTAATTGAGTCTATTGTCTGCTGCTTTAGCAGCACAATAAAAAAGCAGTCTCCATCAGGTTCATACACTCTATAAAACAGACTTACATAATATCTCTCTCTCTCTCTCTCTCTCTCTCTCTCTCTCTCTCTCTCTCTCTCTCCCTCCCTCCCTCCCTCCAGCCAGAGCGAGGTCGAATTTCACACATACAGTACGAGAATGCTTCTTACTGGCAACTTCTCTCTCTTTCAGCAAATCCACTGAGAGAGAGTGCCAGAGGGTGAGAGAGATGCAGGCCAGAACAGCCATGTCTTCCTCCTCGAGGAATCTCATGAAATAATGGGAGCCAGTCAGCCCGAGACACTGTGAACATGTTTAGCTCGGTGTCGCCGGCCGCTTCAAAGAAACAGCTGCACAGGAGAAAAGGGAACGTTGCAAAGGTCACCATCCAGTGTGCTTTCAGAAGAGTGAAGGATACTACAGTATGTCCCTTAGGGTGTGAACTCTATCAGTGTCAGTGGTGCATTAAAAGTGGCTTTGAGGGGATGATTTAAGATTAAGAAGTCAGATAGAGTGGAGTGAAGGTGAATGTACAAGTGGGTTTTGTTTAACTAAATGCTTTGAGGAATACCCAATGGAATCATAATTTACACAGTTCTCTGGGTCAGGCACGGTCAATCAGCTACGTTTAGTGTCTGACATTTGCTTCTTCACTTTTACACCAGAGATCAGTGTGCTTTACTATCAGCTAATGCAGTGGCTGAATCAAACCATATGAAGTCAAGGGATCGCAGATGGACTTGCTTGCGTGCTTTCTGACGTGGTATGACACTTTTGTTTCTAAAAATGCACAAAAATATACACTATAAATATACACTGGACAAAAATGTTAGGACACACCTGTTAGGACACACCTGGGTTTGGGCTAGGCCCCTTACTTCCAGTGAAGGATAAACTTAATGCTTCAGGATAATAAGACATTTTGGACAATGCCATGCTTACACCTTTGTGGACACAGTTTGGGGAAGAACCTTTTCTATTCCAGCATGACTGTGCCCCAGTGCACAAAGTAAAGTCCATAAAGACATGGCTGGTTGGATGAGTTCAGTGTGGAAGAACTTGACTGGCCCGCACAGAGCCCTGACCTCAACCCCATCCAACACCTTTG
>JBBJLS010000155.1:11165007-11171693 GCA_037577275.1 Bryconaethiops microstoma | reverse complement strand
GAGAGAAGACACACACACACACACACACACACACACACACACACACACACACACACACACACACACGCAAACACATCCAGGGAATTAACCACACTCTTGCACAAACATACATGACTTTTAAACAAATATTCATGACTTGACACACACAAATGACTGCAGATTTGCAAATACACACAAACAGAATCACACACACACACACACACATACACACACACACATACACACACACACACACACACACACACACACACACACACACATCTATTATCAATCAGTTATATTCTTGTCTGGAGTCCAAGAGAGCATAATTGTTCATCCCTCTTCCCCCATCACACTGCTAGCCAGCATGGCTTAGTAGAATTGGCCGTTAGTCCTCCCTTCCACACACACTGAGCTGTCTGATGTTATATGTTAATGTGATAGGTGGAGACTTACTTAGATAGTGAAATTGGGGAGAAAATCTGGAAAGTATAGGTGTGTAGGTTCAAATGAAAGCTTTTAATTCGACAAATCAAGCTTGGTCATTGAGGGTAATATCTAGGCATCTGAAAAGCACTTACAGTCACTTTAAGATGACACAGATCTAGAGACTGGTATCAGTATTCAGATGATGCCAGCAGAAAATGCTGGGATAGATATCTGAGGTAAAAAAAAAATAAGGACAGTGACAGTTCTGTTTTTTCATATATTTTTTAATGATAAAAGTAAAAACCTTGTCAGCTTTAAATAAATATGGTTTCAGTACTGGTAGGAGAAAAGAAAAAAGTGGCACCATGCCATCTCTGCTATCACTGCTAAGCATCCCTCATTAAAGGCCACACTACAGGAGCTCGCCTGTCTAAAGTAACAACATCATAACGAACAGCGGGTCTAACACTGTGTTCAGAGGTGCAAACTAATAGTGCTCCTCTACGATCTCTGAGAACACAGACACACTCACACATAAACACAAAATTTAACAGTATACAAAGAACACTGGAGCTGAATACACAAATGAAAGAAACAGCAGCAGCTTCTGATTGCCGCGAGGAACCCCCCTCCCCGCCATTTTCTATGATCCAGCTGTTTGTTTGAATTAAACATCATTTAAATATAGACTGGGTTTGTGCATGTAACTGGAGCAACAGAAAAAGTCACTTTGATGAATAATCAGCGGCAGCCCGAGTGCAGAGTGTGTATAGATTGTTGCTTTTGGGCCGTTTATAAAAATGGCAGCACAGTGAGTTAGATTTAAAATGCCATCTAACCCATTGTGCTGCGGACGCCTTCTTGCCTGATCTGATTAGGGTGTGTAATGGAATTGGAATAACATTATTGTACATCATTGAACACTGGGGATGTGTGTCAAAGCAAAGGTGCAGGGGTGTGTGTGTGTGTGTGTGTGTGTGTGTGTGTTTGGTGGACAGCAGCATTTAGATCCTTTGAGCCCACTGCTTGTAACGGATGGACACTGTCTCAACTTACTGAGCTCTCAGTTGAGGAGGAATTTTCTTTGTTTTTTCCTTGTCAGAGGTTGAAAATTCGAAGTTGAACTTGGCATACTGATAGCATACATAGCTTCATAATCTCAGTACAACACACCTACCCTAAACAACAAAGATATCCGGTTATCTATTTATTGCATACTTTGGAGCATTGAGGTATATTTTGCAAAAACATTGATAGTAAATTTTTACATTTGTAAGTAGGGAGGGAATGCACAAATAATTAGTTTGCTTGAACTCTTGTTAAAGTGTGAACTACACAGAATGACGAATTAAAGCTATTACCTGGTGAGCTAGATTTTAAATGAACATTTCGGTCTTGCAACAGTAAAGGATAATAATTATGTCTGCCTGTAGGTCTAGTTGTTTTTCTTCTCTGCAATGTATTGTTCATTTCTGCTTTTCGTTCTCTTTCCTCAAGCCAGTTTGAAGGCCTGGAAGCAGAGGAAACACAGAACGGGAAGTTTATAATCTAGTTTAGTATGTGTGTGTGTGTGTGTGTGTGTATGTGTGTGTGTGTGTGTAAGTGTGTGTATATGTGCGTATGTGTGTGTGTGTGTGTGTGTAAGTGTGTATGTAAGTGTGTTTGTGTGTGTGTGTAAGTGTGTTTGTTTGTGTGTTTGTGTGTGTGTACGTGTGTGTGTGTGTGTGTGTGTATGTGTGTTTGTGTCTGTGTGTGGGAAAGATAGAGAGAGTTTCTGCTGCTTTATTCATGACTCTGGGCTGCTATAACAAAGACCAAACTTAGAGCACACTATAAAGAATACAACAGTCAGGCAACAGGTCACCCCACTGGAAGCAGGGAGGATGATATTGGAGCGGAAGTTTATAAATGTATAATGGAACGCCCTGGAAATCCGAGTGGATTCTGTGAGAAAAAAACGTACCATTGCCGCTCCATTAACACAACACACCAGACGATGGCCTGAAGAATGGTGCAGTGTATGGCAAATACTGTATCATATGATTCAGATGAACACTACAGACTCTGATCACCTTTTGTTTGCCAGGTCTTATGCAAAACCTCTCTCTTAGGCCTTCATATTGCAGCTTACAATTAAAATAACTTACAGGGTCCAGTAAAATCAGTGAAGATGCACTCTCAGTCCCATCCAGTATATTTAAAGGGGCAATGTCTATTTTCCCCAGAGACATCATAAAGTGCACTTGTGACGTTTGTGTGGGTTTCTACCCCACAAACTTTCATAATTTTATAATAATTTATACATGACATTTTCAACCTCTCCTACTGTCAAGACTGACCTATGCAAATGACCAACACACTGATTGACTGCCCTGCTTCAATCAGAAAGCAGTTCAGGCTAAAACACTGCTTTTGGCCTGTTGTATAAGTAGGTGTAACGTGTCTCAGTTCACCTGTGTCTTGTTCTTGTCTCCTCCCCTGCCCAAGTATTTCCACTGTCCTTGTCTATATATATACCCGTGTTTTAGTATGTTTTTGTGTATTCCTGTTAACTTTATCTTTAGTTGTGTCACCTTGGTCGTCTTAGTTAACTTTTTATTATTATGGGTTTCAGTTTGACCCTTCGTTAGTGTTCTGTCAGTATCATTGGTCTTCGTGCATTGTGTCTTTGTTTAAACCATTTTATCTTGTGTTTCTGTGTACTCTTGGATATTTTTTTAGATTTGTGTATTTGTTTATTAACCTTTTGGATATCACACATACTTCCAGCCTCCAGTCAATCCCTGACAGTAGACATATGTAGGTAGGTTGGGTTTTATCACAAAAACTTTAAAACAGGATGTTTTGCCATATAGTTAATGGTAGTTAATGGTCATTTTTACAATGTTTAGGTGTGCTTGTCAATGAAGTTTAGTTTTCTATTAAGCAAACCCTTTAAGTTCACAGAGATGGGCTCTTAGCAAAAGAGGGCAGTAGTGAGTTACAGGAGAGAAGGAGAGACCTTGTTTCTCTTGTGTATTTTTAAAATCAGCTCTGTGTAGGGACAGGTTTGTTTTCACCAACAGAAATAGCTTTGCTGTTCCTGTTTACATCTCCTAATGAACTCCTCTGGCTGAAATCTCCATTCACTTAACATAATGTAATATAAACACCGTTGCACAACAGTAAACACAGCACGGTTGCAAGTCCTTGCCGAGTGTAAGCTGTGGGATTTTACACCTTCCAGCACACTGTCACCCCACTGCTGATACATGTT
This sequence comes from Bryconaethiops microstoma, assembly GCA_037577275.1. Lineage (NCBI taxonomy): Eukaryota > Metazoa > Chordata > Actinopteri > Characiformes > Alestidae > Bryconaethiops > Bryconaethiops microstoma. The sequence continues at coordinate 11,168,029 of JBBJLS010000155.1, read as the reverse complement.
CTGGTAAATATAAACGTAGTGTAAATATAATTTAAAGGAACAGTTTGGCAAAAAAAAACTCTTGCACCAAATGTAGCCAATTAGCCAAGACAAGTTGGTTGTCTGAGGTTTGCTTCTTTGGTTTTGTACTGGAGCTAATGGTTTTGTACTAAGGCTAATGCAAACAAGAAAGGGAAGCCCATGTTGACTTATTAAAGTAGAAATGTTTGTATTTATGAGTTTATGTGCAAAAATAATTAAGGTTAATTTGTACATGCCCACATGTACATGAGTTTCTAGCTCTTTTACTCCTTGACATAAAACAGGCTGTTTTTACTAATGTGCCTTTATGACTAATTTATGGAAATGACTTCTCGTCTGATTGCCTGTCCTGTATTGTGCTTTGTTCAAAACAGTGCATGACGAAAGTGTGCTTTTATTCCTCACAAAACAACAACAACCAGTTCAGTCCTTGCAGAACAACAGATGATAAGCAGGAGAACAAAAAAAGTCCAAGGGGCCTAAGGAAAAGCTAGAACAAGATGCTTGAGGAGACTACTAGCATGCGACATGACCTGGGTGCAATACAAACAGTCAAAACAGAGAATGGACACATCTGGGTGTAGGAGTACACGTAATCAAAAGACGGCTCGGTACTCCAGTCACACGGTACTGGAGTAGATGTGATGACGTCGAAGCAGAAACACTCCATCAGTGTAAATAGGCAGAGTTAAACTGGTTCAAGCTGAATAAGTGGATATGTTTTGTGACATCACAAAAATAATGAATCCCAATTAGTTGTAGCTTTGTTTCCACCTGGAATGGGAATGACTGGAATATTTTGAAACTTTTTCAATGTTTACACAACACATCACATCTTTCTTTCTTTTTTGTGATATAAGCCCTTTAAATAATTTCAAATAGACTTACTTATGTATTTTCTGTTACTGGTATACAGCAAGGGTAATCAGTTCTGGTCCCAGACTGCCCTATTCAAGTGATCTTTTTCTGCTCAAAAACATCTGATTCAACTCTGCTGAAGAAACAGTTTGGCAAAAAAAAACTAATTTACATAATTTCTTACCCCAGATCTTTCTTGATCTGCTAAGACATGTTTGGTGTCCCAATTTTGCTTCACTGGAGCTCCAAGGCAAAGTTGCTACAAGGCAAACACTATAAGTCAGAAATCACCCAAATCTTTGATGTTAATACATCCCCAAAGACCTCTATTAACCCATTTAAACCGCAAACCACATCCAGCTCTTCATTAAGGTGGTGCAAACTGGTAGAGGTGGTTTTGGACACAGCAGTTTTGTTTATTTTTTTATAAAAATAAACAAAACTTCACTGATACATTTCAGATAACACCCGGGACTGATCTTGGAACAGATTTATTATGAGGACGCACTGTAGCAAATCCCGATTCTAGATCAGCACACCTATACAGTGCTTCTCCTGAGGTAGTTGATGAAAACAGTGTTTGAAACAGATGAAAACAGTTTTTAGGTTTTGAACTAAGCAAACCTGATCTCATTTTTACAGATATTTTTCATTCAGTGTCAGAAACCACTGAAGCTTCTGCTTTGGTTAGATGCATTAGCCTTGTAGTTGTAGTGCCAAATTAATCTTGCAAACTCCAGACGCTAAATGTGTCTTAGCCAATCCATTATATTTTGGGTAAAAGGGTATTTGTTTTTTCTATTAACTATTTCTTTATCATGACATGAAGATATTTTTCAGAAACCATCTCAGTCTCTATAGGCAGAAGGAGAGACAACAGACTTGAAACAAAACCACTGTAAACAAAATCAAAAGTAACCAATGTACCATCTCTATCTCAGGGCTAACACTGCATTATCATTTCCTCTCTCTTTCTGTGATACAAAGTGTAGAGTAGATGATCGCAGTACTGTCCGGTCCAAAATAAAGACGTGCTCACTCAAGGAAAGAGATGGATCTACAAATGGACAAATGGGTGGATGGGTGGATGGGTGGAAACATCTCTTTATTCTTCTCTGACTGTGACAAAGCGGTGGGCTCACGACCTTCAGGGAAATGCTTAACACCTGTGTCAGTCGCCAAGAAGTCACCAAGGGACGAGGTTACTATGGAAACAAAACAGAAACATGCCCTCGGACTCTGCTCCATGTCAGTGGCCACAATTAATTACAGAATCTGCTAGCCTGGGTATAAAAACAGTAGTGCTATAAAATTTGTAAGTGTGTGCATGTGTGTGTGACTGAAAGCTCTAGGCTTGGCTACTGGCTTGAGGAAAGCAGATAAGGTGTTTAAAGAGTCCCAGTGTGTATTCCAGTCCCGCCGTAGAGAGTATGTTTGGCCATGTGTTCTCCTAATGGCTACAGGAGCTCCCATACCCCTCTTCACACGTACAAATGCACGCACACTCACACACACACCTCTTCTCAATGATCGATATGTAATGATTAAAATGATTAATTGTGGGGCTTGGTATGCCATGACTCTAATCCATCTCTGACAGACAGTGTGTATAATGAGAGGCTGGATATAGCATCCATCCCAGTCTCCCTGCAGACACACCAGACACCCCACGGCCACCTTAACCAACTAACCCACTTTTACTGAGACGGGAGAGGAGGGGTGTGTGTGTTTGAGAGACAGAGAGCAAGAGAAAGAAAGAAAAATAAAAAGAGAACACAAGGATAATGATTAAGGATGATCTATATGGTGAAAACATTGCGAAAATGGCATGCCAATAGCCACATATGGACAGTAAAAGAGTATTTGTTGCTTGACTTGTGTTGGAGTAATGAGACAAGAATGTATTATGTGTATGTTTGTACTAGCAGGCCATTTCTCTGAAAGGCAACACTGTGATAAACCCTGTTTGCTTGGTTTTTTTTTCCAACACGTGCACAAGATTGCTGCCTTGAATATCTTGCATTTGTCTAAAACATAGATTATGCATATCCTCTAAAATTAACACAGTGCAACCCCAATCTGCAATACCAGCATAAACAGTAGAGACAGCGTACCATAGTGCGATGTGTTGTCAGCTGCAGAC
>JBBJLS010000155.1:11157507-11162507 GCA_037577275.1 Bryconaethiops microstoma | reverse complement strand
GATGGTCGGAAACTGACCTCGATCTAGAAGAGAACTCAGTCTAGCTGTCATGTAGTACCACATGCACTACTGTACCACTGCCATATCTGTATTACACTGTTGTGTTGCACATAGGGTTGCCATATGTCCAGCTTTTGGATGGACAGTCTGTTTTTTAGTTCTCTGTCCTGCCTCCAGCACAACTTCTGGACGGACACCTATTTGTCCTTGTTTTGAAGGGATTGAGTAAAAAATATGTGCTCATTAATTCAATCTTGGAGTGGTAGGACACACTTTAGGCACTCTTCCATAGGCATACAGGAACCGTGCTGTACCTAAACCATACTCCGATGGCACTTTGACTTTCCAGTGTATCTCAGCATGGTAGTGGTGTTCACAATTCACACCCCACAGTTTATGACCAGTCAGCTGCTTTTTGTTATTGTGGTCTTTTATTATGTATAGTCTTTTTTTCTTTTTTCTTATTATGTATAGTTTTTTTTCTTTCTCAGCATTGTTTAGCCATATGATGAAAACCTAACCCAGCTAACTGGTTAGCGATGCGCTGGTATGCTTTCGCATTTCTCACAGTGTTAAAGACACATTTGTTAGCGTCATAGAAAACTCACACTGAAATTTATCTTCGTTAGAGTCCCCTTAGTTGCAGATCATCCATCATGATCATCATCCAAAAAAGAATATCTGATCAGCTGTGACCCTGGTCAGAAACAGAAACGAAATGGTATGTGTGTAATTTTGAAATGGATTTATGCATTTGAAGTACATTAAATAACAAAAAAATGTATTTCTTACCCCTCACTGCCAACTTTGATTTCAGTCATAAATACATATTGTGAACCTAAGGTCAGAGCTCTTTGCAGTCCAGTCAAGTTCTTCCACAACAAACTCAGTAAAGAATTTCTTTGAAGACTTCATTTTGTTTATGGGGGCACTGTGATGGTGAAACAGAAAAGGACCCTGCTACCAAATTCTACCAAATGTAGATGGGACTATGTATAAAGACATGTAGTGTCCTCCTGCTATCTAAACTCACCAGACCATTAGATGATGAGACATAATTAACATGACTCCAGAGAACACATTTCTACTGCCACCAAAAAGTTCCTACTGCCACCAAACCCCTTAAACACACAAAAACTCAACATTTATAGTATTTGAGTAATTACCAAATAGCAAGTCTTAAGATTATTACTTGAATAATAAGGTGATAAACATACGTTGGGTTAATTTACTATCATCTATAGTATAGATTATAATTTATTCAGGGACATCTGGTGGCCTAGTAGTTAGGGAGTTTCCCTTGAGATCAGAAGGTCGTAGGTTCGAATCCCAGGACTGCTAGTGGTACCACTGAAGAACCCTTGAGCGAGGTACCGTCCCTACATACTGCTCTCCGGGCACCCCTCATTGATGGCAGCCCCCTGCTTCACTTGGTGAATGGGTTAAACGTAGAGAAAGAGTTTCACATTGTTCACACTGTGTGGTGTCTTTACTTTATCTAACAGAAACTACCTAGCTCCTTTGACTATAGTGACTTTAATGTTTTCCTTTAGAACCACCAAAATATCAAATGCTGCCATACTTCCTTAAACCAAAATCCATGTGTATAAACCCATCGACCCTGGAGTATATGCCTCACCTACATCATGTTTTCTCCTCTCTGAGATGCGCTTTGGCTGCTTCACCACTGAGTGCTGGTGGGTTTGGCGTGTGTCAGCTCACACCTTCATAAATGAGATATATCCAGGCCATTCTTTTCATAGTGAAATAAGCCTCTTTCCATGTGTACAGACCAATGCGCGTGTGATCAGCAAAAAGGAGTTCTGTTCCGCAAACTCAACGCGCAAGGAAAAGCGTGCGAGTTGCAGAAACTTCTTGGTGTGGTGCACTTCTCACCGAGCCACTTCAACACGAGTGTGATCTAACGCACTTGGCTTTGATTGCAACAAAAACATCCTTGTTCCATATCCCTCCAACTCTTTCTCTCTCTTATCCTCTGTTTACCTCTTCTCTCTCTCTTTTCCCTTTGTTCCATCCAGCAGCTACTATATCAACAAACTCTTTTCCTTTTCTTCAGCTTTACTTCTTTTCCTGCTCTGTTTGCTCTTTCTTGTTTGCATCTTCTGGGAGAAAGAGAAGATCTCAGCATCGGAGAGGGAAAATGAAAGAAAAGAAAATGAAAGGAGGAAGAAATAAAGATAGAAAGGGGGTGTAATTGGGAGGCTTGAAGAGAACATTGCGTAGGTTAAGTTAAGAATTCACGAGAGATAAATAATGGAGGAGAACGTTACGAGAGATGAGAACATTGCTTAGACTTCCATATTCTGCTCACTTAACCATGGCAAATCCAACTTCTTCTCTTGTTGTCTCTTCGCTTCTCTAGATGCATTTCCCATTGTGGCTTCAAGTCAGAGAGAGAATGGCTTCAAGTCAAGATGCTAATCATTGTGCATGTAGGCTACTGTGTATGCAGTACTGTCAGTTATGGCTGGCTGAGTTATCTTCTGGAAATGAATGTTATACCTCCACGGCTCACAGGTACATATTCTGCTAATTGAACTTTTATGGCATTTCTTTGCACTGGTACAAGAAACCGTGCCGTACCCCGAACAAATGTTTTTCCATTATAAATAATACAACCCATACCGAAGCTGATCGATGGCAGGGCCGAAAGCGGGTTGCAGCCAAGCTGGCTGCATCACTGCTTTCTGAGTGGCATCACAACATGGAAAGTGGACACTGTTTTTTTTTTTTTACTGTCTGTACAAAAAACAACAATGGAGAGGAAAACTAACTGGGAAGTTAACAAAGTACAAGCACTACAATTTGTTTGGGCTGAAGATAAATTTCAGTGTGAGTTTTCTATGACGCTAACAAGTTTATCTTATAACGCTGCAAGATACTCAAAGATGTACCAGGCCATCACAAGGTAGTTGGGTTAGGTTTTCATGACATGACTAAACAATACTGAGAAATAAAAACTCAAACAAGACTATAAATAATAAAAGACCACAATAACAAAAGCAGCTCTGACAGAAAAAACCTTTCACTTGTTCTGACTACATGGACGCAGTTTTGGGACGATGACCGACCATAAACTGTGGGGAGAAAACTGCACTGCTAATGTATCACAAACACCTCAATACACTGGAAAATCAAAGCGTGTTGCAAGTTCTGTGCCACTGCAGTACGGTTTAGGAAAAAGGAAAAGTGCCTTTAAAAGACCATCATTCCAGAGAACACAGTTCCACTGTTCCACAGCTCAGTGCTCCCTTCAGCCATCACTTGTCACTGGGCAAGGTGACCTTAGGCTCATGTGTGGTAGCTCCAGAACATCCCATTCTATTGTCATTGGTGATACATACAAAGTATACTGTTTGAAAAGTTATATATATATATACATATATATATATATATATATATATATGTATATATATATCTGTGTGTGTGTGCATGTGCGTGTGTGTGTGTGTGTGTGTGTGTGACTGTTTGCAACTCATATTTATACTTGTCATTTTTGAAATATTCACTTTGTTTTTTTATTTAATTTTGCTTTCTGGCTCTCACTAAACCAGACATCACAACCAGGGGGTAAAATGCATACGTGTATGTAATTATCACCAAACTATTCTGTCACAGACGTCACAGATATGTCAATAAACAAACCTGTTTCTTAAATATGCTGTTTTTTAAATATGCTGTAATAATTTATTTACAACTTGAAAAGTTGAGTCCAAACTGATGGGCAGTGTGTCAAGCTAGCGAGGAATGTTTCTTTCCACAGTGCTGAAATTTGAAATGTGATTGTAGTTCTTACACAAGATGCTTTTCCATTATATCTGTGTACAGAATTAATGTTGGGCTCATTGCACAAGCTTCATACTCCAAATTCCACACAGGGACTATTTCTCTAATCTCCTATCTTGACTAATCCTAATTTCTCTAATCCTTACACATGTACATGTTGAAGAATAAAAATGCCAAATGAAACTAAAAATTATTCTTTAGTGCCGTGCCATAGAAGAACCGCTTTTCGTTCCCTACAGAACATTTCACTGGTTGGCTCTTTAAAAGCAAGTTTTGTAAATGAGATGTGCGACTGTGAAAAAACTTCTAAAGTTTAAATAATGTCCACATAATGGAAAGGCTCTGTACCAATAAAAAGGTTTATCCTAGTATCATACATCCAGGAACCTTGTTGTAGAGGTGGCTAAAACATATCATCACAATACTTCAAGGTACACAATACATATCACAAGTTTCTAAGGCTGGAACAGACAAAATAAATGATCACAACATTGATGATGAAATATCATCATACTATCCTGCCCTAATTGACTGTGTTGTACTCTATGTGTGTTGTATTTCGTAATTGCCAAAGGTGCTGTAAGTCATTTTGTAACCAAACACTGCAACAAATTGCTAATACATGTTAAATATGGGGAACAAATGTGATGTGGGCAGTGAGTGAAATGACCTATGGAGCTGTGGGCGCTCGCTTTCTATGTTCTAAGACTCACCAGACAGTCTGCAGCTCTGGGGTCTTTTACTACACACACACACACACACACACACACACACACACACATACACACACTTCCTCACTCTCATTCCTAAACACACACCCACTCTCATAATAGGGATCTCTCCTGTCAGCTGAACCAAAACTCAACTGCACGCGACACTGCGCGCCCTTGGAGGAGACGGGTGGCGGGCAGCAATTTTTCGTCGCAAGGGGAAAGCAAGGAAGACACTCTCTGGCCTGTCTTCCTTTTCCTCCACCATCGAGATGTTCCCTCGCTCTTTCTCAAGCCCCTCCGTCCCCAAGCATGGGAATAATGAGCATCATTACCGGCAGCAGGCAGGCGCCATTGTCCACGAGGATATTACCAACCAGCGCACTCAGTCAATTATTCAACCCTTTCACACACACACTCACACACACACACACACACACACACACACACACACACACACACACACACACACACACACACACA
>JBBJLS010000155.1:11135860-11157407 GCA_037577275.1 Bryconaethiops microstoma | reverse complement strand
ACACACACACACACACACACACACACACACACACACACACACACACACACACACACACACACACACACACACATGGGGGTGTGGAGCGGGGAGTGTGTGCTACTTACACTGCTTCTAAGTAGGCCAAAGAGACATAAAGGGAAAAGTACAACACAGAGACAGAGCTGGGACCGCCTGTGTGTCGGCTGAAACAAGCTGTGAAAATACAAAGAAAGACTGGAGTCTTCAGAGCCATTTAGCCCTAATGCCAGTCCGTGACCAGAGTGATATGAATGGATAAATGTGATTAGCCTACTCCTGTCTTGGGAAGTCATAAAAGTGTCTATTCACCTACTGAATGAGCTGACATTAACGAAATATGCTCTAGGAAGCTCTGAGAAGAATTAGTGCAAATTTATTAGAACTGCCTCTGCTTCTGGTACATACTGTCATTGAAACAAATTAACTTATAGTATTAATGTTGTTTTAGGTATCAGTTTCTCTTTTTGGCCCAAATCAAACAAACTAGTTTTTTTACTGTGCCTTTAAAACTGTTATGTCTAAATGACATGAGTTCTGACCGGCTGTCCCATTCTGTGCCATCTGCCCTTTGCACTATGTGAATATTTCATGAGGATTGAAACAATGTAAAGTCTTCTCATATTAAGTTACACTGAAGGTGTCTCATGTAAGGTGAATTTTTAATGACATTTTAAATGCCAGCAACAATTTTCATCCTGACAAAACAGCATAATGTCTAACTTTTCCTGCGGTAACTGCAGAATTCCTCTGCATTTTTTGTTTTGCTTTTGTGACATCCGGGCTTCGTCCACCGTCCCTCGTCCTCGTGCTGGGCTGTTTATGTGCTGGTTGTTTATGTTTGGACACGGCGGTTAGCAAGGCAATCAGACACCTAAAGGGAGTGAGCCACTGCTGCTTAGCGCCATGCCCAAATATAAATAACCAGCACGAGGACGAGGGGGCCTGGTGGACGAGGCCTGGACGTCACAGTCGCCTGTACTCAGAGGCGAGAGGTTTGAACATAGCCAATCTGAGAACATTATTTATATCTGTGGCAGCTGTAGTCCAGAATTTCCCCCATGGACTGTTCTCCTGTTTTTTGTTTTGTTCTTCGTAAAACCCTGTTTTTAATTTAATTAATTTATTACTGTATTTACCTGCTTATACCCCCCCCCCCCCCGATATGAATTTCATTGAATGTTAGACTTGCAAACATAAGTGAAAAATCGAAAAAAAAAAAGTTGAGTATAATTAAGCAAATTAATAACAATAAAGGTTTTTATTTTCATTAACTCTTAAGTACAGTACACAGTTTCCAAAATAACTTTGAGTTATATTCTTTTCCACCCTAATAACATTTGAAACAGCTCATTTTTAAAGACGTGTCAACATTTCACTTGGGATGACTTTCACAGGCTCTCTTTTTTTTAAATCTGTGTACTGTGACATTTCCTACTCCGTTCACTCCGCCGTAAGAAAATAGGCGCTAATGGTCTATGTCTAATAGGTACATATTCCTGAATTGTGACAGCTCATGTGTGTGGCTTCATTGAGTTGATTTTGCTTTATCAGGCCTACCCGGACAGCTTCTGTGTGTTTCTATCAACAATGTTGTTTATGAACACTAGGAACAGCCCCATTCACTCTAAACACAATCCTGCCACAGTCAGGCCAGGGTAGTCTAAATGAGCTTAGCTCTCTAAAACATATATTACAGACTCGATTATCAGTGTGACAAAGTGGAGGAAACTCCGGGATCATATAATATCTTACACATTTCTTTAAATACCTTTCTCTTTATAGATCCCTGGGCCCTCTGCTAGTGCTGGGGTGGACCATGCTCTGAACGCAAACACTAAGAGACGCAATCATGGGAGATATGAGGAATAAAAATAGCAGTGATGCTAGAATGCTAATTACAGCATCAGTGCTAACGCCCTTCTCTGCTGCTAGGACGAATTAGCATTAGCGGGGCCTTGCCTGCCTCCAGCACAAAATTCACCCTGACAGTAATGCATGCTTCTATCCAATGCAGCATGGCAAAAGAGACAGAGAGAGAGATAAGGGGGTGGGGTTAGCGAAAGAGAAAAGAGCGAGGAAAGGGAGGAAGGGGGAAGAGGTAAAGAAGAGAGAGTCGGGGGGGGCGGTTATAATTTAGTGCTGGGCTTAACCAGAGTGTGGTGGAAAGAGCACCAGTGACCGAAGATCTGTGGGAGTTATTAAGCCGGTGTTATTAAAAGTTGAGGAGCCCCAGTAAGACCCTCACAATAGGGTCGATCTGTGTGTGTGTGTGTGTGTGTGTGTGTGTGTGTGTATGTCATAAAGGATTGGGGTCTGCTGCTGTACTCTGGTAGTGGATTAAATGTAAGGAGGAAAGAGAGAGAAAGAGAAAAAGAATGAAAAAGAGAGAGAAAGTGAATGAAAGAAAGAGAGAGAGGAAGGCTTAAGTCTGATGTGTATCACTGTGGACTCTGTAAAAGGGGTCAGATAAATACAGTTGAGGGTTTTATACTAATTCCTGACAGCGCTAGCGCTAGGCCACTGAAGCAGGCTCCCGTCCATAGAGATAACTGCTGAATATAGCATCTGCGGCTAATCCCATTTACTCCACACAAACCAGCAGCCGTACTGAGCAGCCCAGGCCTCTTTTCTACTGTTCTTTCTATCAGCATGGACTGCCTAGCTCAGAGTTATTGAGTCCCACACACTCAAAAGGCATAAACGTACATAGATAGACCTACTTTTTAAAGCCTGATATATGAATAACTTATTCCCACTGAACCATAAGAGTGGAAAGAGAAAAATCCAAAAACCAACAGTTCTTTTAAAGTCTATACAGTGTACTACAGTATTCATTTATATCTCCGGTTCTAGCTGTTAAACATTTGAAAGCATGCTCACATACACATATTCAAAGGCACACACACACAGCTTAACACGCAGATCATGCACAGTTGACTTTGTGTCCAGGGGCGCAATGATTGTTCTGTCTAATACTGTTAGAGAGGCTGCTATGTGCAACGCAAGGTCAAAGGTCAAGCTGAAGCTAAAAGCTAAAAGCAAAAACTGTGCATTGGTGGGGGGTTCAACTGTCACGGTCAGATGGCCATCAAAAAAAAACCCCACCTCTCTATCTCCCCCTCTCTCTCTCTTTCTGTCTGTCTCCATATCCTCTGGCCCCATACTGTATTTTCCTTTGTTCCTCAATGCTTTCTCTAATTCCATCCTATTACTCTCCCTCCCCCCCCATCCCTTGGTTTCCTCCACCCGCTTTTCAATTCTCTTCCTTTTTACTTTCTCTATAATTGAAAAAGACATGCTCTCCACTTAATTCTGGGCCAGCCATTTTCTTAATTCACAAAGCTGTTCGTGTCAGCCTAAGGTGTTAAATATCGTCACTGACTGTGACTTTGATGTAAACATGCACTTTACGCCAGGTCTGCTTCACTGACTGTCAGTTTTCCTACCGTTTCTTCCTTCAGATATTAATTCCACTTATTTGGCATCTCACAAATGGGATGCTTGAGGCCGGGGCGTGTAAGGCAGGATCTAACACAGGGTAAACCTAACTAATTTTTATGTAGTTCATATAAACTGTGCCTTCAATCACTGTTCTCATATTAAGCCAATGGAAGAACATGAGTATAATAGTTAAACAGAAAAAAGAAAGGGGAAAATATATCTATATGATGACAGTTTCTACTAGTGCCCCTATACAAGATTCCAGCAGTATGCTAATGGTATCACACAAACATTTTTGGCTGATCTGGATTGAACATGTTTGTAAAAAATATTCTACATTTTAAGGGGGGCGCTAGCGATATCAATGGAGTAGGGTATGTTTATCATGGGCTGCCGCTTAGCCTATTTTAATTTTGTTTTTTTTTAAAGCAATTTCCATAGTTCTGAACCGTGCATATTTTCAAACTAACTACTTAGAACTAACTACGGTCAGCAAAAGTACACAGATGGCATCGAATCTACAAAAATATAAGTATACTGGAACTTCAAGCATGAGGTCTAATACCTACTCGGGCCAAAGTGCTTCCAAGAGTCCCGATGGATTGTCTACAACTGCACCGTTAACTAGTGATTTGGACATTTCCGATCTGAAGTCAGAGATTCTTCTCTCGCTGAAAGCCGATATTTCTGCGGTGATAATAACAGAGTTGAGAAATGCTCTTGCGGTAGATTTCGACCTCATCAATTACAAGCGGTGAGAACCAAAGTTATCAACGGTAACACAGCGTTACGTGCCGACATCAACCAGGTGAAGGCTAATGTCAGGGAAATTGAGGGTGGTCCGTCTGCTTGGTCAGACGAAATGGTCACCTTGCAAAGCACAGTGAGAGATTTGAAAATGGTGTTAACCGAACTGAAAAACCAATGTGAAGACATGGACAGGCAAATGAGGAGATGAAACGTGAGGATTTTCAACGTTCCGGAAACCACCGGCTCAAGCTCCACTGTATCAGTCTCCAAGCTGCTTACTGAGGTGTTACAGCTAGAAAAAAAGACTGTGGATCAACTGTTCACATTGGAGTCTGGGCCCGATAAAGTCAGGCGGTAAGCCCAGAGCCATCATTGCTAAACTACATTATTATGAAGACTGTGTGGAGGTGTTGCGCCACACGCGCACTCAGGGTCTGCTTCGTTTCAATGGCGTACCAGTTGTCATCTTTCCTGATTAAACTTCGAAAGTGGCTAAGGCTCGAGCAGCATTCACTGAGGTCAGGGGACTCCTCCGTGGCTGACAGGGAGTTTGATACGACCTTTTATTCCCAGCATGGCTGTGAATTACGTATGACGGAGTGGACAAAGAATTTACCGATCCTGATAAGGCCATGGCTTATGTAAAGATGAATGTTATTCGTACTAGAGATGATGGAGAATAACTATGAGAGTAAAATCATTAATCCCGTATACTGTCCAGGTAAACTTTCATTGGCGTTGTCCAAAGGGTATTTGGTAGTGTGAGTCTCTTAAGTGTATTTGCTCTTTGTTTTTATCAATGTAAAATTATTCACTGAAGTTTCATAATTTCTAATATTTGCAAATGTTTGGGTTTATTTATTGATCTGAATCCCGTTTTTGTCGGAAGGGCTGGGTGGGAGCCCAGGCAAGTTGTGTTATCTTTCCTCCACTACAAGCACTAAATGTGTGGATTTTTGTTTGAGGGGTTCCATAAACCAAGTTCATGTAGGTGAGGTGGATGGGAGATTATTTTGTCAGGCCTTTGTTCTTATGTACATATATTTCTTCTAATTTGCAGTGTCTATGGGTTGTATATGTAGAACAAACTTTAAGATGGCCAATATAAGTAATATCAGAAGGTGTGATGGTAATCCGGTTAACTGTATAACATGGATCGTTAAATCCATGAATCACCCAGTGAAATCCAAAATAGTTATTGCACACTTAAAACAACTTAATACAGACGTTGCATTTTTGCAAGAGACCCTATATGTTCAGCAGATAATTGGCATCTTAGCAGGACATGGACAGGCCAGTTGTTCCAATCCAACTTCCATTCAAAGGCAAGAGGGGTAGTGATTATGATTAGCAAAAATTTACAGTTTACACCTTCCAGTATACAAGCTGATTTGGCTGGAAAGCTATACACACTTCCAGTTATCCTAACCTGTGTTTACGCTCCAAATTGGGATGATCCTTCATTTTTTAATAATTTATAAAAATTTCTCATTTACCAAATATGTCATTGTCCAATCTTATAATTGGCGGTGATGTAAACTGTGTACTCTCATCTCTTGATCAAAGTGCTTTTGGAAGGGCAGTGTTGACTAAATCTGCTCAATCGATTAATTTATTTCTCGATACTTATGGAACAGCTGACATGTGGCCTTTTCGCAACCCCGCTTCAAGAACATATTCTTTCTTCTCCCCAGTCCATAAAACCTATTCGCATATTGACTACTTCTTCATTGATAAGAGAATTTTACATCTTGTAACAGAATGTGATTATGGAGCTATTGTTATCTCCGACCATGGACCATTGAGTATGAAAATGCTCATTCCTGATACACAGCCCATATATCGACCTTGGCGGCTACATCCTTTACTCCTCTCAGAAGTGGAGTTTGTTGCTTTTTCTGTCAACCGAAATTAAATTCTTTCTTGATGCTAATCAAGCTCCAGGTATGCCATCATCGAAAGTCTGGGAGCCATTGAAGGCGTACTTAAGGGGTCAAGTTATTTCATACTGCTCCAGTAAAAAGAGGATGGCCAATGAGCGTCTCAGACACCTAACTGATGAAATACAACATGTGGACCGGATATACGAATTTCACTGAAAACGGAATTTGACATCCTATCTACAAAACAGGCTGAGTATCTCATTTATAAGACTAGAAGTCACTCCTATGAACATAGGAAAAATGCTGGGCGAGTACTGGCGCATCAGCTACATCAAAAATCTTCTAACCAAACAATTACAGCAATAAATGACGATCGAGGTATAAAATATATGGACAACAAAGAAATTAATTCCTGTTTTAGTAAATTCTATCAGTCATTAAACACTTCTGAACCGCCCACTAATTCGTCTGAATTGGAAAAAAAAATTTTAAACCCTGAATATTCCTTCTGTATGCTCTGAGCTGTCCACTGAACTGAATAGGAATCTTTCGGTCATGGAGATAACTTCAGCAATCAGAGACATGCAAAGTGGCAAGTCTCCCGGTCCAGACGGATTCCCTACCGAATTTTTAAAGACGTTTTCACATCTGTATCCCCTTTATTGTTGTCGGCATTTAAAGAAGCTATTCCCACAAAATCTTTATCTTTGTCAATGCGTCAAGCAGTTATATCTCAGCTCTGGCTGGTATCGTCCTATCTCCCTCTTGAACACAGATGTACAAATCCTTGCAAAGATTTTGGCACGCCGCCTTGAGTAGGTAATTCCGACTATTATCTCTCCGGATCAGACTGGGTTTGTTAAAAACCATCATTCTTTCTTCAATATTAGGCGTTTATTTAACATCTTGTATGGTCCCACTCCGTCTGGTCATGGGGATGAGGTGACCTTTTCGCTGGATGCCAAGAAAGCGTTTGACCGGGTGGAGTGGGACTTTCTCTTTAAGACCTTAGAATCATTTAAATTTGGCCCTAAATTTATATCCTGGATTAAGATTATATATGTTCTCCCAATGGTGGCTGCACGTACTAATAATAATATATCTAAATATTTTGAGCTTCATCAAGGCGCTAGACAGGGGTGCCCTCTTTCTCCACTTTTATTTGCTATTGCAATTGAACCGCTGGCAATAGCTTTAAGACAGAGTTCCACCATAAAGGGGATTCAGCGAGCTGGCTTGGTGCATAAAGTTTCTCTTTATGCAGATGACATGTTGTTGCTTATATCAGACCCCTCCTCAAGCCTTCCTGAGTTATTGAACTTACTTTGAAAATTTGGAAAAATAGCTGGCTACAAAGTAAACATGCAGAAAAGCGAGTTGATGCCTATTACTCCTGAAGAATGTTGGGTCAACCCCTTTTAAAATCAGCCATAGAAAGTTTAAGTACCTAGGTATATAGGTAACACACAGTTATAAGGATCTATACAAGTTTAACTATCAGCCTTTGCTATCAAGCCTTAAACGAGATCTAGACCACTTGGGTGCCCTGCCCCTCTCTTTAGGAGGAAGAGTTATTCAATTAAGATGTGTGTGCTCCCCAAATTTCTCTATTTATTTCCACATTTTCACATGTTTTTAATAAAATCCATTTAGAAAAAATTAAATACACTACCAGAGGTTCTGTTGGGAAATTTTATGCTACTTGGCAACCATTTATAGCCTATGTTGATAGTTTGACAGATACTACTGTAGCCACATGATATTAAGAATAGCCATGCACTATAAAAATGTAACCCTGGGTAAACTGTTGAACAAGAAAATTTACATGTTAATGTTTTGTTTCAAGTGTATATGTTTGGTCCAGCATTCTGTGGATAGGGAGGGAGGGGATCATGTGATTGTTATTGTTATGTTTTGTATTGTGTAGAATTGTATAACTGAATAATTAATAAAAAGACTGATATAAAAAAAGGTGCCACTAGCAGTCCTGGGATTCAGGCCCACGACCTTCTGATCGCAGGGGCAATTCCCGAACCACTAAACCACCAACTGCACTGACATGAGGCCAACAGGTCAATTTCGTGCCGCCAAAACAGCTTTGACCCTCCAGGACCATGACAAAACCCTCTGAATATGTGCTGTAGTATCTGGCACCAAGACATTAGCAGTCAATCCTTTAAGCCCTGTAAATTGTGAGGTGAGGCCTCCATGAATCGGATTAGTTTGTCCTGCACATCCCACAGATGCTCAATGGATTTAGATCTGAGGAATTTGGAGGCCAAGTCGACCCCTTGAACTCTTTCACATCTTCCTCAAACCATTCAAACCATTTTTTTGCTGTGTGACAGGGCGCATTATTCTGGCAACACTCATGAAGAGTGTACATGGTCTGCAACAATATTTATGAAGCAGGAACTGGAATCCAGCTGTTTTAGAGCTTCATAATATTCTGAATATAAGGATATTCAGAAACCATGAGGTAAATGTATCTAATCTGCAGTATATTGCTCATCAACCTAAAACAGTCCAGGAACCTACCATGGATGTCATAAACTAGATTTCCTCAATACAAGTCCTCTTGTTAATAAATATTTTATACTAATCAATATGATTGACTGAAATATGGCTGGATTACAGTAAAATGTATCCAGAGTGAGGAGTGGTGGGGTAGCGATTATTTTTAAAATGTTTTAATGCAAACAGGTAACACTTGGGAATTTGTCTTCATTTGAGCATATTTGTACCCTGGACAAAGAGACACCCCATTACTTTTATTCATTATTTACAGACCTCCAAAATATTTTGCTGATTTTACTAACGTCTTTTCAGCTGTTCGGCATCTCCACAGCTTGTTAATAATGATTTATTATTATGATAGACAATCCAAAGGACAGCATATAAAAGCATATTAATTTCTTCCTCTACTGAACACTTTTGGGCTCTAACAACATGTAAAATGCCCACACATAATATACATACATACATAAGTGCAATGTTTCTTCTGCTTACAGTTTACATACATGTATATTTTGTACAATATCGAGAGAATTTTTTTCATTTTTATTTAATACTATTTTCGACATAGTACTTTGGAAGCTCTACTTTTTATTTTATTTTATTCTACTCTATTGTTTTCTCAATTCTGCTGCTCTGAACTTCGTACTGTTCACTTTCTGCCGTTACTAATCGAATTTCCCAATTGTGGGACTAATAAAGGTTTATCTTATCTTATCTTATCTTATCTTATACTTCACATACTGGACTTGATTATCAGCAAGAATGTTCATTATTAATTCCATCATTATTTTATTTGATCAGTTTTCCTTTCACTAAAATGTACTTAAATGATAACGCTGGAGATCTGTTTGTCCTAAGTACCGAAGTCAGAATCAGAGTCTGTCAACACTTTTTTAGAAATACCAGGATTTCTCATATCAACATTATGATCCCTGTAAAAACAACTACCATTTCTGACAAGCAAAAGTCTCCATGGAGCACTAAAGTGGTCAATCTTAAAAAGACAGACGGAGAAAAACCAGCCTGTAGATTCACTATGACGTATACAGATTGAGCCAGAAATGAAAAAGACCAAACAGTGTTTCTTTCATTCTTCTGTCATTAACAAAAACATAAATAACATAAATGACAGATTAAAAAAGCCTCTCAGTCAATAATGCAATGAATTTACTGTTTTCTTCAAAGACAAAGTAACAAATATAAGACAGGCCATCAAGGCCTCACTGCCAGCAAATGAAGCTGTTTTTCCCATAACACAACACAAAAAAGAATCTAATTACCATGTCTTGCTTCTGCACTGTCAGCGACAAAACACTTGAGTAAACTGTACAAAACTCCTACTGCTTTGACCCCTAACCTGCAAAGTTTCCCCAAGATATTTTAACTCCCTGAAAAAGGATCTTCTGCAAAAGGTAAACGGTTCCTTAGTTTTGGGTATCTTCCTAGAGTCACTGAAGATGGCAGTTGTTAAGCCGCTCTTAAAAAAGAACAAAATAGATCCCACCGCACTTAACTACAGACCCATTTCTGACCTCAATTTTATAGGCAATGTTATTGAAAGAGGTTTTCTCACTCAGCTTAACAATTTCCTAAGAGCAAACAACTGCTTTGGAAAGTTTCAATCAGGACGTTGGCCACACCCCAGCTTGGAGGCTGGTTTAGTAGAGGTTCAAAATAACATCTACGTAAACTTGGTATATATAGGCTCTGGTGCTTTTGGACCTCTGTGCTGCTTCTGACATGCGGTGACAATATTATTCAAATAGACATACTTAAAATCTAAGTAGATCATTCTATAACAATCCTAAATTGGTTCAAACTGTATTCAAATTTAACCTTTACATGCTCCCACTAAGCCAATTCCTTCAGGACAACATAATTGCTTTTCATAGCTATGAGGGTGATACTCAGATTCACATCAGCTTGTTCCCCTGATGACTACAGTCTGACAAATTGTTTGTGTAAATGCATTGAGCTTATCTATAGCTGGATGTGTCTTAATTTACTCCAGCTAAACAAGGAGAAAACAGAAGTAATTATATTTGTCCCATTTGAAGAAAAAAGAAAGGCTTATGCATATCTCAGTTCTAAAGTTTTAAACGTTAAACCACGGAAAAATAACTTGGAGTCCAAATTGACTTAGAGCTATTAACTCCACAACAAAGTCAGCTTTTATCACCTGAAAAACCCAGCAAAATTCAGAGAGTTTATGACTGCAGAAAACTCATTCATGTGTTTATCTCCAGCAGGATAGATTATTGTAATAGCCTTCTTACTGTCCTCCCTAAAAATCCATTAAACACTTGCAGCTAACTCGGAATGTTGCTGCCAGAGTATTAAAGACAAAGAATGTATGAACGCATTACTTTAGTACTCAGATCACTACATTGTCCCTCAGTTAGATTCAAAACAAGCGGTCTGTGGTTACCCAGCCCTTTATGCAATGTGAGTGATGTTCTGACACCTTTCAGACACATAAAGCATGAACTTATTCGGCAGTTTGTGCTACAGAAGCTCTTCTGTGGGATCAGAGCAGACAAGCTAGCCTTCGCTCCACATGTGGCTATGATTCTGTTACTAGTTCCCTGGTTGTCCTTTCTTGGACCACGTTTGGTATGTACTAACCCCTGCATATTGGGAAGACCTGTCAGATCTTTACACTTGCCCATTTTTTTGCTTCCAACAAATCAACTTCAAAACCTGACTGTTCACTTGCTGTCTTACATATCCCACCCTTTGACAGTTGCCGCTGTAACAATATGACACAGTATGTCAGTGGTTTTAATGTCATGCCTGATCAATGTATTTTACCTGCTATGGAACAGTGTTATAATGACTCTTTCAGTAAAGAGTGGTGGCATAGATCTGCCACTGTTTACCATCTGACAGAAACCCATTACTGGGACAGCAGCTCACAGTCAGTAATGTATCTTGGACTTCCAGTAGGTCTAGATTAACATGTTCCCTTACAAAATCGGCTCCAATCATTGTAAATCAAAATGTGATTGACTGATACCTTCCTAATGATGTTGGTTATTAATCTGACATCCAGCACCTCACTTCAGTCCAGTGTTCACTTTGCTATATCTACCTAGATAGTACAAAAATCTGACTCTATTGTTTTTAAGCTAAACTTAATGAAGTAGTACTGTAGAACTTGCTGATGTTTACTAGAATCATTTTCTTTGCTAGAACCATGTTTGCATTTAAACTAAAAACTACAGATATGCTTTCAGAAATCATTAGGCCTTCTCTCTCTGCAAGCCTAGAAGGCCTTGAAGGACCCATGCTGCCTAGCTGTGAATTTTTCTAGCATTCTGACCAGGAATGGCATCGTATTGTCCAAAAGTAGTGGAACAAAATGTGTTGGCGCTAAAGGAAAAACTCCAGAGGATTTGGCTAAAGCATGCTAGAAGAACAGTAGCGGTAGTTCTTCTTAGAGTGCCCACTGGCTTCTTACTTTCACCACTAAGGTCAGTATTCCCCAGCCAAAGTCCTAGAGGCCCCCTGCTCTATATATCTGACTGTTTTTCCTGCTCCCAAAAACATCTGATTCCGCTTCAGTTGGATCATTCACAAGCCGTTACTGAGTTGAGAAGTGTGTTAAAGCAGAGAAAGCACTGAAATGGCATAATGGCATAAATCAGCACTAACACAATAAAAAACCTTTACATTAAATGCTGTTTGTTTACATAAACAATGTTGTTTTTGTTCCCTAGGAACTGTCCCATCTCTCAACTGAAATTGAGATTTTAATTGCTTCTGCCACTGGGTTTCACTAACCGTCTCTTTTCATGCATATAGGTCAGTGGTCTGACCAGTTACACAGAAAAGAGTTTTTTCCAAATAATGCCAGCCTGAATGTCATTATAAAGAACTGAGGCATAGCCCCAGTGCTTTAACAAATGTTAGGTAAAATGCCAGGTCACACACATTGTTTTCTCAGCCATGACTCTGACCATTTCTTGTAATTTACCATATAGACAGATTTTGTACAAAGTAACTTTTTTCCTCTTAAGTGTTTCTAAGTTACTAAACTAAACTGTTTGTAAATATAGCCTATTATGTTTCGTTATATTAATAATGCTGTTGATGCCTGTCACGTGTGATGTGACACGTTTGCCCCTAAAGAACAATGACAGCAATCCATTTCCCCCTGTGTAAATTCAAAATTCCAGATTTCATTTTGAACTAAGGAAATGGAAATTCACTAATGATACTATTAAAATAAAGACATTTCACTTTTATGCTACTGATTTTTATACTACCTTGTGGTCGAAAATAAATCTTAGACTTTTTGACACGGAAATTTACTTTGGTTTTTTTTGTTATAAATTTGTGAAGCACATTTGCTTCCAACAACATATGAAGCCAGTTACAATAAATAAAACTATAGGTTGTTTTTTCAGCTGAGCTGTCTAAAAATGGCCAGTGCTCAACATTTTAACGAAAACCAAAACGTGTAAGGTTGTACGCCAGCCTCCTCTAAAAGATTTGGGTTCTGAATCCGAACATAAGTACAGTTTGGGGGATACAGCTTCTGGGAGACCGCCTGGCCCCTTGATGTGTTCAGAAAAGAAAACCGGGAGCAACAACACTCTTTCTTAAAGGGCCTTGGCAGTATAAATGAGGCTCAAATGTAACTTCACAGTGATATGTGTAATATTTTTATATCTGACAAAGGATAAGTACAGAGAAATGAGGGCCAGTGGCTGGTAAGCATGTTTTATACATCATCAGTGATAGAACTTGACATTAAGGCAAGGAGAAAAAAGCACCCACATTCATTCAATACGCGCCCAGCTCTGAAAATGTACTTCATTCCCCTAGCACAGACAAGCCCGGCTAATAAACCGATAAAGCATGTGTCCAATCGAAAGAGAGGGAGGTAGGGATGGGGAGAGAGAGACAGAAAGACAGAATAAGGAACATGTCTCACACTGAAATCTCATCTCTGCTTTACCAAACAAAGAAGAGAGAGAGAGAGAGAGAGAAGGAACGATATCCTGTTTATTGATCAGATAAAAGCAGCGACACGCAGTAACAGAATGGCTGCTACAGCAGATCGTCTCCCTCATAGATCCGCTTCATCTGTAAGCATCAGCCCCCTATGGAGGACAGCATCGAACAGCAGGGGAGGAGGGACAAAAGCAAAACGCAGCAGTTTAATGGGTAATTGGACTCTTGAAAGAAAGAGGAAGAAAAAACGTCCTTCTGAGCTTTACTTCTTGCATGACTCTAAAGGTGTTAACATGCAATAACAATATTACACAAAGCTGCAGGTTAGTTACAGTATTCGGTTATTTCACTATCTTGGTGTAATGGAGGATGTACGGACGGAGGATGGTTAAAACACAGTCACTTGAAAAATCAATATTTCTATTTCAATATAATGGTATAAGTATTAGGGATGTGTGCAGATGTTGAGGAGGGATTGTCCTTAGGTTTTCATAATGGGTGAGAAACAAAGGCTGCTTCAGAAAAACTAGTAAGCTAAGATAATATGTTTACTGAATAATCCTGAAACATGATGAAGCTTGAATTTTCAGGATGTACTGAAGAATTTCCTGAAGAATAATGAATGGAATTGCTAAATCATCATAAAGTCAGAGATTTACATCTCTGTTAAGAAGATTCCAGTAAAATTTTATCATTTCAATCCATCTAAGGATCAGTCTCTGAAAGCAGGGTCATCCTTAGGCATACACAAATTATACATCCACGTAGTGCCCTGACCGCAAGGGGGAGCTCCAGCGCGGAATCCCGTCAGCACCTGCACCCCCACTCTGCCACGCGGACCGACTGTGAGCGGGTCCCGGCACACCCAGAACCCCCACAAAACGTACCACACCCACCCCTGGACCGCAGAGGGCCCCCAAGCTGCTAGGGACGGCCCTGCTGAAAGCAACAATGTTCACTCACTCACCAGCTTGGCGTACAGTGGTACAGTCCACACATGACACTGTGGGGTCAGGTGGGGTTTCTGACCCCTGGTCTTTTCTGGCTGGCTGTAATGAAAAACAATTGTCCTGCCATGATGGGCCTGGGCCAGACAATCAGGAAGGATCAATGAGAGCGAGCAAGAATACACATTACCTCTCCTGGCCTGCTTTGGCTTCAGTCCAAACCCCGAGCCACCAACACAGCATTTTCTCATTACGGGGTGAAGCAATTTGGAGACATGGAGGTCAGTGGGACCAGCGTAGGGTTACTGGGACAGAGAGGCCAACGGAAGGGGGAGGAAGGAGGCGGGTCAGGGTGCTAAAATGAAACGGGAGTTGGCAATAAAATAGTGAAATAGTGTTCAGGGAAAGCCTTCAGGCAAGATGTCGGGGGAGGCACACAGATAAATGCTGTATTTCCTAAAAAGCTTTATTTCTTTTACAAGGTTGGCGCTGTGTACAAGAACATTACACAGCATTTCACCAGTAACTTACAACTGCTGTCTGTCCAAAGTTAAAGAAATACAGCTTAGTACAACTGAACAATTGTAAAACTGCATGAAAGCACTTAACTTTAGGGGCCCATATCAATTCCCCACTTTCACATCAGTCGCATTGTGAAAGTATAGGCAACCTTGATTAAATTACACACTTTACTGAAGTTAAAACCTCTGCATAAACTACATTCCCACAATTATTATTTATTCACTGAATTTAAAATATTGTAATATTAAAAAATAAAATGTGCCATTTGCATATGTTTGGGCACCTTTATGTTCTTAATAAGACCTCATGTGGGCCGTCATATAAAATGCAATATGTTATAGGCCGTGTTGCAAAAAATGCAAAGACATTCACACTTTTCTTAATAATAAAATAAAAGTAATGCATATGCATAACATACAACACTTGCACTCCTCTTGTACATATTTCATATGTTTGACATGTATGTGATTCATAACATTTAATGTACACTATTCAGCAAATCAAGTTAAATTATTTTAGAAAGTTTTGTGGAATTTATTTAAATTCCTTTCAACTTCATGCAGTTCTAAATCAAGGAACTTCATTCACAACTTCATGACTGACCCCAACCCTGACACTGGACGCCATACAACCCCACAGCATAACCCTCCTGCTTAATGGTAGGCAAGCAATTTTTTTTCTTCTCCAAAATTATTGTTTATTTTTGGTTTTATCAGACCAGACCACATTGTTGTATTGTGTATTTCAAATGTTGTGATGAAATCACATTTAAAATTACCTTCTGATGATTCTTCCATGATTCTTCCAGGTTGTGCAACACTACTGCACAGGGAGGTGTACATCACTATTCTATTCCCTGGTTGTACGTCAACTGTCCAGTTGTCTCAATCGCATTTCTGCCTTTCATGTAGGTTCCTAGTATTCCATTGTTCAGTATTTTGCATTTTCTTTTTTTGTCAGCTGGTATACATGTCGTTGGTATACAAAACTGTTTCTGATATGCTGAACAAGAATTACACAAATTGTGGAGAAGAGCGGATGTGTGCATTTGATCTGATGACCTCCGGCTGCTGACTAGGACATCACTCAACTCACACACCCCACTGAGACCCCCAAGAGGGCAAGAGATCTGAGTCGGCTCCTTTCTGACATGCACACACACGCACCACACTGTATACTGACTCAAAGTCTTGACCACCCACTGTTTTTTGTAATGTTTTATTCTCTCTCTGTCTCCTAACAATGGGCACAGTCTCAGGATACACTGCACAACTTTGTATATCATTTCAGCTAACAATACTTCCCTCTTGACTTTTCTCAACTGCTCACAACTGCTCACAGAGTTTCTGTGTGCCCTGATGTGAGAGACTTTGCGCCCTGATGTGAGATAATCATCACAGCTCTTCTCGCACTTTAGGAAAACATTCTGTGTCACATTTGAAAAATAATTGGTGTGTCCCAGACACATCTTCAAGTCATTGTAAATAAACTCATACCACAAGGCTGCAGACATAACAAATAATTAAGGATTTTTTAATGGTTTTGAAAATGTGGTTAGGAGGACAATAACAAGGCACCATCATTAGCCCCCTGCACTCTGCACTTACTACATCATCAGTGCAGTGACACTGGGTTTTCCGTTTCCTATACTAAGTAAAGGGAAATGTATCGAAAGAACTGCCTGCGGTAAATATACATTAAAAGATGCAACAGAGACAGGTTACAGTGAAAAATGCTGGAGTATTCCTTTCATCATGATTAATTTGACTATATTTTTCAAAGGCTATCATAGTCGAAGAAATGAATCTTTGAATAATAAATGAATCAGTAAATAATAAATCAATAAATCAGAAAAAATAATAAATAATAAAACAATGCATCACAAAACAAAGTAGGAAATAGATTCTCTAAGCAAATAAACTGCCTATGAAAATAAAATAAAATGAAATAAATAAATGTCATGTTGTCTCCGGGAGGGGAGGAGGACACAGACACAGGAGTTACACAAAACACACAGTTTTAATGGCTGAAAAGAGCACTTAAACAGTCACCAAAAATAAAGGAGCTTGGTTAACAGTAATACAAGCAGTCTCTCTTTCAGGCCCAGGCGTGAGGGACCCGTTCCCAACCGGGACGCTCCTTCGTCCAGCTCACACTGTCCTGATACTAGGTTAGCTTCATTACCATTACACAGAAAGTGGGGGGGTGTGACAGGGAAGCCCCAGCTCAGAAGTCCGGTGAGGACCACTGGGACCACTGGGAGCGTGGAAGAGATGGCACGGATGTGACAAAATCCAAGAATTTTTTTTGCCATATCAATATCATTACTAACACAGAAAACAAATAATGATAACAACAGCAACAACAACAACAGTAACAATAACTAGAATACATTTTCTTAAAAAAATGCAAAGTGTAATTGCACAGTTGCTACGGTGTAGCTAGCTGGTTGCTAGGGGAACTGTAGTCATTGCTGTAGTGTTGCAAGGTAGTTACTATGGCATCACAGGTGGTTGCTAGTTGGTTACTATGACAATTTCAGAATATACTTTTCAAAGGCTATTGTTGTTATGCCAACATAACAAGCGCTGTCTTGAGGAATGACAACTTTTACTCGGTCTCCAGTTCTGGGTAGTTGGGTCAGTTCAGACAAAATTTCGATGTGGTATATTTAGGTTTGGACCAACATACCAAAGCTGTATTATTTACACACACACATGGTCTACAGTGAAATCGATGTATATAAAGCTGTAGTACCGTGTATGCTGACATTTCAAAACTGAGTAGAGAACTGGAGAAAGAACATCATTGCTTTGTTCTTCACATAAAAAAACACACTGTGCATAATGCCAACCATAGCAAGCACACTCACACTCTGAGGTGTGTTTGTGCACCAGTTCTTACAAATGAGCTGGTTCTCCCACTGGTTCCCAACCACCGGTATTAGTCCATGAGTCATTTGGTGCCGGGCCGTACAGAAAGACAGAATAAAATATTTTATTAAGGTTGGGAGCCACTGCTCTAAAGCATTAATGAAGTTACGATCAATCTGCATGTCTCAGCTCTACTATATATATTAGAGCCATCATATCAAATGCTCTCAGTTGTAAATATATTCTTATCTTTGTAATGGCCAGGAACCTCTTCACTTGCTAACATAGATCCAGCTTACCAGCTTACTGCCTGAGTTCAGTCCCAGCTAATGATTGTCAGAGCTCTACTTAGTTTCACGTTCTATTCTTTTGACTTTCTTGTATTTTTTTGAGCTGAATCACTTACTTTTAGAATGTTTAAATGGTAGACTGAGTCTGAAGACCAGACAGAGGGCTAATTTCTCCTCACTTACAGAGCCTTTGATTTGAGGAACAGTTAATCAACGCATTAAACTCACCACAATCCACTATCAGGCCCTGAGACAGCTATAAACCCGCTCTTCCATTACACACACATCGATTTCTGATTTCATTGGGAAGCAATCAGTCCGGGAAGCTAGATTCGCTGCATGCACGCCCCGAAACTGAGAGGCTTTCTCTACGGCATTGATTCTCAATTGATAAATGGGTTACAGCCAATGATTCATTGAGCGAGACTACAAACCTTTGCATACCAAATAAGGCAGAGATATGTGTGGAAAAGTATACTGAATATTTGTTTGAGGACTCCCAGCCCATTATCCCATGTATTTAACTATTTGTGGGGACCAAATGTCTCCAGGATAATAAGAATATATAAAGCCGGTCCTTGTGGGAATAAGGAACAGTGCTCTATTTTAGAAAAAGCTGCACCTTTTTCACTTACTTGAAGCATGGATTAGGTTTAACTGAAGATATAGCAGTACTCAGCTAGCAGAGCACTAGAGAATACAAGGACCTAATAATGACACAAATACAAAGTTACGTGTGTGTGTTAGAGTGTATAATTACAGACAGAAAGGGGATTTCTGAAGCATCCAAGCAGCAGGAGGGCAGTCTCTTCCTCTTTAATGTGTTTTAATGACCACAGCATCACACTGCAATTAAAAGATGAAACATTTCCTCTAGAGCAGACATCACTAACCACATTCCTGCATAAACGTCTCATGTTCAAGTCAGTTCCAGCTGTTCGTAAGTTCAAACTTAGGTTTCTCATAACTTTTGCAAGTACAATGTAAATTTTCTGAAAATTTGGAAGCCCTTAGCAACGTCCTGCTGGGGGGCCCCTCTACACATCCCGGTCCTATTATTTTGTATGCAAGAATGGCAAGAAATGAATTGAATATCGAAATGAATAAGGAATAAGAAATGAATCAGAGAGTAATGAATCAATAAATCAGGAAAAAATGAAATCAAAACAAAGCAGGAAATAGGGTCTTTTAGCAAATTAATTGCCTGTGAAAATAAAATAAAATACATAAATCCTACACATTTTTCTGCCATATCAATATCTAACTAACATAAATTATGAATAATAATAAGCAAAGTATAATTGTGTGGTTGCTGTGGTGTACTGAGGAGTTTGCTAATGGTAACTAGTTGCTGCTATGGTGCTGCTTGGTGGTTACTATGGCATCACAGGTGGTTGCTAAGGTGCTGCTAGATGGTTACTTTAACATCACAAGTGGTTGCTAAGGTGTAGATAACCAGTTACTATAGTAGCTATACTATAGTAACTATAGTGGTTGCCAGGGTGATGCTAGGGTGGTTGCCATGTGTTCCTAGTTGGGTTCTATGGCATCACAGGTATTTGCTAAGGTGTTGCTAGCCATTTGCTATGATAACTGTAGTAGTTGCTAGGGTGTTGCTAGGTGGTTGCCATGGTGTTCCGAGTGTGTCTGTGTGTGTTTGTCTGTGTGTTTGTGTCGGCGAGTGTGACCAGAGTTCAGATAATGTCAATCTAAAGAAAACTTTTGATCAAACTTTTTTGACCAAAGCCAGTCTTGAACCCACATCTCTGTTATCCACAGCAAACAGCTCTGAACACAAAGTCAGTTGTTTCCAAAAGGAAAAACACTAGAATTTGGTTGACTTCTGCTTGGATTGTGTGTGTACACGAACTGTTGAACTGAGCTACCATTCCTCATTCATTCATGATGGCAAAATGACCAAATTGGAGTGTCTGGTGCTTGGAACATCCAATTGCTTATGTGTATATAAGCGCACTGTATACGAAAAGTGTTCACAACACTACTACTACTACTACTACTAATAATAATAAGCATAATAACAATAATAATAAAAACACATAAATGAGGCTTGAGGTCAGGGGCCCTAAGCAACTACTTATACCAATTATAGTAAAGGGCAACCATCATGAAATAAGACTGGCACTGTTTACACTTGGCATCAATGCCTGATCACAGACAATTGTGGTGATTAGATTTTTAGTACCAATAACATTAAAAGCCAGGTTTTCCACTGTACTAGGATGGTATACGTCAAATTTGTTGAAGAACCAACGTTAAAGTTATTTTGATCAGAAACAACATTACTGGACAGAGATACAATGGAAAAGCAAAAAGTGCCGTCGCAGTGCAGTTTAGGTGCAGTACGCTTTCTGTATACCTGTATTGATGGTGTATCCACAGACTGTAAATCATGCACAAGTACAACCTCAAATCCAGACAACTCTAGTTTGTTGTCATAGGCACTTGTGAGCACATCCTGGGAGCTGCGTCTAAGGGTGCTGACATCAGGATGTGCAGTGCGT
The DNA here is from genome assembly GCA_037577275.1 of Bryconaethiops microstoma. Taxonomy (NCBI): domain Eukaryota; kingdom Metazoa; phylum Chordata; class Actinopteri; order Characiformes; family Alestidae; genus Bryconaethiops; species Bryconaethiops microstoma. The sequence continues at coordinate 11,136,682 of JBBJLS010000155.1, read as the reverse complement.
GTTATACACGGGTTTGAATTGTAATGTCACCATTAGAATGTGTGTCCTAAAACAACAGGCGCGCGAGTGTTGGGAAGGTTAATGGGAAATTATTCAAACGCATTCGTATGCTAATCCTTCATCCCCGCACCGCTGACAGCATCCTCCTGACTGCTGTAATACATCATCTCTCTTGCTGTTCTTTTGGCTCATGTGGTGAGTTTCAGCGAGGACACTGCCGAAAAAGGAAGGAGAAGCAAAATTTGAATGTGTAAAAGCAATGGTTTATTGAGTTCTGGGTGACGGCATGGCTGGAGCACGAGCACTGCTCAATACCAAGAGAGCAGAGAGCAGTTTGATGAAGCGAGAGAGGATAAAATCCATACGCAGTGCCTAGATGCGTGAGTGTGTGAGGGAGAAAAAGCGAGGGAGATGAGGATGGAGGCCATATGCAGTTCATACATTCTGTACTTGACCTACTCACATCATAAATTAGCCAGTCTGAGATCACTACAGCAGTCATCACAACCTCTAATGAATTGTGAGGTATGCTTTTGGGTCATTGGCCTGTTGTAGAAGTCAGCATCTTTTCATCTTCAGATTCTTGATCTACGGCTCCCTGATGACTGGTCATGTTCCTTCTGACTTCAAGTCTGCTGTAGTCAGACCGATCTTGAAAAAACCTTCACTGGACTCATCTGATGTTAACAACTACAGACCGGTATCCCTTCTCTCTTTCCTCTCCAAAGTCTTGGAACGTGCTGTCTATAATCAAATCAACTTGTTTCTCTCTCAAAACAGGCTCCTGGACCCCCACCAGTCCGGGTTTAAGACAGCCCACTC
>JBBJLS010000155.1:11122316-11135760 GCA_037577275.1 Bryconaethiops microstoma | reverse complement strand
CCTGAAGACCCACCTCTTCAAAGAGTACCTTTGTGACTAACCGTGTTTCATTTTGCTTTCTCCTACTAAAAAAAAAACAAAACAAAAAAAAAACACTTTCTTTGACAGGTATTTCTTAGGTGTCGCTTGTCGGGAGTCTAGGTCTAGTGAGCATGCAGTAACTTGGTTGAACAATGGATTTGTATCTTAAACCTGTAAGGTTTAAGATACACATGTAGATGACTTAAGCACTGATGTACGTCACTCTGGATAAGAGCGTCAACTAAATGCCGTAAATGTAAATGTAAATGTAAATGTCATACTTGTTTTTAACAGTCTTGTCCCGTCTGGCCTCACTCTTTCCTGTCACCCCTTGTTCTGTTTTCTGCTCCTCTGCTACATCTCATCTTTGTTTACGTTTTACATGTGGTTCTGGAATTCGACACGCACTCTTCCACATGCTTTCTGTTATCTTCTCCCACTCAACACCCAGACTTGCTCATTTATTCTCATGTTTCAGCGACAACAGAATTCTGTTTGTATTTATACCCGTCTATATATATGCTGTTTGTTGGACATCCATAACCCCACCCCTGGATCTGAATGACTGTATTGCTGTTTAGCGTTTCTCACCTTTTTTTTGAAAGTCTGTTTAAATATAGTCTGCATGTGTTTGCATTTGCATCCCCTCTCGTCCTCCTATGCGCTCACAATTACATTTGGTGGATTCTTTCTTTCTATCTTCCTTCCATATTTGCTGTATACAATCCCACAGCATAAGAAAACCACTTTCATTCTTAAAAGCTGGCAACGTGTTCTTTTAATCAAATGCTGCTCCACTTTTTCTCTAAAGAGAACTCTGAAGAGTCCTCAAAAAAGGATTCCTTCTAAGGACTCTTAATGCAGATCAGGTTTTTGTAAGAAACACACAGTACAGCGGGTCACCACAACTCCTTTTTCAGCAAACTCTGCAAGTTTTTTGCTTTCATATAGGGGTTTTGCATTGCCTTTCTCACTACAATTAAACAAATAATTCTTGGTCTTCCATTTCTTGCCTTGCCCTGCGACGTTTCCCCTTAACAGCCATTTATGACATTTTGGACAATGAACATAGCGAGTTGGAAGCACTAGAGGAGCCCATGCATGTTGCAGGTTAGAATTTATTACACTGAACTGTCATCTGCCCATCATTTCTGACCGTTTTTGATCTGCCTGATGAATCCTAATGAATTAAATTAAGGCCTAAGAAGAGTTTTAAAACTTCTACAAGTATATCCGACTTTTGTACATGCAACGATACAATGTACACCTTATTTTTCTCATTGAGGTTAACATGTAGAAAACAATTCCTTTTTACAGTTTTTACAAAAAGAGGTTTTGTTTCACTCCAAAAACCAACACAATGTGTAATTTTGTACATTTGGGCTATGGGTGCCCAAACATTTGCATGCAACTGTCTGCTCATAGAGGGTTGTTGAACACTGTGCAGCAGAACATGAGAATTACCCTCAATGCTCTGCTGAAGAAAATTAAATACAGCACTGACCTTCCTGACCTCTCCTCTTTGTTTTCCAGCCATTGCTGTCTTCCAAGTCATTTCTATGCTGATTTATCATCAATATCTTTAAGGATACCCCCTTAAAAGCTCTAATTACGAAAGCATTTGCAGTTGCTAGGATGCAAAAAACTACAAAAAAAAAAACACTACATGCAATAAACTGCCAGTGTATTTGGTACTCATACTGTATACCTACACTCAGGTAAACACATGCCAGATAGGTGCCCGTACCTTGTTGTTGGTTTTTTTTGTCAGTCATCTTCTTTCCCATTCATCAATGGAGATCTTAGGATTACTGCTGACCACATATTATGTGGGCAGTAGATCATTGAGGTCAGAGATCATTGAAGGCAGAGCAGTGACATCAACATGGTACAGGCAAGTAACAAGTGTAATGCTGGTGTTTATCAGGTTGATCGATGTTAGTGGCCACACTATATCTGGTTGGTAACAGTTCTATGGTAGTTTGTTAGAGGGTAACTGACAAACTGAGCAGAAACAGACAGGCTACTGTGAACCTGTAAAGTGCACCTGTAAATGATTAAAACGAGTGAGTGTAGGAACAAGGCCAGTGTACATACTGCTCTTGTTCAGAAAATGCAGAATAGCTTCTTCAAATAATATTATTATAAGCATGCACTCACTAAACCCCAGTAATATGAACATTTGGCATTGTCTGTTAGTAAACTCTGAGCTGGTTCTCGGGGCGGCTGTGACGACGTTTTAGCAATTCCCGATGGTGCCTTTAATCTCTGTACAGCTGGCTAAATGCATTGTTAAACTCTCTCTTATCTATAATGGTATGAGGAGATTGCTATCTGTGACTTGAGGAGATCTGAAGGATAAAGACGCAAAGGAACTATGAGCTGCACACACTCTCAGTACTTGATAACAGCTCAGGGGACTTATTAGAGATGGAAAATTATAACATGCAGCAAAAATAGTATTTTCAAAATGGCAGTGATTCATATCGCAGGAAGAGGGAAAAAAGCCCTCTAATCTCAGAACATCCTGACTGGGCTCAATATAGTGCCCCCTGGTGGACGAGAGATTTGAAATATTTTTCTAATTCGTTAAAGGTGCCATTTTCTATATTTTTCCTCCATTTATTTGTATCAAAATAGACAAAATCCCATTTTACATGACCTTTCTCCAACCTTGGTTAATCCCTTACAATTAAACAAGCTGTTTTTGTATGTTCCTAATATAAACAACGTTCTAAAAGCAGTTGAAGATTAAATACTCCTAATAAATTCATCAGTTCGCAGATTATAAGCACTGCTGTAGGCTGAACAGGTGAGAATAGGTGGACCTCACAAAATCAATGTATTCATAATGAGCTGTTCTAGAGTCTTCGTTTCCGTAGAAAATTTACGTATTACACCAAATTTTAGATTCAAAAAGCTTTTGAATGATATAGGCCCTTCAAACCTCAACTGAATGTGTGAGAAGCTCAGTGTGACAGAAATATGCTTTGTTTTCAGTATGGCACCTTTGCTGATGCCACTGTGTTTAAAATATTACCCTAAACTGATGATGCAGTGCATACTGCATATAGGTTGTCCGATCTAGACAAATATGCACAGTTGGAACAGAAGGACAGATTACGATTACGAGGTGAATTTCGCTGTAGAATTCATTATGAAATACATGTATTGCTCATTAACTAACCCCAGAGCCTGCACATCATTTCCATGTTGGCTGCTGGTTTGGCTGGCAGAGGCATAGCAACAGCTGCTTAAATTACACAGACACACTTTTCCACACCTTTATAGGAAAGCCTTCATCTACAGAGAGCTGGCTCTATTTTTACTAAGTGGGTCAGTATTCTGCACCAGAGGCAGTCGGGAGAGACGAATTTCACAGGTACAGCTCAACTTAATTAAGGCATAAAAGTGCTCGTTTTCTTAAAAGACGTCCAACATTTTTTCTTTTTAAATAGAGTAATTAAAATGTTCTGGATATATTGCTGAGAGAAACTGAGATGCTCTGCATGTCAAAAATCCATGCTGTGCTCCACCTGCATACCTCATACGAGTGTGTTGTAGCGTCTGACCTGCACAACATGTTTTGACTGGCTGTGTGGCCACGTGGAGCACATTAGCAACAAGAGCTTTTCATACTGGGCTGCAATGATTGCACACCCTTTCTATGCATCAAATGTTAAACAGATAAACTAAAGTATTGTCTCACTTTTGGATCAACAATACAAGAAAAGAAACAGCAGAAATATGGCAGAACAGACCCACAGGAGAATAACTGTCAGCACAAAGGACATCGAAAAGCAAGGCAAAGACGTCAAACTGGTTGGAGTGTAGAAAAAAACAGCATATTTAAAGGAGTGTATTGTAAGCCCAAGTATGTGAATACATGTCTCTTGCCAGATTTACGTTTTAAGAAAAAGATCTCTTCTGCTACTTTTCTGTTCAGCAGCAGGTGTGTGGGTGTGGTCCTGAAATGTTTCCTGTAAAAGGGGTAAAAGGCCACTGGAAACAGCACTGCAGGAGATCATCCGTCCACCTACACATAGAGGACACATAGCGAACTGACTTCCCACACATGTCCCTACTGTGGCTTTCTGTAGTGAAAAAACCTTGCAATACTGCTCAATATAAAAAGGCAAGACTTATATACTCATACTGTAAATGCACACACACATAGTCTCATCAAAGTGCTGCATCCCATCCTGGCTGTGCACAGCCAGTGGTCGTCCTCCTTCGGTGTGGAAGCCACTGGTGGGCGGGAAAGAGAGCAAGCGTACAGACGTCTGCTCAGATATCCTCCGAGTCCTCTCGGCAAGAGCAAATTCATCATTCCTCTTCTACTCCTATCTTCAAAATCATGTAAAAAAAATCTGACAAAAAGAGAGAGGCTTTGTTTTCTACATGTAACTTATCTTGTCTTCCTTTATTCAAGTCTTTTGTTAGTCTTTTCTACAGGGTTTATGAACTTTCGCAAGTTATTACAGTGCGAAAGTTCATAAACCCTGTAGAATTGTTCATATTTCTTCACAAGTATGTAGTAAAACATGGATATTCCTAAAAGTACATAAAGAGAACCCAATTAAACAAATGAGATAAAATATACTAGATTAAATGATTGCATATCTGTGAGTTGCAAAAGTATGTGAACCTTTGCTTTTAGTATCTGGAGACTTCCTTGTGCAGCAATAACTGAATGTTTCTGGTAACTGTAGCCCAGTCTTGCACATTGGCTTGGAGGAATTTCAGCGCATTCTTCTGTCCAGAACAGCTTCAGCTTTGGGATGTTGGTGGATTTCATCTTTATTGCTATAGGGTCAGAACTCAGTTCCAAAACAGATGATGCATGTGCTTACGGTCAATCTTTAGCAAGCTGTAGATGGACAGAAACATTCTTTTTCGAGAGCAGTCCAACCCTGCCAGCATGGTTGTTCAGTGTCCTCCTGATGATGGACCCACAAATTTTAACATTAATCAATGTGAGACAGGCATTCAGTTTTGTTAGCCTGGGGGTCTTTGTGACTTTGCAGACAAGGTCGTTATGAGCTCTTGGAGTGATCTTTGCTGGTCACCAACTCTTGGGGAGAATAACAGTGGTGTGAATTTTCCTCCATTTGTACACAATCTGACTGTGGACTGGTGGAGCCCAAACTCTTTATAGATGGTCTTGTAACCTTTTCCAGCCTGACAAGCATCAACATCATTGTTCATGCCATAACACGCTTTCACACTTGTGAATATCAGACTTTGAGTGATCCCTGATCTTTAAGTAAAACAAGGCACCCACTTACACCTGACTGTCATCCTATTGATTGAAAACACCTGACTATACTTTCACCTTCAAGTTAACTGCTAATCCCAAAGGTTCACATCCCTTACAGATATGTAATAATGGACCACTTTCCTCAATAAATAAGTGTCCAAGGATATTTTTTTTGTCTCCTTTGTATAACTGAGTTTTGTTTACCTACTTTTTGGACTAAATCTGATGTTTTAGGTCATATTTATGCAGAAATAAAGAAAATTCTTAATTGTTCACAGACTTTCAAGCACCACTGTATGACTCAAGATCAGTTGTCCTCTTCAAAAACCCTTAAAACTGTGTCTGGAGCAGTATGATGTAAGAAAGCCTCATGTGCTGATGGTTATAAAGGATGGCGCTTTATTAAAGCTAACTAGATCGACCAAACTGGGCTACCAATTAAACTGAGAAGAAACTAACACTAAGAGAGGAGCAGCGATGTCCAAAAGTCATCTTAAAGTTTCATGTGTCATAATCAAGAACATAAAAATAAAGTAGTTTAAGAACCATTGACAGGTACTAAATATTTAGTTATTAAAATGTTGATTTATAATAATAATAATAATAATAATAGGCAGCACAGTGGGTATCACTGTTGCCTCAGGCAAAAAAGGCCTGGGTTTACTTCTCTGCCAGGCACCACAGGGTCTCCTCTGTGGAGTTTGAATGTTCTTCTGTGTCTGTGTGGGTTTCCTGTCACATTTGAGACATAAGTATCATAGTTTGTGTATTTCACATCACACTATACACATGCAATTTTAAAAGTTTAGAATTGCTTGCCATGTTATTTTTGTTTGGTTTTGTTCATTAATAAGTTGTAGTTATAAATATAATAAATGTATATAGGAAATATTTCAAAAATAGACAATAAGGCCAACATCTGAAGTACTTTGTGAAAAACTATAATTAACCTTTTACTCACATCAGGAGACAAGTGATGCGTGCACTGAGTGCCAGTCTCTTTTCCATAAATAGAACATCAGGTAAGGTCACAGTACTGGTGTTCAGAGTTCATGCTTGTGTAACATTGGCTGAAATGCATCTCAAGCATCATGAAGTGGTTTCAGCAGTTTTAAATCTGTTTATAACTTTGTTTTTGCATTTTTTTAAATTAAAATACTCCCAACTGTAAAAATTTTAAACATATTAATAGTTCATATGCTTCATCCATTATGCTTCGTTGTTGGGATGTGGGTTTGGTTGTTGCTGTGAAAAGCTTAACTGTCTCCAAAGACTGTCTTGTATGTTTATTGCTGCACTGTCACTACTTCCTCACAAAGATTATTCTAAAGGTCTAGAATCAAGAGTCTCTTCTTAGCAGGCCAAATCAGTCACTCTGCTAAATTTTATTCACCTGTGTTATGTTGGTTTCAGGGCTGGAGAATGCAAGTGTAAAATTCCAATGTCCTTTACAGAGGACATCATAAACTGTTCCAGGACACAGGTATAAAGAGATTAGTGTTTTCCCTCCTCAACTCATGATAATTTGCTGATTACTTGAGTCAGGTGTGTTTAATGAGGCCCACTGTGAAACCTTCCAAAACTGTGGCGTGGATAGAACCCAGTTTGACACTTTGCAATACATAAACATTTATTTAGTCCTCTGTGGAGAACATTCATTTTTTAGCTTTAAAGTGAGTAAAAGGCAAACATCACCAGCGAGTTCACCAAAGAAGCAACTGTGTAGAGTTCAAGCCTTTGCTCCTAACACTGGATTATTTCAACATTGAAAAAATATTCAGTTCAGGCCTTAATTATTATCCTTTTATTGCCTAGGTCTATCTGGCATATTCCACCCCTGAACTGAATCCTTATAGACAACAAGTGGGTTGCAGCACTCTAGTGGTCTTCTCCTGCTGCTCTAGCCTTCATGCTGCAAGGTATAATTTGCAGACAGAACAAGCTCTAATCCAGCACTGACCAAACTGTCTGCTTGACCTGCCAGATGGTATGTACGTGCATGGACAGTGACAGAAGAGTTAAAAAGCCAATTCCATCAGAGAGGAACCAGAGCTAGATTTTCTAGATAGTTTGCGGCCCTCAGCTCACCACGCAGACTACATTCTGACTGAACCACGGGTTGAGAGTGCTTTTAATTGGCTCAGCGGGTGATGGCCAGCAGCTTGATGTTTCTTATGCAATCTTACAGTTGGTAATGAGTTTCTGCTTCAGTTCCCCCTGCGGGACCAGCCAACCCAAGGAGCATGGCGGGTAAATTAACGTGTTCGGTAAGAAAAGGAAGAGCTTAAGCAACAACGCTGCCAATTTCAAGTCAAACACACACACACACAGGCCAAGCAGCATAGAGAGGAGCCCTGAGACCAACACTGCGTGAGCAGGCAGACACGGGCAGGCACTGCAGCAAGCACGTCTGTCTGGAGTCCCCGGTGAAACCCACCCGTCTGCCGGGCTTGGGAAGAAAAGAAACATCATCTTTAATAAATGAGCAAAACATCGGGCTCCAGCAAAAATGGATTCTTTTTCTAAGATGGTTTACTTTCTATTTCACTCCCCAAAACAGATTTACCTAGTACAGAAACGGAGATTGGCTGGTTAAGAACATGATTACAGGCAGGGCTGGTAACTTTCTTTCATGTCTTCTCTGTGTGATCTGGTAGAATCTTAGCTTGGCAGTAGCTCTTGTTGTAAGTCTAGGCTTACTAGTGTGACAGACAGGTTTTCTTTGTAGGCTACAAAGCATCCATGTATGTCACTTGTGTAATCCCAGTGTAAATTTAAATAAAAAATCAAATCAAATCACACAAAATATCAGGAAGAAAATCAAATATCTTTGCATAGTCAAATCATTACAAACCGTAATGGAACAGAACAATTTTTTGCTAGCTGTCTCTTAAGGTATACATACAAGCAATGAATATGTTTCACCCAGGATTTAGCAGGATCAGACTAATGCTGGCATCTAAAGGTTGTTTCTGGCCTTTGATGAATGATGAAAATGATGCATATGTCTGCATGGGGCCATTATGCTAATTCTAACAATAAAGACAAACCCTTGTTTATTATCACTCCCTTCTTCTTGTGGTGAGTATGCCCTCTGTCCATACATTTATATAGAAAATAATTTCTCATATAGAACTGTACTGTAACACGCCTTCTGCATCTTCAAATATACAAATAGCAGAAATGTGTGATAGACTGTTACTGATGGCGAGGCCACAGAGCATGCACATTCTCTGTAGTTTGTACTATTGAAAATTTGCTTAACATCTGTTTGGGATGGCTAAATAGAAAAACTCCTTATAGTCTGTGGTATTACATTAATCTGCATCTTTGGCCAAAGTACTAACTCATTTAAAGTAATTCTTCACAGAAAAAACATAATATTTCCATTATTCCATAAGTATTTTATATACCCAAATGTATCCCGGCACCCCTACTAATAAGTAAACTGAGGTCATTTAAGGTGTTGACTGTGGTGGTCAGTTGCACATTCATAGTTTGAATAATCTCCTAAAAAAAGAACCGTCAGTAAAACAGGATGCTGTGGAACAACCTCCATGCCTTAGTGTCTCTATGTCCAATGCTAAGTACTGACTATAGGGATATAAAGCTCCCAAACATTGGGCTGTCGAGCAATGGAACTGCATTTTGTGGAGTAATGGAACTCCTCAGGTATAAAGCCTTTACAGAAGAATAGAGGCTGTTAATGCAGCAAAAATGGATGGATAAATTCAATCCAAGCTCTGGATGAGCAGGTGTCTACAAAATTGTTGACATATTGTGTATGTATGGAGTGTGAAGTTTGTTTTTGTAGCTTTGTAGTAGACCATTTTACACGGATCAGGAGTCGCGGATTCAGTCATACACTGAATTTTTTCTCAGAACCGAATTCTGCAATACACGGAAATCTCCACAATAACAGAGAAACTGCAAATATTCTCGCAATTTTTTTTTTGCTTTTTCTGTGGTAATTTTTTTAAAACGCATTTTAGTTCTAAATTATTAAAAATATAAAATTTACTAATAACAAATAGTAATCCAGATATAAATTCAGCTAAATTTCCAGTTATTGGCTGCTGCCCTCCTGTTCTCGTTTCGTTCTTGTTTCGTTCTTCTAAAAGCCCTATGCCGCTCAAACGCCCTGCACCTTCTGGCAATGCAGCGCAGCATCTTGCGCGAGAATTACAGGCCGATGGCCGTGGTTCAGGGGGCCGAGATTTCAATTTAAATTCAGCTTAATACATTACCCTTAGCGAAAATGTATACAGGGGCAGACTGGCCATCTGTCCGTTCTGCTGCGCTCTCTCATAATCTCTTTCTCTCTGCCTCTCGTTCTCCCTTTGTCTCTCTCTTCCAGAACGGCCGTTCACTTTTCCAGAACGCAATTTTCTTAATTAAGAAAAATATAATTTACTGATTTTGTAACATAAATATTAACATAAATTCAGCTGCAGTTCCATATAAAATAAAACTGTATAAATGTTTACTGCCCAGATAACACAAAGAAAGCTGCCTTGGGATGGTTAGTAATGCTGGTTAAATTAAATTTAAAAAAGGCTGTTGAGCTCAGTAGCTGTCCCGTGTCTGCTGTAAAAATGATTGTTGATTACTCCTACATTTTACTGTATTTTTATTACTGAAAATACATTAAATTATTACTGTATTTACCCGGTTTATACAAAAGAAAAGGACAGCGCATACCAAAGAAAACGCCCGTGCATGAATTACAGTGCAGTCTGTACAGCGGTAATACTTTTTAAAATTAAAGTTTAAAATGAAATTAAAATGTTTGGGAGCATATTTGAGGTCATATTTAGGGTTTACACTATAAAAATAGGCATTTTTGGGCATTTTTTTAACCAAAACACAACAACTTGGTTTTTCACTATACACCGGTGCTCTTGGAACGTAACCCCTGTGAAAAGTGGGGGATTACTGTGTATATATATAATATATATAGGAAGAAAATAACATGTAACTTGTCTTTCAGATCCATTTGTCCCTCGGAAGAGGCAAAGTCTGACCCCACCTCCTGACAGTAAGTAACACTGTGTTTCATATTCTCTGGAGTTACATTGTGTTCATCACATTTTGTGTATATGTTGTTCAGAAATACCAAATTCACACAGATACAAAGAAGTTCCCTTTACTGTGTCATGTGTCATACAATGTATGTTTCATGTTTCAAAACAAACATTTCCTCAAATAACTTCCAAGTCAAGGTAAGGGTTTCAGTGTTTGTCAGTTCAGCCATTTGTATAGTGCACAGTGAAACCAATTCCACCAGGATCATGGTGCAACACAAAACCATAAAAGAACAAAATGAAAAACACAAGACAAGTTCAGACAGGACTACACAGAGTGCAAAAAGAATGCTGCTATATGCCACTCGTGCAATATCAACCTGTTAAGTGATACCGCTAGGTGGCCGTCCCACAGTCGGGACACCTCGATAAAAAAACCCAACTTTTTGCGCCGTGATTGGCGAGATAAGAGTCAATTTCTTTCTTAACCAATAGGACAGGTTCAAACGAGTCGTCCTGCGAGTCTTTCTGACCTTCCTGGGTGGAGTTATAGCCCAAAATCCACAAGGACCACCTGAGTCGAGATCTGACTAGTCCGGCTTTGATGGACAATATCTCGGACCACTGGTTATCTAGCCGTAATTTACATATACAGCCTTATAGACAATCTCCAGAGTTTTCCAACGCCGTCTGTTGTTGGGGTCTTCCCCCTCCTGAAGCCTTATAAATACGCCGCGCCTATTCTCGGATCAGTCGAGCGCATGCAGGGAAGCGTGTGCATCGATTTTTTTTTATGCTCAAACAAAGCAAAAGGCACACAGAAGACCAAATTCAGGATATTTCAGCGTATTTGAGGACATTTCATGAGGGGGGGGGACATTTCAATTGTCCAGCAAATAAGAATTTCAAGAGGAAATAGCAGCGAGGCTCAGAAAAGAGGCACTGGGGAGGCGCACGTCGAGCTGAGTTTCTTCGCCTCTAAATAAAAGGAAATTATGACACTTAGCTTTATAAGTGTCTGTAATCCGGCTGGTTGTGATAAAACTGCTTTGGCGTTGTTTTGGAGTTGTTTTATTGTGTTTTGAGAGAGTTTTGTCGAGTTTTCGGAGCTTTGACACAAGCATATTTAAAATACGGTATTGCATCCTGTGTTGCTATTTGAAAATAAGTTTACATATTGTAAGGCAGTTCACAAAAAGATGTGTTTTCTCCCTATCTCCTCCTATAAAATGCATTGTTCATTCCTTGGATCATGAACCATGATAAGGGGCGTGTCAGAGGGCAGTTTTGAGAAAATGGGGTAAAAATGGTGGTGCTCGCGAGTTGTAATGAATAGCAGTGAGTAGCATGGATAGCGTTAGCTTGCTTGTTCTGTGCCCGAGCCGGAGCACGTAACCCTGCATGATTGCCATACGAAGTTATGACTGTATGTTCCTTACTCACCTGCTGAAGTTTAATAAAGTTCATGACTGGAAGATTCCTTGTCGTGTGCAGTGATTACCACCCACGCTAATCCTGGCTAGCTGCTAATCCAGACGAGCCGAACACGACAATATTTTACTTCTCTGGCACAATATTTTACTTCTCTTAGCTTTGAAATGAGTCCAACCACAAACAATAATAAGATTGTATGACGAAATTGTGACCATTTTTGAAGTTAGTCATTTTACTATGGCTGCCAAAACTGGGGAAGTCAACAGGTTTTAAGGTGCAATACTAGTCACTACTGGAAGGTTTACATCTCAGTGGTGTCTTTTTTTTTTTTTGGTATTGTTTCTGTCGTAACTTGCACTTTGTTCGCTGCTGCTTACTGCCTCCTGTGCAATATCACATTTATGGTGCAACAATAGTCATTAATGCTACACTGCTACATTGTTTTTTTTTCTATTCATTGTCTATCTCTGTTGTAATTTGCACAGCTGCTGATGACGACAAAGTAACATTAACATTTTGAAAATTTTGTTTAAGATTTATTGAGCCACGAAGTTCGAATCTGTCAATGTCTTTCCAGCTTTACCGAACTACCTTAGCAACCACTACAGTAACAGTAGCAACCAGCTAGCTACACCTGCAACCACCTGCAGTGCCATAGTAACCACCTAGCAACAACCACAGTTACAATAGCAACCATGCAACACTTTCTAGTTTATTTTCATGTGGATTTCAGTGATGTGGATAGTAATGCCATGATTATAAATGTATTGAGTTCATTGTGTTTGAAAGCAAAATGGCTTTTATTTTCTAACAGTCTGTCCCCATGATGTTAAAAAATAACTTTAATTTCAGTCATTTTTATTTTTGGCAAAGAATTCTTTAGACATGACTGGGATGATTCAAATTTCAGTTTCTTTGCAAATTTCTTCATGATCCCATCCCAGTGAACACAGGCTCTTTGACACCAGTGTGAGAGAAAATGCCTTTAATGTAAAAAAAAAACAGGCCTGGGCATGACACTGCATTCAGAGACATAGACTTTCTTATGGAGTTGGTTCCCCCTTATAGCTGTTATAATGCTCTGGACTTGTTTTTCTGTAACAAACTAGATAAAACGTTAATGCCCTGTGGTTTCAAATAGCTTTGGTTTTATATTTTATTTGATTTCAATGTTTTAACATTTTACCTGCAGCTCATAGGTTTAAAGTGTTTGTAAACCAAATGTTTTGCACTTTTGTTCATGTAGCAGTGCTTTAAAAAATAAGTATGCAATACACTACTTTTGAATTAATTATTTAATTTTGTGTATAACAATCTAATTAATTGCAATTAATCACAGAAGAAACATGTGATTGATCATGACAAAAATTCGTTGACCAGCATTAGAAATATATATGTACATAAAACAGAAATATTGGACTCGCAGGTTTGAAACAATAACATCAATCAAGGCTTTAATGGAGAATCCATCAGTTGCTTAAGATTTGTTCATCCATGAGATATTGATAGAATAAAATGAGAGAAAGTACATGGTGAGGCTGTACCCTGTCAGATTTAATAGGGAGACCATGATATATTTTTAATTCATATGTTTTTCTCTTTCATTAATGCAGTGCGGATTGTGCTGTTTGGGAAAAATTGCCAGGAAAACAGAAGAGTGGGAAACTTCATCTTGGGAAAAGATGTGTTTGATGCTGAAGCTCCT
>JBBJLS010000155.1:11090617-11108275 GCA_037577275.1 Bryconaethiops microstoma | reverse complement strand
GTGTGTGTGTGTTTGTGTGTGTGTGTAAAATTTCAGATTGCTGGTAGTTAACTCAGCATGCGGGCCTGGGTTAAGCCAATAAGGCTGCAGCTTTCTTTCCATGATAGAACCTCCCCTAGCCCAGAGGAACTCATGTCAACACATGGAAATAGTAATGTGTGTGTGTGTGTCTGTGTGTGTGTGTGTGTGTACGTACGCACTTTCTTGCGTCATTAAAGGACAGACAGACACTGTGCATACTGTGCACGGAGAAAACACAGAACCACTGAAGCTAAACTAGAAGAGAGGTTTAGAAAGAGAATGTTGGAAGGACACTGCATTCCTGAAATAATACCATGCTCCTAATATTCCCAGCATATCAGCATCAAATAAAATTCCACTTTGCTGCATGTATACCTCACTAATCTCCTGACTTATCCCTCTAGGCCATAATATAGTTTCTGTTTAAAACACTGCCATGAAAACCAGTCTAACACATAATCCAAAGAATAACAAAAGCTATTCACCAGTGTCCTCAGAGAAAACTTGGAAAAAGGGTGCTAGACCTTTAAATAGCCCAATTATTTACACCCGAGTTTTCCACTGTGGCCTTTCAAGATACCAAGAATGTGAGCGAATGGCAGAGAAATGTTCAGTTGTACTTAAAAATATTCCAGGGGCATAGTTCGCGGTCAAGAGACTTGCATGCATTCCCCAAAGCTGTGTATCTATGAGTAAGAGTATAAGGACATATGGGAGTGTAAAGTGGAGTACATACTTGTTGCAGAACCCAGGAGGTTCTTTGATGGCTTGTCTTCAGACGGAAGGTAGCCTGGAGGGTAATCTAAGAAATGAAGTTCTGGAGTTAAGAGAACAGCTTCAGTACATTAGCTAATGAACACACACAGCCACTACTGACATACCATGTAAACACAGAGATAAATCAGGGAAATGTACACAACCTATGGGCTAGGCAGCAGGAGAGTAGGCTCCTATTTACCAAACACAGAACACATTCCGTCTCTATACTAAGGTCTAACTGAAGATTTTGTGACTAAACTTTTAACGCGTTATGCATTCTTAAGTGACTAATAGGCCTATCAGGATTACATTACCTGATCACACATGTTTGAGAGGACTTTTTAAAATTCATTTACTTTCCTAAACCAGTAGATTTCACAAGTATTGTGTTTTAATTAACTTGGTCAAGGCAAATATACATTCAATACAGTACAAAAAAGCAATCCCACAGACACTTCATTTAACTTGTCAAAAGGAGTACGCACCAAGTAAAGGTTATTCATTAGCCAAGTACCTAATGCAAATACACTGTGAGACTGCCTACACACTATTCTGCATAACTGTAGATATTTATACATGTACATACACAATAGAACATGGTATTACATCATAGTGTTAGCTACCAAGTCAAGACTGCTAGGATTTAATACAGCCAATCTGACCATTTAAGGCATGTACAGTAATAGTTGCGCAAAAAAAAAAAAAAAAAAAAATTGTTAAGTAGATTAATACAATTCTTAAAGTAGTAACTGACGAGTCTTAAATTACAAGGTATTCTAGTATGGAAGGACAGAGTTCTTAACTCTTCCATTTCATTAATAAGCTACTGAAAAGCTGACTGCATTATAAAGTCTTTTCCTTTTCTAAAGGTTAGGTTTCCATGCATTAACATGCTCTTGTTATTCTTACTGTGAGGGTGATCTGCATTTAAATTCACCAGTTCAGCTAGGACTGCAACAAAACTATACTACAGCCTCAGTGAAACTGCCTTACAAGCATTCAGTCCTCCAAAGTGAGGCTTTCCTCTCATCAGTTTTCCTGTGTTGGTTACTCTTTAACGTCTAAATGTTTGTGCTTTACCTTTGAGATTTTTGTTGATTATGATAATGTAATGGCTAATGAGTATATATATTGGTCAGTGTCTAACACACAGACTCAGACACCCACACACACACACCAAGGAAAAGCCAAGGCAGTCATACCATAGTCCTCGTCAAGGTATTCCACCCTCTCTGAGGGATACTGAGAGTCAGCTATCTCATCATATTCCTCAACCATACTGGTGCCAAACACCCTAAGAAAAAGACAAAAAAGCATGAGATATATTAGGAATAGGAGTAAGCAGACAAGGTGGAGAAAGACAGAAGACAAAGGGATGAGAACAGTGGAAACTACATACATAGGAAATTTACATACTGTTAAAAATACTTAAACAAATCAGAGGCACAGTTGCAAGTCTAAAAAAACAAAACAAAAAAAACTTATATCACCACGAGCAGGGCCTCAGAACTCAGGGTCTTAAAGCAATCTGCAGATGAATAATTTAAAAGACCTATCGAATCTTTATCTAGAAGACAAGCTGGTGCACCAACATAACACTTACCCACAATGAGTTATTATAAGGAATGTACATTTAAAAGATCAGTAAGATTTAAGAGAAGTAGGGCAGTTCATTAATCTCTGGAGACTATTAAACTAACAAACACAAAGTAGTCGTATAACGTGTTTAAAAAGTAATTCTAGGGTATATATTTTTAATACTGAGCAAAAACAGGAGCCTGTTACAATAAGCATGTAACGAGAGCCCTGACACAGATACGGGTCATCACAGGAGATTTTTGTGTCCTCCTTTTCTTTCCCCATTTTCTGTGGCTGCTCTCCCACTGCATGTGAAGGAACTGATATAGAGAAGTGTGTGTGCATGTTTCTCTTGCTGCACAGGAGGTTTGGCCCCTTCACAGGCCTCTAAAACCACAGTGACTGTTCTGCCAACTAAAACGGCACAGACCAACATTTATAGTAGAATCTCAACTCAGCCCTCTAACATTTTTAAAGGTCTGCTAGAACAATGTAAAAGGTTTTTTTCCCCTAAAGAATCCTCTCTAAACTCAGATAATCCTTCATTATATATAAAATACACCAGTCTATCTAAGATCCTACAAGACCCCCCCCCTCTTAAAATTGGCTATTTGTTAATGTGCCTTCAAGACTGACGTGCAAATTACCTACATCCTGATTTGCTGCCCTGTATGTTGCAAAGCAGTCCAGGCTGAAACACTCAACATGAATGGGTGGGGTTAAACTGCTGCAGGCTGTATGCATGTATGTACGTATGTATATTATGTGACATTACAAGAACAGTTAATTCAAATAAATAAGAACATTTTAACACACAGGCCTAAGCAATCACAGAAAAAAGATAAAGTAAACAATAAAGATATTACTCAAATAGATTTTTTTAAAAATGACCACAATGAACCTCACACACCTGATCAGACTAAGGGGACAGAAATGTTCAGATCCAAAATGTGAGAGCAGCTCAACCTACAGAGAGAAAGACACAAAACAGAGAAAACTGTTAAAAACAAAAAAACATTAACTCATAGAATTTGTATCGTAGAACCCATCACAAGTAAAAACAGTGTGAGTTTTTTTCTACAATGCTGCAGAAAATGTAAGGTGAGTTGTATAAAAGCATCTGTATTTGCATGCATGGCTGTGTGCATAAAAGTGTATCACTACCATGCATTACTCTACTTAGACCCTGCCACCAAAGCTCCCATTACTGTGCATTCAAAATATCTACCCAAGAGGAGAATGCTAACCTTCATGTACTTGATGAACATCTGATGCAAGGGAAAGACAGGGGAGAGCAAAAAGAGAGAAAAACAAGAATAGGAATCAGTAAAAATAGAGAGACTTGATTCATGCCACAAGCAAGTCAAGCAACTGTTTTTCTTGCCATGTTATAAGACAGTATTCACACAAGAATATGAGCTCGGGTCAGACCACAGAAATATTACCTGTGTGAAAAATGAAAGGCAAAGCAGTGTGAAAGTGAGACAACGAGGCTACAAATGGCCACACATCTAAACAGACACATGGTACAGAACAAGAAGGCACAAGCCTAACGATTATACCATCAGCAAATTAAAATATGATCTACCGTTGCATAACTGGTTCTTTAAAAAAAACAAAAACCAGATCATTATTTATTCCTAAAAATAAGAAGCCTCCAGATCAAAGACAGAGCAGAAAGAGACAGCTTCACTTTATGAAGCCACAAAAAAAAGCGCAGAAAAGGCCCCCAAGTAACATGGCAGGAAATGTTGCATAACAGGAGAAAAAGACAGAACAAGACAGAAAAGAATCTCTCTTACAAAACAGCTCTACATTTTTTCTTTTTTCACCTCTTTCTATGTTAAAATGAAAACCAGGATAGATCTGAAAAGCATCACAGACATTCTCCAGTACTGTTTTATGCAGAACCCCCCCCATCAATTACACATTTAGTTGATTCAAAAGAGTCTGGCACATTCTCTAACGGGAAACAGGAATGTTTGGGTTCCAAAACATACAGCTTGTAACGATGGATTGGAGAAGGCGGCTCTGATATTTTTTTGCTCTTTGTTTCCTCTTCATCTGAAAAAAGGCACCGTCTCGTTCTCTCACTGAATCTGAACCATAAGGAACAATGAAGTGGATGAATGCCCCCAGCTACCCGCAGGTCAACATAACTTTCAAATGGCAGCCTAACATCATCACCCACAATAAGCAGGCTCCATTTCAGTCTCTCACACAAAGGGTCACTGTGGCCATGGTGCCGAAGGTATTCCATGTCTTAATAACCTGGGCTTGTAATGTGTGGATGGAGAAAACATGTCACTGCTCCCCATGGAAAAACAAAAGCAAGTTCCATGTGACTTTTCTGGTCACTGCACCCTATTCTCTACCTCCCATTCAGTCACATGAAAAGTGGTGCACTAAGAAGGGCGTTCCAAAGGGTATCAAATAAGCCAATATCTGAAATTGTACACTGAGGCTTACCTTCACATATTTGGCGTACAGCTGTTCATCCAAAGGAAAGCTCTGCACTGTACGTTCATCCCGGGCATGAAACGTGCCAAGTTTGATCCATTTACTGGTTGGATATCTGGTAATAAATAGCATGAAAGACATTTATGATGAGTAAGTTGTTCACATAGAGCAAAGTTAAGAGAACATGAGAGAGGACAGAGAGGACAGGGCAAATGATACTTAATTTTTGTGACAAAATCATTTAAAAAGTTGGTAAAAACGACAAATGTTTCTAGTTATTCTAGAAGTCCACATTATACCCACAAATGTATACTGAGATGTATATTGCCCACCCCAGGATAATGATAACACAGACAGCCCATATGGACACATCATAACCTAAATGCATTATACAGCAGTGCTCAACAAGAATACAGCACAGGCTGCAATTCGAACATAACTATTATTGGAAAAATTCCAGGTTCAGCCAGCAGACCAATTGCTCCAGACGTTTTACCTCATTAGACTTAAAAACTACAGACATTTCAGATTTGTTTGGCTGGCCTTACTAGTAATCGCTAAACAACACTGAAAATAAATTAAAATAATGAATAAATAAATATCAAAT
Source organism: Bryconaethiops microstoma (assembly GCA_037577275.1). NCBI lineage: Eukaryota > Metazoa > Chordata > Actinopteri > Characiformes > Alestidae > Bryconaethiops > Bryconaethiops microstoma. The sequence continues at coordinate 11,102,850 of JBBJLS010000155.1, read as the reverse complement.
TGACAAAAATTCCCAGTCTAACAGAGAGAGTGAGAAAAGACATTAATGTTTCAGGATGCAGCACAGGTGGGAGTGATGTTGGCATACCGGTCACTGATGGACACCAGGAAGTCTTTTGGCGTAGAGGAGAAGAGTTCAAAGTTTGCGATGTCCAGCTGCTTCACCTGAATCGGCTCACAGAGCTCTATGACGAACCTAAACCACAAAGAGAGACCGCAAGGAGGGGAGGATGAGAAAACAACTTTACAAGGTCACTTTTACAGCCCATTCGTATTTGAAGAGCTGCTATGACCTACTGCTGGCCCATACTTGTTATATATCACAGGCTGTTCTATGGGGCGTGCGTGCGTGCGTGGGTATAACAGCAGCTGGTCTGAGCTTACAATAAAACCCCATGCTTTGTGAGAGAGACAAAACTTGAAGTAGACATTACCTTCACAAAAATATCAAAAACATTCAACACCCACCCTTGCTTGCTAGCACTGCACAATGAACTGTATGTTAATGTATCATACAGCAGTACCCTGCAGGTACAGAAGCCTGATTCACTAAGTGCTGAGGCAGACCAAAGTGACTCACCAGATCTTATTACTGCAAGGGTTTAGCATGTACAGATCCATATTCTCCATGAGTATGGCAGAAGTGCTCTGGAAATGAACAACATGGACAAACATACAAACAAGTCAGACAGCTCTACAGACACGTACATTTATGCATATAAAACTGCACTGAAATGCTGATTTTAAATATTTCTTGGAATATTTCTGCATCAGTGTTTATGTGGCTTATTTCAAGAATTGTCTAAAAGGAGCTGGAAAAAATAAATATATATAATATTTAATTCGCTAACAGTTTGAAAGTTTCACAGCCACAGATGAAGACAGCACGAATGTTAAAAAGCCACAATGAAAAGAACGCTAATGGAAGTGATGCAACCAGAAGCGTACCAGTAATATAGAAATGGATTTACAAGCAAACCATTAAAAGTATATTAAGAGGACATCTAAGTGGCTTGAATCAATACAGAGATCCATTCCAGTAGTGTGCGAACACTGTACCTTGGCCTCACTGTTGGCCGAGAGAATTTTGGCCCCACACTCCACAGACGCATAGTTGTTCTTAAAGTTCTTCTGGACCTTCTTGACTGGGTGTGGACTGCCATTGGTTGAAGTGTGCAAAGACTGACCTGAAATAAGGAAAATTCAATTCCAATTAAAGTTTATTTACCTTCCGGGCAATACTGCTGGGAAAACAAGCAGTAAACATGTACGACACAAACATAAGACGGACGGTACAAAAAACCTAGAGCTAAGTTGTTATTGTGAATGTAAACACATCTTAGTGTTTAAGGGCCTGCATGTAAGAATTCACAATAGATGCAAGTAACATACAGTATGTATGTATAGTATTATGCAAAAGTAATTAAAAATTAAAAATAATTAAAAACTTTAGATGAGTGTTTTGTTCCACTTTAATATGACTAAATATACTAAATAAAACCAGAAATAAATACAAATTACATTCTACAGTAATTAGTGATGTTACGTTCAGTATATCTGTGTGTTCTTTTTGGAAGTCCAGTATTGTAGTTCCCATCAGAAACCTGGTTTGACCCAGTCAGTACTTCATTAAATTAAAATCAGGAGCTGCTGATTAAATTTTACAAAACCAAACGACTGGAGGCATCGAGAAGAAATCTGGAACCAAACCTGTGTTCATCTTACCAGCTCACAAAATATCAACAACTACTTTACAAATAAAAGAAATACTTTCACACACATTTTAATACTTTTCTGTTTGTTTGCATTTATTCAAATGTTAACTTTTCTACCAGAAAAACATACAATAAGCTGAGAAAAATGACTAAACAAACCACTATAAGCAATAACTTTGTGTTAAGACATTTTCCCAGTTTCACCTTTGAACTGCCTATAGTTTCAGTGTCCTGGTGGTTGCTCTGTATGTTACTATGACTAATTCTGTGACAGCAGCTCTCTCTCTCTCAATCCCAAAAACAAACTGGCAAGTTCCACTAATTGCTCTCTTGCCAAAATCATCAAGTCTAAAGTCTAATAAAGCAAAACAATTCACAGGCACCAACGAGATTAGTAATATCTACAACTATTGATTAATCAATAAGCAGCAAAGCAATAGCAAAGTGGACGTTTACAGTTCCCCTGAAAACAGGATAACATGGTAAGCAAGAGGGCTACAAATGCAGAGGAGTTGTAACACGTAACCACTGGACATCAAAGCACTGCACTGCACTGCATTCACTTAATTATATGATAATTTCAAGTTCTGACTCAAGTGAAACTCACATTTAAAAGATTTACTTTATTGTCCCACATTGCTGCCAGATTCGACTCATCCAATGAGTTATTACGTTACTGAAAGCAATAATTATATTCAACACAATACAAGCCTATTTCACCCACTTAAAAACTTTCATAAGGGCCATATTTTAATAAATAAGACAAAAGAGTAATCACAATTATTACAAGCCTCAACATGTGCCTGATAAAGTACTTCTGTAAAAACAAACACGAGTGCATCAACGGGAACTGCACCGATTTGGGATGTCACTCACTTTCGACTGAAGATACAAACAGCTGAATACTTTTAGTCGACAGAGAGGACCCAGAAGGCAGGCTAGGACAGGGGTGCCCCAACTAAGCCTGGGGATTATCAAGTGTTTTTAAGCAGGGAAATCAGACTATTCTAGACCCCGGACCTCCAGGACCAGATTTGTTCATCCCAGGGCTTGAGGTTAAAGTCTGAAAGAGCATAGCTTTAACAACAGCAGAAGTCTGTATGGCAGATAGTCAGTAATAAAGTGCAATCGCTCATTTCTTCTGTGCTGAGGGTCCCCTGTTCTAAAATTTTCTTTTGTAATATTTGAGGCCAGACACTCCTAACTAAATAAACTAAATGCACCCAACATCTAAGCATAGTGTAACACATTAAAAAGATTTGATATCGGACAGTAACACAACTGCAAAGCAAGCCCCATTTCAGCATATATATTTAAGCCAAGAAGTAAACACTGCACCGAAAGGACTAATGAACTGTCCCAGACAATCAAAATGTCTCTGGTTATAAACAGACACATACATGAACAAACAGGGCAGAAAGCCCTAGTATTTTGCAAGGAGTAAATTATGCAGCTGTACTGTACATGGCTCCAAGCGAAGACTTACTTCTGCTTCGCTGGACTGGTCTAGTGCATTAAAGCCGGCTGACCCTGTGTGTGTGTGTGTGTGTGTGTGTGTGTGTGTGTGCGCGTGCGTGCATAAATATATATGAAGTTACACAACATTCATTGTGCACACTCCATTTCCTAGAAGAGGGTCCACAACACACAAAGACAGAAAAGCAAGATGAGCAAAAGGAACAATCAGGATGGAGAGTTTAAAGTTAAGAGGAAAAATAATTAAGAGAGTTACAGAAAGAACATGGAGAGATGGTAAAAGAGGGATATGGTAGGAAATATGTGAACTGCTCAGTCAAACTGATTGAGCCAGTTAACTTGAACAAAACACTGCTCTGCTTAGTCACTGCTACTCTGCCTGCAGTATTAATGGTTCTCCCAAAGGGAAGTGCGTGAGGCACGTTTTTGAGGATGTCTGTACGCGTGCATTTGTGTATGCAAGTGCTTTTAGATGGAGAGGGTATGGTTATAATTGAGGATGCTGTTATGAGAAAATGCAGAGGCACGCACAGTCAGCTTCCAGGCACGTTCAATATAGCTTTGGATCTTCTAAACATCTTGATTACTAACCTAGAGTGGACTTTTTTTTTATTTTTTTATTTTAACCAGGCATGTAGTTATTTCCTGCCATTGGCTGATTTATTAATATTAAAACTTTTCATTAACATATTCTTTGACCTTCCCCGTGTTGATAAAAAACGAGTGGAATTGGCTTCCATCACCTCATATTTATAACCCAATGAAAGAATGTCATAGAAGACCCTTTTGGAGACACCTCAGTGAGGGGAAAATGTGAAATGTATCTGGGAAGATGGTTTAGTTTAATTTTGTTTCAATTTCTAGGTCTTCCAATAGTTACAAATGGTGACATATTTAATATAATGGTTTTCCTCATTTTTTGTACCCATTTTTATACTGCCAATATTTATGGAGCTGACCATAGGTGCTTGCATTGCATATGTAAACATTTACATTTAAAATGTAGAATAATTACTGTTTTATTAATCTATTAAAAAGATTGCACATGAGTTATTATTACATCAACTTAGGTTCAAGGTTAAAACACTAACAAAACTCCTGTGTTTCAATGAACTACAATAGCAAAATACATTAAAAATTTCATTAAAACTTGATTTGGTAATCTGTGCTTTTTAAGCTTTAACTAGGATGGTATAGGATCCAGCTATAAGAGCAAAGCATGTGTATAGCAGGCTTTTAGCAGAATGTTCTCTCACTTTTCTTCTCCTCCACCTCCATTACTTTCTTCTTCCACTCATCAAAGGTAGGGATGTCCTCTTTTCTGGGTACAGGGGGATCCGTGCCTCCCTCGGGATCAACCACCTACAAAAGACGTAACACACAAAACACTCAGACAAGAATGAAATCTTATTTCAGCACAAAGCCCGAAGGCAGCTGTAAACTGAAAGCTAATCTTAGGGATGCAGAATTTTACATAACCCCCCTGCTTCCCTCCTCATCCACGAAAAAGGCTTGATGCCCAGCGAGGTGTGAGTGAGAGTATTACATAAGCACTTTATGAAAGAGCACTCAGAGTTTCCAGACTAGAGAACGCAACTCTTAAATCCTATTATAAGAGTGCACATACACAGAGAGGAAATGGACTGGCCGACCTGTCTGGGTTTTCTCTGTAAAGAAGAGATGCTCTCACCATGTTCACTGACAAATGAGGAGCTTTAAAACAGAAATCAGCTGTTCTTCGATTATTATTATAATTTCAACATTTCTCTAATTTTTCTCTTATTCAGTGCAATCAAATTTCACCTTTTCTCTGTCTGGAGGTTGGCAGAGTGAGCATTTGCCAAAGAAAACATTTCAGCGCTGAACTGTGCGGACCTGAAGCTTACGCAAACAAACACTTAAAATGCTACAGTACAGTAACAAATTCACAGTTCGCTTGTAGTAGCAGGAAATATACTGCCCACACGTTAAAGACTATGATTTGTAAAGCGATCAGCGGTTAAATCTCCCAATCCAGGGGCTTCTTGGATTAAGTAATAATGCCTAAGGAATTACCTCCCCTTGGAAAAGCAGTTCTGGGCAGATACACAGGTATGCTCTGATCAGCCATAACATTAAAGTCATCCATTAAATATTGTGTTGGTGCCCTACATGCCACAAAAACAGCTCTGACCCGTTGCAACAAGGACTCGCAAGACCTCTGAAAGTGTGCTATGGCGTCTGATACCAAGAAGTTACCAGTGGATCCTTTAAGTCCTGTGAGGTAAGGACTACCATGGATTGGACTAGTTTGTCCGGCACATCCCATGGAGGCTCGATTAGACTGAGATTTGAGAAATTTTGAGGCCAAGTCAACACCTTGAACTCATGCTCCGTCATGTTCGTTAAACCATTCTTGAACAGTTGTAGTGTGGGAGGGCACATTATCCACGGTCATTAAGGAATACTGTTGCCATGACACAGTTGGTCTGGTACAATGTTTAAATACATGGTATGTGTCAAACTAACATCCAAGTGAATGTCAGGGCCCACATTTTCTCAACAGAACATTGCTGAGAATCACACAGAACATTGCTGAGAAAAGCCATTTTTCCATGGTACATGGTTCTATCACAGCAATCCACATACACCCAGCTATCCACATGATGTAAAATAAAATGTTATTCATCAGACCACGCCTTCTTTTTCTATTGCTCTATGGTCCTTTTGCTGGTGGGGTTCAGCGTAGGCACTCGGACTGGTCTGCCGCAAGCTGTGATGCACTGTATATTACAGTAAGCTGCAAGAACGGACTGTTCTCACTTAATATATCCCACCCTCTGACAGAAGCCACATTAACAAGATAATGTAATTCATTTCACCTCTCAGTGGTTTTAAATTTGTGGCTTCTGTTTTTTCTATTCTGGGCAAATGTATAGAATATTCATATATCTAACAGTATACCCACCTGCTGGTCCTCTGGAGGATGTGATGTGTTGACTGTCTGCTCCAGCTCTATGAGATCTGGTTCGGAGTCCAGAGAAGCAGCTGAGTCAGGACTGGTCCCCATCCCAAAACTCTCCACTGGTTCCATCAATACACTGCAGAGAGGAAGATCCAGGGAAGAGGGGTGGGGTTGGAGGTGGAAGAGGGGTGGGACGGGGGTGGTGAGTGGGTGGGACATGAGCAGGCTGCTTATCAGACTCACTCAAAAAACACAAAATGGTTTTGAAAGACAATGAGAAACATTTTTGTGTTGACAGAATCAGCGTTGCAGTATCACGAGAAGAAAATGAAAATGAAAAGTGAACAAAACAAGTCGGAAAAACAAAAGGAGACAAATGACTGAATGACAAGTATGACATGAGGGAAGGAAGAGCCAGTTGAGACATGTGCTCCAGTACTTCCAAGCAAACTGGTTACCCAGAAGAGGGAACCAAGTCAGGCTGTTACCTGGTTGTTACGAAGTAATGAGCTGGTTAGCTGGCAGTGAGCTGGCAGCTCCTCAGTACTCACCTGCTGAGTGTGGAGTCAGAGGCAAGGGGCTGGCTGGAGAGGGCCACGGAGCCCACCTCACACTGACTGGCACTAGAGTTCTTTAGCGGAGCACCAGCACTGGCAACCTCTAGTGCACTGAGGGGAAAAAATCATATGCCATTTACCAAGACGACAGAGGTGGAGAGTAGAGAGAAAGAAATAGAGTGAGGTGTAGCAAGAGAGAGAGCGAGAGCGAGAGAGCGCAAGAGAAAGAGAAAGAATGGGATATTTAGGAATTGGGTTTAGAAGTGATTCCTGAAGATTGCTTTGGTCTTGTTTCATTACGTTTCGCTGGAGTAGGCCAACTGTGGATTACAGAGCCTGCAGGGAAATGCAAGTCCTTGCCACTACCTAATGCAGTGGCACATTTCATAAGGCATTGCCAGTCCTGAAGTCCAGGGAGAACATAAGCCATGAGGAATAGAGGGCCAAGCTGAGACCTTATCAGACCGGAATGCAGCTGAGAAGCTCCAGCAGCCAAAGTCCATTAAGAAATCCAGATAGATTGGAAACGTGCTGTTTAAGTCATTCTCGCTGATGCGGGGCAAATACGGAATGAAGGAATGCGTTCAACACAAACACAAAGAACTCAAAAAGCCGAATAATGGAAGGATGACAGGACATTCACACACAAATGAAAAGGGTGATTCCATCAAAAAACTTTGGCAAGACATCATCTGTAAGTTGCAACAAATTAAGACAAGACTCCAAGAAGAAACATGAACGCAATCCAACAAGACAATTGTGATATTAACCAGATTAATGAAATAAACTATCCCCTCTCTTCTTCGCAGACTGGGCTGGTCGTACTCACCTGGAAGGGGTTTCAGGGGAGGTGTGTGAGGTAGGTGAGACCAGTTCAGGGGCGTCACTGGGCTCAGTAGTGAGGGGAGCTTCTGTGTTGGAGTCCTGATGCACCTCTTTATTGAGTTCATCAGCAGGAGGAGCACTAACAGTAGCAGCATCCTGGTCCTGGGTGGCTGAGAGGTGGAGTTCGACCTCTGCCTGGATCTGAGATGGAAGTGGTGATGGTGTTGATACATCGACTTGTGCCTGTGAGTGTTGTTGCTGGTCTGGTTCAGGAGGTGGCTCTGATTGGTGTGGTCCTTGTTCAGTGGCAGGAGGCACCTGTTCCACCACTTCCTCTTCTATTATATTCACAGTCTGTGGAACAGAACAAGTGGAAAAGATCAGGTAATCAATACAGTTTTATTCATATAGAACCAATGACACTGAAAAATCAGCTTCTTTATCAGACACTTTTCTCCAAAGTGACTTCCATTCCCTAACCACAGGGGACAGTCTCCTTGGAGCTAATTGAGTTAAGGGACTACCCAAAGTGTCAAAGGAAAACTCCATCAAACTCAGTTTCATTATATGATCCACATTTTGCTGTAGCCTAGCTCCCAGAATACATGTATGAGTTATTCAGCATTCTTTACAGCTTGGTTCAGGTAGGTTTGGGGGAAGGTGAATTAGAACAAAAAACTGCTATTTTATGTCTACATTTGGGCACCAGATCCTAAAGGTTGGATGCAGAAATCTTGCAATGGCTCAAGAAGTGGAACATCTGATAGCAGAATTACGATGAAGTTAATATGACTGTATATATTTGCCATATCTCCCAGACCTAAGCAGAAGAACAATGATAGAAATGATACTGGCCAGTTATGCCCATCAAGAACGACCAAATCTAAACATTGGCGGGACAAAAGCTAAAATTTTAAAGTCATGCCAGGAATAGACAGTGACGAATCAGGAACAGGAAACTAAGTGCAGCATAAGCATTATTAGACAGAACCTGCTGGACGGGTAGCGGCATATGAACACACTGGAGGCACCTGTTTCTGTTCATCTTCGTACGGGATGTCTTGTGCAGGCTGCTCTTCTAGTGCAACTCCCTCTGCCTCCAGGCCCACGCTGGACGATGACTGTGTCTCCCATTCCTCCTCAACTTGCTAAAAGAAGAAAAAAACATGTCAAAATTTGTCAAAAACTAAGGATAGAGGACTTGCCCAAACTGTATTCCAACCATTATGGGTAACAAGAAAACCTGAAGATAGTTCCTGGAGAACTGATTGAAACACTTTTCGCGCACCCAGAGTGCTAAACGTTCCTCGAAATTGTATTGATTTTTGAGTTTAAGTATGGTGGGATAATTTAAACTCTGTCAATAGTTGAAGAAAGAGGCATGTACTGCATATAGTGTTGAAATCATTGACAACACATCTATGCTCAATTTTTAAAGCTGAAGGTCAAATAAGCATTGGGCTGAAACTCCTTGTGTACCTTTTTACAGCACATGAAGTGCATCTTTTAAAGCCAAGAAGGACAGATCACCCTTTGTGGAACTGTATTTGGTTAAGGAGGGGAGCGAGAGTGAGAGGTCTTTGAAGGGCAAACAGCTACCACCTAGGTTTATTTTGGTCTCCAAACATGCCAAATGACCATGGACTAGGAAATGACAATCCTTCTGAGAACAAGTAATTAAGCCCCTTTTACAAATTAAACTAATATGTAGCTGTACACCAAATGCTTCTGCTATGATAAACTTTAAAGACACTTAAGTCAGTCTGAGACATACGTTGTATGATCACTGAAACCCTTGGACACATAACACAAACTTAATTATGCATATGGCACTGGTGCTCTATATGTGATGCTAGTGCTATCTGAGGAAATGCAAAAGAAAGGGGTTAACATGGCCCCACACTGTGAATGGATAAAGATTAACCTGGTGAAAGACACATGTGTAACTAGAGCCACGTATGTGAAAGGAACGCTATTGCACAAACACAAAGCATATCTACAGCCTTGAACATAGTCCTTTCCGCAGAAAGAAACCCGTATGTGACCTTTTCCTTTTCGAACTCAGTCAAACATCAGGCCTAGAGGTCAAAAGGAATGTGGCCTTTCACCTCCCTCACTCTTTCTCAAAGTCAGCAGGAAACTTAGTAACTGCTACCCAAGACATTGCCAACTTAAGCTGTATCAAAGTGCTTATTATGAAATCAAGTAAGATTTTCTAGATGTTTGATTTGTTTTCTCTTGGTTTGGATTGTATATTGTACTCCACTGAAACTGAGGCAACATTTTACACTAGAGATGCACAGTCATGAACATTTCTTGGCTGAAACCAAAATTCAGGACACTCTAAGCAAAAACAGAAACTGAAAACCAAGTGCTAGATAAACGTTACAAGAGAGCAAAGGGAACATTTTTTAAAGCCCCATTTATAATTCTCATTACAAGTGAAATTACTTACTGACAGCAATAATTTGGTGCTTTTTAGAAATACACCATACAGTTCCTGTCAGATCAATATAGTATATAAAAATATTGAGTATTTTTTATATACTACAGTACATAAATATAATATCGAAAGATATTGATCCCTGAGGCTCAATCTATGCTCGAGTCCTCTGCATTTAACCCATTCACCTGAGTGAAGCAGTGGGCAGCTGACAATGGCGCCCAGGGAGCAATGTGTGGGGACAGTACCATGTTTAAGGGTACCTCAGTGGTGCCAATGGCAGTCCTGGTATTCGAAAAAAATTACAACAGCATAACTTTTTCAGTCAATTTTATTTTTTACTGTGCATTTCTTTTGCGACTCGGATGTGTACTAGAGTATTTGTAGTTAGCATAAGTATAAGTAGCATAAGCAGCTGGTTGTTGTTACCTTATAGTTGTCCCCCTCCTCCTGTGTTGTGTGAGGGCCACTATCCTGTGCAGCGGGTGCGGAACCTGCAGAGGGCTGTTCTGAACAATGGACATGACGACCAGGGGACCTGTAACACACACATTGTGGAGACACATTAATAAACCTACATAAATGAAATAAAAAATACCTCAAAATACAGTTAATACTAGTATGCTACTCAATAAAAAATGTAAAAAAAATAATAATAAATTAAAAAAATAAATAAATCAGAGAAAGCATAAAACAGCTTCTTTGCTTTTTCAAGACACAAAGCAATTGAAGGCCAGACTACCACCACCACTGAACTACTACTATATTCACTGGTACACCAGACTCAGTGTAAACAAACAGTTTCCATGAGGCCATCTCCTTTCAGGGGCCAACACTGGGTGAGGCTTGCTGGAACTTGAACTGTACTACTATACAAGTGGCTTAAAAGTGGTGAAGCAGAGATTACAACAGGTCTGTCTGACTGCTTTTCGTGAAACCTTCCAGCCCACACAGTGTTATTCTGACCAAAGCCACATGCTTCATAGGATTGATTAGAACTTTATGGACCCCAGCAGTAGTTAGACAATAGACAGTCTTTTTTTTTAATGACAGTCCTTTTTCAATAACAGGCATGGTATTAAACAGCTAATACCCAACAGCAAATAAGAACCCAAATGATTTAGAAATCACTCCTGGCAGATCAGAGTGGAAATATGGCAGCAGCACAAAGCAGGTGGGGGGGGGGGGTGTATTAGGGAGAGGTTGATGACAGGGATTCTGTTCAGGTAGCGTGTCTACAAAGTACGTACTGTGGTGGTGGAGGTCGTTTATATATATCGATGAGTGTTTAACATTAACACAAACATTTTTTTTAAACAAAAAAATAAATAATAAAAAAAATATATTCTTGACCTCAGAATTGAAAATGGTATCAAAACACAGCTTAGTTTTACATTACTCAGGAATGTCTTTAATATCTAAATAATTACACGAAATGTTTTGATGAATCTAAATCTTACTGAGACTTTAAGCTGAGAATTAAATCTGCTCTCTCTTCAGTACACACAAGCTCACAGAAGAGCTACCAAACATTAAAAGTGCTTTCACAAGCCTTTGCTTTGCAAACAAATTAGCCCTATTTACAGGATATGAAACTGCACACACCAAAAGGATCTTGCTGTAATTCATTCTGAGGCAGTTGCTACGTCACAGAGCTCCATCCTAATCTCACACTCTGCTCCAGCACATCTATATGTGGGGCAGAAAGGTTGGAAGGCAACTCCTCCATCAGATGAGTGTGGACAACAGCTGAGACCCCTGATTGTCAGCTTCAGCATATACAGACACTGATATTCACACACAGAGTAACCGGAGAACATCACCTTGAAACCTGGCCTGAAAGCGGCACACATGGAGGCAAACGTTAGCATGCTGTCAGCACCCGGCTTATATGGAGAACATGTGGTCTCTGTTACAAAGAACCTCAGGTCACTTTAACAGTTCACATTTGACTGCACTAGTACAGTTCCTTGAATCCAATTAATCAAAATACTGATTAAGTTTTTTTTTTTGTTGAATAAACAACGCAGTTAAAATAAGAGTGCTTATGACTGACACCTGTAGAATGATAAGTGCTGGAAAAAAAAAAAAAATACACATTTTCTCCATTTCTAAGATTCCTGCTGTTGTCACATTTGACACACACAAACACTCAATGATGCTTGGCTGCATGGGGGCTTGCCGTAACCTATCAACTCAGACTTGATTATTGTAACAGCCTCCTGTCAGGCTGCTCCAACAAAAACCTAAACAAGCTTCAACTCGTCCAGAATG
>JBBJLS010000155.1:11059519-11088260 GCA_037577275.1 Bryconaethiops microstoma | reverse complement strand
ATATATAATAAAAAAAAAATTTTATTTTTAAAAAAGCAACTGTGCAGAGACATCCTCGTTCTCGGGCTTGTCTCTGCTGAGACAAGGAACATACGGGAGCTCCCCAGGAGCGCATCATCGCCTGCACAGAGCTTAAACCCACCCAGCAGCTCTGAACTAAAGGTCACGATGGAATGCACTGACAGGATTCAAAACAATGCCTGCAAGCCTCTGCTGAGTCAAGGAAAAGAGCAGTTATCGGGGCAACCGCAGCCGGATGAAGGGTGGAGAGGGGTTTGAATGGAGGAAGTTTTTCTTCTAAAACAGCCAAATCAGACCCATCTATTCTAATAAGCATGCTCGTCTGACATGTTATAGTCCAACAGTCCAAGACCCCTAGCTTACTACACATGGGCGATGGAACCATTATAGCTGGGGGGGGTATATATATCCCCGCACTTCTCAAAATCATTAATTTGGTCCCTCTCACTTATTGTTTCCCGGAGAAAAGCAGAGGTGTACAGCTATACGCACACCATCGCACCCCCCCCCTCTCCCCCTCCGGTGCAACGTACACCAATCCGTGCCCCCCACCTTACAAATGCTTCCGGCACCCACAAGTAAAGTAGAGCTAACCTCAATACCGTAAGCAGAATGAAATGTGAAGAAATTTTATCGCTCCACAGCAGGACTGCAGCTATCAATTACTTTTATTAATCACATATTCTATCAATTACTCCATCAATGAACTGCGTAAATGGTTAAGACATACTTTTGCTATTTTAAAGACCACTTGTATATATACAACTGAAATTAAAACACCTCAAAAATGAACAGCTCACAGGTTTCCTTCTTAGAACAATCAATTTTTATTTTTAAAATGGCAAAATCTGTCCAATATTTCAAACTCATGAACTGGTCATTTAAATCTACTTTTCGTAAAGTACTTTTAGTCCAATTTAATGTTGAACCTAAAACCATGAACTGGTAAACATGTAGTGCATTTATTATCATAGTTGCATTTAAGATTATATGCATGCAACATTATATTCGGGCTTTTAAAGGAAAACTTTTTCTGCAATGAAAAAACAAATCAGCAATTAATTAAACAAATTAAATAACCTAAATTTACTTTGGTGTCCGCACCAGCACATCACATCTTCCCATCATGTGTTCAATGCAATAATGCAATGCGCAACAATAATGAACATCCGTGCAAAACACAGGGAGTCATTTATTGACTAACGGATTAAACCAAGCTTTGCATTGAGGATTTTTCATAATTGAGCAAATCGAGAGTCTTCTCAGCCCTACTCCACAGTTCCCTACAAATGCTGAAAGTAGTTTTGATACTTTGATAGTCTTGGATGAAACAAATGTAGTTTTGTCAGTTTACTTGCAAGGCAAGGCCAAAGACAGAAGTGAGCTTTTCGCCTTTATGGACATTTACCCAGTGCTTTTAATAAAGCGCTTTGTCTCTTTCAGTATCTATACTGGTATGGTTTACATAACAGAGAAATACTAAGGACTGCAGTCAAAGAATTTGCCATTCGAAGGTCAGTCAGCTAGGTAGAGTCTAGGCCGAATGCACAAGCAGTGAGAGATAAAACGGCTGACAGAGCACTACACAATAAATGAGCAAGATCAACGAGCCAGCGCTCTATTCGATGTGACAGATCAGTTGGTCCTGTGCCAGGGTTTATTCTTTCCGTTCGTCTGGCTGATGTGAGACCAGGAAGGCCAGGCGCCCGGCAAAATCCCCCAAAGATTTCCTGTTAGCTTTCACTCTATTCTCCGTCTCAGAGAAAAGCAGAGCCACAAACTGGCCAGTTTGACAGATGTCAAAACACACTTGATGCACTAAGTGCTTTCACTAGAGTAAATCTAAAAGTAATGCTGTAGTAAAAATAAATATATGTAATGCCCTGTACTGGATCTCTAAAACATTAAAAGACATGCTCATGACATATCAGATGCTGGAGGGGTGGTGGCCTAGTGGGCAAGTTACTTGCCTCTGGACCAAGAGTTTATGGGTTCGAATCCTACATTTAGCACACCACCACTGGGTTCCTGAGCAAGACCCCAAGTTGCTCCAGAGAGACTGGCCCCTGTAGTTAGGGAATGGATGTCGCTTTGGATAAAAGCGTCTGCTAAATACTGTAAATGTAAATGCTGTAAAGTGCAGAAGTAAACATTAAATTAAAAAAATAAAAATCAAAACCTAGTTACATGTATTCATGACAGCCTGAGCTGGGGGATTAAAGTGACTGGCCCGTATAGCTAATGGTGCTGACCTCATCCTCTCGGACCTGGCATGGCTCAGGCTTGTTTCAGCCAGATCTCAGGTCAGCTGTATTAAGACACCTGGGTCAGGCACATCACCACAGCAACACACTGATGTCAGAGGAAACACTGTTCTTTACTCATCATGCAATAAATCAATTATACTAAATAGTCCAAAGGGACTTTGACAGGACATTTAAGGTGTTTTCCTCGAAATTAGCAACTACTGCTGGCTTCCCCCATGAACACAGTTAAAAAGAGAAAAAAAAATCTGACCAGGTTAAGATGCATAGACGTAAAGTATGACATCACAGGATGTTCATCTATGCAGGACCAGTGGCATCAACACAACCCAAACTCCTGGGCAAGCAGCTCTGTTTAAGACTTTAATCTTGTTATAGCTAATTGAGAGTGTTAAAATGATCCATCTGCTAACTATGGCAGGAAGAAACAGGCCTGTGCAATGCCAAGGCACTCGAATCTAACTGTAACAAAGCTTATAAGCTCAGCCCTGCAGTCAGCCCAGTTCCTACTTGATAATGTTGTTTGTACGAATAAGCAAGTACCATCTGGGTTATAAGGTAGCAGAGCAGATGGGGCCCACTGAAAATATTAAGGCTGTTCAAGCATGTGGCATCTCAGTAAACAATTACAACTGCAGGGAACATCACCCAACTATTATAAGACCTAAAGCATTCTTGAGGTGCCCAAATGAAGCAAAGGATGAATGGCCCGATAAAGAACATTGTCTATTTGTCCACCCTCAAGGGCATAACACATGCAAGGCAAGGCACATTTATAGTATAGCACACCATCAAACACAGAGGTCATTCAATGTGCTTTACAGAGAGAAAATTATAAATAAACGCATTAGAATTAACCAGAATATTAATATAGAATAAAGGTCGAGTTTAAGATCAAGTCAAACAATGGTAAATAAGCCAATAGAAAAAAATACAGATAAAAGTCCATTAATTTTACGCAGAATTTACTGGTAACTGCAAGCAGCGGAAAACAGGTCAGTTTCTTTTTAAAACTGGCAACAGTTGGTGCAGGTCTGATCTCTATGGGGAGCGGATTTCAGCAGTGGGCCGAAAAATGACTAAATGCCATTTCACCCTCTTTGGATTCTGATCTGAGCACCTCTAGCTGACCAGCTTCAGTTAATCTAAGAGATTTTCCAGGCTGATATTCAGGAAACACCTCATATATATTTATTTAGGGACCAACCACTGAGTGACTTGTATACAATTAGCAACACTTTGAACTTCTTTATTCTTAATCTAACTGGAAGCCAAAGTTAGGACCTGAGGATTGAAGTAACATGCTCCCTTTTTTGTTTTGGTTAGAACTCTAGCAACAGCATTCTGAATAAGCTGTGGCTGTCCAATGGTCTTTTTGGGAAGAGCAGCAGGTTATACAGGTATGAAAGAGTTTGACAGAAAACCTCTGACCTTAACTATGCTTTTGAGATACCAGAATGCCAGTTACCTGAAAAAAAGATCTCAATACATGATAACGGCAAGATCTTTGGCACTGTCCGTAGTATTTGTTGACCTAGATTCCAGATATGCATGGAGTATGTCCGCAAATACAACTGTCTCCGTCCTTAGTGATGCCGAAAAAAACCCTGAGAGAAGAGAGCAGTTCACAATTTGCTGTATTTCGGATTCAATACCGCTGGAAACACTTTTAAAAAAGATTGTGGGTAGTGTATCGAGACAAGTTGATGCTTTAAGCTGCAGCATTGCTTCCCCAAGAGTTGTGTCATCAACTTTCAACATGGAGGACATTTTTTTCCCCTCTATGTTACTATAGACTCTGTTGTGTCACTGCTTGACTGGATGGAGCTTTCAAGAAAAACATGCAAACTCATTACTTATTTTAGCCAATAGGAATTTGGGAGTCAACTATGTAGGGGAATTTTTTGTTCTATCTAGGGTGGCAAAAAGACCACAAGTGCATTTAAATGTTCTTATTGATATCAATATCTCAAAGTTGTAAATGCAGAGATTTTCTTTGAAAATGTCAATCAACCTGAGGCTTAGTTTTTCTTCATTCACGCTTTTCTGCATCGTCTCTTCTGATTCGCATTTCTCCATGGTGCTTTCTGCCTACCAGAAATTATTTTAGCTTTCACAGGTGCTCTAGTATGAAAGACCCTGCGAACTTTAATAAAGATGGTCAACAGATTCTGCAGTTATACCAGATAACAGACACAGCAATGTGCCACTTTTTTGCCTCGTCAATCTAGTTTGGGTGTTTGGGAGCAATATGCCCATCAAAGAAAACACAGACATGATTAGACACAGCTAAATCCTTAACATTCACAGTAGGAACCCTGAGAGCTTTGCTGACACCAAAATACAGTGTGTGACCTTGAATATGAGCTGAGCCAGTTACATGCCACATCAGAGCAGACGTGTCAAACAAAGCAATGAGTTCTTTGGAAGTGCCATCATTGGTGTTACACTAGAGTGGTTAGGGAAGCAGAGCACATAAAGGAGATTGCATTTTAATATATATTTTTTTCTCGAATCCTGTTTAAGCTGATTCCATCTGGTTTAAAATGTTTGCTATGTTCCCAAAACAAATATATTATTTTCCTACATATAAAAAAACCTGACTGACTGTTAGTGGTTAAGAGAGGATTTCTGGAACCATCGTGTCTTGGAACGAACAAGATGACACGATTAATGGGTTCACATTTGATGTTGCCCATGATGCTGAAAGGCACCACGAAGAAGGAAACTGATATAAAAGCTACTGCAAATGAAAGGCCACAGTCTGAAAAGCCTTCTCTAATAACTTTGAGCATCCAGGGCTAATTCACTTTAGAATATCTAAATATAGTCTCAAGGCAGATCTTGTGATGCAGGCCCAGCAACACAACTCCAGGCTGTTCTGACTCTAAAAGTAAAAAGGATGGGGCAGGGAACTAGGAAGAAGCGCAGTTTTTAAAAGTACAGTTCATATGCCCTGGTTCAAATCATTTATCTGATCATCTCCAACTTT
This sequence comes from Bryconaethiops microstoma, assembly GCA_037577275.1. Lineage (NCBI taxonomy): Eukaryota > Metazoa > Chordata > Actinopteri > Characiformes > Alestidae > Bryconaethiops > Bryconaethiops microstoma. The sequence goes on along the minus strand of JBBJLS010000155.1, from coordinate 11,082,983 downwards.
TGAATGGAAACCTAGAAGGGCTATAAATAATCTGAGACGACTCATAAAGATTATGAACGTATTTCAAATTTGATCATCACTGACCTCTCAACATCTTGATTAAAAACCTCTGAATTATATCCTTAGGCTTACAAGGTTTAGTTAAGCAAAGCAAAAATGAACTGAATTTATTATCTCTTTACAGTCTCTTTATACCTGTAATGGCATATATTAGGTAGCAAGCAAAGAGTCAGTTTTTGATGATCTGTTGGACAAGACTTAGGATTTGAGTGCCTTTAATGGGTCAAATTGATGGCCAGGCAACTCAGAGCATCTCCAAAACGGCAGGTCTTGAGGTTTTCCAGAAATAGACTGGTTAGTACCAAACAAAACTGGAAAGGAAGGGAATGGGTGAAATGGCTGAGGTCATATGTGACAATGATGTGCCGTGTGATGAATAGATGAATCCAGTGCTGCATTTTGTCGTCATACCGCAGGCAGATTAATTTTAATGATCATCTGTCCCTGCATTATTCAGCGACGGGACCTTGACTCAAGTCCCAGAACAGTCTATCTACTTCATTAATATATGCAAACATAATGGAAAAAAAAAAAAAATAGAGCATACTGTCCAGGCACAGCAGTCATGAAATGTAAAGATAAAGTTTCCTTTGGACAGTTTGATTACGTCCTCTCATACACACTTCAAACCTGTAAACCATCTAAATGGAAGAGTGAAACGCACACAAGTACCAAAACTAAACTGCTGTTGCTCCACTGAGGCAAAACCACAGCCAGGAAGAGGCTTCTCCTTAAATAGCAGAGAAGCAGCCTCTGTCAATCTGTTCTCTATTATACACATGCAAAGCAGACACACAAGTATAAGAGCACGCAAAAGTGCAGTGCTAGTGGAGAAAGATGTTATTTTGCATTGTCCTGCAACAGGGAGCAAAGAGAAGTACTGCATGTGAACGTATTTTGTATTAAAGTCTATAGACATTGAAAACCTAATTCAGTTCAGTCTATTGAATTCTGAAGGTGTGCTAGAGAGATATTCAAACATTCTACAGAACCAAATAAGAATGAAGAAACTGGACAGAGCTAGAGCAGCTCCGGTGTGTGTACAGAGACACGTGGCTGGGGGAGGAACAGAGGAACAGGCAGGCAGGCAGGCAGAAAGCCAACAATCTCCCGAAAAGTAGGGCAGAGCTTGGGCCAGACAAAAACATTCCGTTACTGGCCCAATGGCTGGGAGGGACGGAGCCCAGACCTGCCTGAGCTGACAGTGCTGTGCAAAATAAAGCTAGCAAAAAGGCATCAAATCCTGCATAATCCTCCTTTAACATAGCATCACTGGGCCCGGCTACAGTAGAATTAATGTATACAAGACGTATGGGAGAGCCACATAGTCAGCAATATGACCTCAATGTCAGGTGATGCACCTAAAATCTAAATGTTACGGAAAACACAAATAGCTTCATCAAGGAAAACAACGTGATACTGAAACACTGGTATCACTGGTGGTGACGCAACACTTAAACCCCTTGCAGTATTTAGTCAAAAAGAACCAGAAGCTTCCAGAAGTCTGAGTGAAATCACCAGATGCTGTAAGAGCCTGAGAAGTTAATGCAACTTCAGCAATATCTTAGGGCAGGGCATAAGCTCTGAGCTCATCTATTCTCAGATTACAGCATCACCACAGATGTCAGGGTCTTTTACTGCAGCATCACTGTATCAAGGAAAGGTTCTGGAGAAGTTTTAGAATCAGTTTCTGTTGATTCTGTAAGTAAGGACAGACCATTTGAAAAAGAAAAAATACAAAAATACAAAAATAGCCCTCAGCTATTTCTCATGACAAAGCTGACTTGCATGACATCCCACGGTCCAAAATACTTTTTTGCCAAAAGCTGTACAGCAGGGTCAGGTCACAGGGCACTGAATGCAGGGTCAGACCCTATGAGGAGGTCCCTAGGGGACTGTATAATGTCAATGAAGAACATCAGAGAACTGAGTCATACCCTAGTCAGACTTCCTTGCAGGCAAATCCTCAGGCAGCCCAGTCAGCCACTGAGCCAGCAAAGCCTTAACAGATTCGCTAAAGCACCTCCAGTCCTCTTTATCCCAAGACCATAGCAGTGACGACTACAGCACGGCCCCAGCCCCCTCATCAATCTTCAGATGTTTCCATGCCAACCAGTGTTCCGTGGGAGAGTGAGAAATTTTAGCTTTTGCTATTGGATACTCAAGCAGCTTTGCACACAAAAGGGACCAGAAAACCTGCATCTATGAGAAGCTCTGCATGGATTTAGTATCTCTTGAATGATAAAAATGTTTTTAAAAATATGATAAATGCGATAAAAACAAAAAAAGGGATTGTCCAAACTTCCATGATAACTTTGCTTTAAATGTGCCAATGGAAAGAGACATTGCAGTTCTGTAAAACAAAAAAGGTGATTATTATTAATAGTATTCAAAAATATTAGGTTTATAAGAAAATAAAAACTTACAGAACTGCTCAATATTTAAATTTAACAGCATTTCAAAAGACAATTTCTCTGAGCTTGTGGCTTAAATCCAATAGAAGTCAGAACAGTTTGGGCAGTTATGCAAAGTGGTTTAAATGCATTCTGTAGCATTTCAGTTCTATGTAGTTTTTAAATCATACAAAATATAATTTCTGCGTTTTCAATGCAATTATTTAGTCCTACAGAATGCTTATTTAAGCATAGGCCAGCTCAATCTATTCAATAGGAATCTTATCGTAGAGAGTATAGCCCTGAGACAAATTGGGGGTGGGCAACAACCTCAAAACAGTTAAACAAAAAGAAGCCCTCTTTTCACTGACAGAGCTTTGCACATTTGCACATTCCCTTAAGCTACTTAACGTCGCAACCTAAAATGTCAAGCATTTAAGCAAGACACCTTTAGATGATTTTTTTTTTTATTAGATCTGATTATCTTCATGATTTTATAAACATACGCACGATTAACAGTATCTCATTTGTATCTGAACTGCACAATCCACAATCAAATTTCGCCTTTGTGCACATGTAAAATAATTTTATTTAATACAAAAGACAGTAAAATAATATTTATCCAAACAAATATGCAAAAGAATATTTCGTATATATAAGAATTTTGGACATGTCCTTAAACTAGGTTGCAGGGACAAAACCTCAAGACTAGCAACTACCAATAATAAAACCCTCAGTAATGTGCATATTGCTATGGCTTTAACACAGAACTCCAAGGCATTACCTTATTTGTCTGCTTTTATCACTGCCACATCATAAACCTCCAGTGACGAGAAGAAATGTTTACTCTGTTAAGAAACCAGCAATGCATCAGAGCAGAGCAATACCTAAACTTGCTGCAATTTTAATTGCTGTATTAAACCATTACAGCATCACACAGCACTGTCTTGGCTTCTCTTCCTTTCTCTTTAGGCACATAAGAAAAGTTGTTAGCTCTGCTCTGTGGTTTGCTTTAACATTATTTGTACCCTCAAGAATGTGATGTCTATTTCACAACTCTGCGAAAGGAAAACCACTGCACTGGCCTTGTAATTTGACCATAAGTCTTTTTCTATAGACTCACAAGCAAGTGAGAATGAAAGATCACATAATGAAACTATAACGCACTGAAGAAATATCAAATATTGGTCATTGCATCCGCTGATTTTGAAAGTGAAGTCAGTACATCCGGAATGCAGGTCAAGTGATGAATAAGGTTAAATACGTATGCAGTCACTGTTGTGCTGATGGGTGTGGAGGAGATCAACACAAGAACAAAGCACACAACAGAACAAAGGGAGTTACAACTAGCAGTTTTATTTAATCTGTGAATGACGTCACTGAGACGCAGTCAGATACGGCACAATTAAAGGTTAGGTTTCCATGCTGGTGAGCCAACAATGAGAAAATTAAAAGCCTCAGTCAATATCTTAAAATCACCCCATCAACTCTCCATTTCCATTTATTATGAAGGATTACTTTGTTTTCGAAATTTCTCTTTAAAAGGCCAATTAGCAAAAATGACCAGTCCAAATAATCAAACCAGTAGTGCTGCTGCTAAGGTTTGGTATTACATTTTTAAAAAATAATCACAGATGTGATGTTGAAATTTCGGGTAATAAAAGTTACTAACACTATTTCCTAAGAATGTCTTCCAAAACTGACATGTCCTGCTTTGAATCAGATATGGACACCAAATGGAACCTTATAAATCTTAGTGTAATAGACATTACTTATAACTAATTGGTTTTTATGTATTTTAATTGTTCTTTCAAAAACCTGAAGAATTCAGCAGATAACATTATTTTTTTTTAAATACTTGTTAACTACAATATATTAATATTTAAAACACAGACTAAAAGAATCCGATTGTCTAAACTGAAATATTTGGTGTTGTTTTATTGATTTATTTATGGTGACGTACACATGAACAGCAGGTGATAAAATATGGGCAGGTTGCGTAGTCAGATGTCTTCCTTCAGCTTTCTTCAAGCTCTAATAATCAAAAGCCGGTTACTGAATTACTTGAAGATGAATGTGCAGAGAACATAAGCCACGGTGTATTCACATGTTTGTTCAATGTATTTAAAAATATATATATTATACATAATATGACCTGGTCCCACATGCCTAGATAAAAGGATCCATCATTCAACCTAATTAAAAATAAAAAAATTAAAAAAAAACTGGTGAAATGTCATCCAGGGTAGTTATTAGTCTTTTCACAAAACCATTTCATACCTTCAGATATAATGCTCACTGGAAATAACACCTACATCATCTTGAAGGAATTGAATGTCTTATTTGGCAGGAACAAAGACCTAATGTAATTTTCCCAGTCAGCTTTGTCAGTATATTTGTTCATTACATTAATGCGGGCTTGATTCAGGCAGGACTACTGTTGCTGAGAGAAGTCCAGGTACAGCAAATTACTGAAGGTCATTTACTCCATAATAATTATTGTCAGACTTGCACAAACTGAAGACGTTGCAGATTCACATTAGATTAATGTCACTGATCTTGACTGAAGTGGCTTAAATTACAGAACCTCCACAGCTTGAACCGTCCTGTAAACCTTCATGGAATACTGGAGACACTGGAGAGTTTGGAGATTCTCCTCACCCACTTAGTCGAACCAGAGTAAGAGAGAGAGATTTGAAAGAGGTAAAGGAGTTTGTTTACTTAGGGGTAGGGGATGGGTATGGGTATGAAGGAGCCTGAATAGTCTGGCGAATGTGTGTCACACACATTTGGATTACTACTTAACTGCATTTATAAAGGAAGACAAAATGAAAAATACCAAATCACTTTTAATTAAACCAACAGTGCCATGTCTAAAGCTTGTTCTCTTTAATGTCTGTGTTCTTCATTTTCTCTCCCAGCTGCTAAAGATAGACATAAATCAGGCAAAAACGGCAGAAGCAAAACACCAGGTCCAAAGTCATCCTGGTGTGGTTGCACTGTAAGCTGGCAGTAGCGGCTAAAAGAATCTCCCTATCTGAGGCTTTAACTCTCTGGTTCGGTGTGAATATGCTGTACAGGGTGATAACTTGCCTTCCTGTGCCAGAATGGAGTTAAGATGTATCACACTAGAAGAGCAAGGGACAATTAACACTGTCCCATCTCAGAACACAAATATGAATTTAAGGCTACAATTTACTGTCCGTTCTGCCGCTTCAGAATCTAAGCAAGCATGCTATCTTTCCAGATGGTCAAAGGTAAATCTAAGTCAGGCTTGTATGTGACTATTTATCTTTCGCTTTCAGAAAATACCTGCAAGCTTAACTTATTTTTGAGCTTTTAGCCACAGTTAATCTTTATCTTTCACTATACGCCCACATGGCTACGACCCTATAGGTAAACTCAGGTTTAATCATTAACTAGCACTAGATTGTACGGTCCTCTGAAAATATAAACACAAAAAACAGAAATATGTCTTCAATTATTGACATAACCAATGTTACTGACACACAAACAGGTGTACTGGTATATAATCATGACCATGAAAGAAAATTTAGATGTGTACAATTGAATACATTGGAAATCCTTTAAAAACCTTTCTCTGCAGGGTAAAGTGGTTGGTCTGTGTGTCAGTTAAGGTTTGATAAATAGGTGTGGCATTTAAGATGAGCTACTGAGTTTATACCAGCACCCAAACTATCTGGTACAGCACAAGATGGCTTCTTGTTGGCTGAAAGGAGGTCATTTTTCACAGAAGTCATTACTGAATGGAAAAAAAAAAAAGAAAAAAAAAGACAAAGCACATCTGGAGTTTGCTAGGAAGCAGGGTAAATCCGATAAACTGTGGGAGGTGGGCTGTTTTTTCGGTTTTATGAGCTACACATAGCATTTTGAATTGTGGCCAAAAATTTGCTTAACACTGCCCATTCCTTAAGCAGTTTCCACCAGGATCAACAAAGTTTTCTGATTTGTATCATGATACTGTCCCAGAAGTGAAGTATGGGGGTGGCAGAATCATTTGGGAGATATTTTTCCATCAGGAGGGCTAAGCATCTTGTTGAAATTGAAGGATGGATGGATGGTTGGTGCAAAGTACAGGGAGATCCTGTAAGACAGCTTGCTTCAGTCTGCTAAAAAAACTAAAGCTCAGGAGAAACTTCACCTTTCAGCAGAACATGTATTGCAAGCACAAGGTCTGAATGACATGAGTAGTGAACCCTTAGATTTACCCTCTTAAATCCATGCATTCCTTACTTTTGCTTTAACCTCTTTTCTTTGACAGGAGTTGTTACGGTGTGTAACTTAGCTGGCAGTAACTTAGTTGAATATCAAATGTTGACTTCAGTATAGCATTTCAGTCTGAGGAACAGATATGGACTACTTCAGCACTAATGTACGTCTGCTAAATGCAGAAAATGTAAATGTAGAACACAGACCATGTAAGAAAAGCTGATTTCAACAAATGAAAACGGTGTAAAAGAGTTTAAAACCAGTGTTTGCTCTGCTACACGATTGCCACTTGCAGCTCTTTCGCTCTGCACGCTGCCGCCGAGAGCCAAAAAATGAAATGTAGGCATTTTTGTTCTTTATGGGTTTTATTGCTTTTTTAAATTAACCAAACGCTTTGGTTCTACGTGCAGGAACCTCAACACAAAAAGGGGGAACTTCCATAAAGGAGTTGTTACCATTTGCTGCCATCATGGCTCCATGCCGCTCACATTCTAAGGGTTAAAAACAAAAAAACTTAAGTGTACTATGATGGCCAAATCAAAGTCCAGATCTCAATACAATCAGACAAATCTTATGACTAAAGTGGGTTGAATACTTCTCGAAAGCATTAAACAAATAACCAAAATAAGGTAAGCAATGTAAGCTAGAGAGAGAAGCTAGCCTAGTAATAGCAAACCCATCACTGCCTTCTCAATCATGTCCATAAAGTGTCTTTGCCAAGATGCGGAAGGAGCAATTGCCTCCAATGCCTGGTGGTGATGTGCAGAACATCCCTCTTGTCCTTCCCGCTGATCCAATCTAGTATCAACCATTTGGAAAACAGAAACCATGTTTGAATGCATTAATGCCAAACAAATGCCGATAGCAATACCGGTTTGTCCAGAAGCTTATCAATATTTCAGTACTGATCAATCAGAAACTGTCAACTTAGTACCACTTCTCCTAGTAAAGCATAAAAAGCTAACATTCAAATATACTTGAACACTGAAACCCAGAACAGTTAACACTCTTTGGGCACACATGCAACACTCACAAGTAATGTGTGATGTCTAGAAAAAAAAAAGGAAGGAAAGAGGATGGATGGCTGATAACAGCCCTTGAATTAAGACACGTATCTACTACTTGCTCTGCTGTTTATTTGGCCCTATCAGAAGAGGTGTAACATGCAAATATGGTAACATAAGTCATATCTATATCCCCCTTTTTTTTAAAAAACAGCAGTCAGTTTGTAATGCAAATAAAAACCATTGGGAATGTAATATAGAAGCCTAATATTTCATTATGCCTACAACTAAATAATGCAAATATGACACAGCTCCTCTTGTTAATCCAGAAAAAGAAATAATCTAACCAGGAAGATCTTATTCCCTTTACCAGGAAGAGAGATGTGACAGGCTTTGCTGCCTCTGATGATGTGACATACTGTACAGTGACTAATGCATTTTAAAACATTACATACTTCAAGACTACATGATGTAATATGACACACCTGGAAAATTAATTTTTAAAGTAGAGCACAATCAATATATAGAAAATATGACTGCTAACACATCAGTAGTTACTAACATCTTGGATCAGGATACAGGACCTCGCAATCTATCACACCGACACACCAAACACAACTTTATATGACAACTGTCATAGAAATACTTGCGATTAACAATTTTATTGTTGATTCAGAGTACAGGCCTAAAGTATCTAAACTGCAAAGAAGCCAGTTCTGAGGGGGTTTGTTCATGTTCATTTAGATCAAAATGTGGCCAATGGAAACACTGCACATGATTACAAAAGAGTGGTAAATAACTGGTCAGCTCAAATAATTATGTTCATGCAATTACGCAAGAACTGTGACTAATGAGAAATTCTGACACGCACCACAGCATTTCAGCTTTCTGCAGAAACATCCAACTCACAGAAAAGGTCAGTGCGAAGAAAAAAAAAAAAAAGGTACCTCTATAACACACCCTACAAAACATACAAACGACAGAACAATAAAGATCATTCATATCTAAATGTAAGGGCTTTATCCTACAGGAAAGAAACCTTCCACCTCGCCACAGAAGTTCACCACCACTCACGTTACATAATGCCTTACACAGACCACCCAGCCCCCACTCCATATTCCCTTAAGTTGACGATGTACATTCTTACATCATCCCTTTGTTATTTATATACCACCCAGTGGCTTCAAACCACCCATTCCAAGTCACACACACACGCACGCACACACGCACGCACACACGCACGCACACACGCACGCACACACGCACGCACACACGCACGCACACACTTATGTAACAGGCCAGGAAAAAACACCCCACAGAGAAATATTCACACAGCACTGAAAGAGTCTCTCTAACAACTGTATGTGTATTAGGACTAATGAGAGAGGAAGGGGCCCCTCACTCAAACATGCAGAGTCATGGTTTTTGTCGTAGGAACACACTTTTTAATGCATTTTCATCTGCAAACACTTTACAATTTAAACTAGTAAGACCATTAGTGCCTTATTAAGAGTCAGACTGGCAAATTGTGGGCAGTACAGTAGACAATACTGACAATTACAAGAAAGAGAAGAGAAATTATGAAGCTTTTTTTTTTCATTAATTATTCAAAAGTCACAGCATTTGTTTAGTAGATACATGAGAACGCAAATGAGAGAAGAAAAAAAAAAAGATTGCACAAAATATCCAGTGGTATTGAAAACGCCCGCATTCGACACATTGACAACCCACTCAGGCAGGCTTATGCCACGCACCACACACCTCTGGCCTCCCAACTCTAGGCTTATAGATTATGTAACATGGGTCCAGTCATCATTTTTCTTCTTTTAAAATTTGTTCAAAACACTGAAAATCATAATGGTGAAACCAGTACCATGATCCGACACAAACTGAATCAAAATGGACGGAATCATAGGTATCAATACAAATACAGCAACATATCGCAGATAAACACGTGGCAATGTATGTTGATCTTATGGTATTCATTCAATGATGACTGTACTCAGTATTATGGATTTTCATTTGCAGAGCATATTTATACGTGAATTAAACTGATACTACATTCCAGTCTGAGAATGTGACAAACAGGATTTCATAGTTTAATAGTATTACTTGTAGGAAAAGCCACATTGGATATAAAGATGTTTAGTCTAGTCCCTTCTACATGTCTCATATTCAGTTCAGGAGAAACATTCTTCAGCTGCCGTTCCTCAGTAGTCCAGTGCTTCAATGGCATCTCGCTGGCGCTTGCCACATGACGGCCTGGGTGTGGAGATGAACAGTGGCAAAGCAGCCGCGTAAGCCTGCCACGTAGGAACACCAAGATCACAAAAGTGAAATGTTACTGGCCAGCAAATAATCCTCAGGAATAACATTTCCTATCTGGGAACATTCAATACCAATGGCAGATGGCAACAGTATAAGCAAGTATCAGACTAAGGAGGGCGACTAATACATGGATGGCCCTGCTGACTCAATGGTCATTATCTAATGTAGAATTATATCACCACCTTATTATCACACCGTGATTAGACGAGGAGTATTTTGGCATGGTGCTACCGACATTAAACAAAAAAGAAGCTGATAAACAAACGCATGATTAAGCAGCTTATGGTGAAAGATTTTCTTTATTTCAACTACGTTCATTGCTCATTAAAGTTTAAATATTAGTCCCACCCTTTACTGCATATTTTCACTGGTCGTACTCTCAATTTAGATAAGAAAGGCTTGATCATAGCTTATCATTTTATTCAGAGCAGGGAAACACCTGTAATGTCACGATCACATGACGGTCACAGCTACTTTCATCACACAATAGGCACCGTTTCAGACTGCCATGGAAGAATATGGAACATAAGCAACAGAGCCAGGTGAAGACATGCTACAAAGGCCAGGCGAGATTTTTTAAAAAAGGGTCTTGAGTGGTGTTTCCATGGCAACATACGGACTTTTCCCCCTCAGGCTCGGTGAGAAACAGTATACAGTCAGACCAAAGCAAGGACACACACCAACCCTTCATTACCAAATTCTTCTTCTCCAAGAAGCCTGTGTAGAGACTGATTCATAGAGGGCAGCACGGGAAGAAGGCAGCACTGGGCAATACTTAGAATATTTTATATTAGTATCGCAAGATCAGATGCTGTTTTAGATCGTACTGTTAAAGTGGATGAGGCCACTACTCCAAAGTACTATTATTCTATACTCTTTTTGTACCATTCTGTTCCAGTTTCTTCTTTTCAAATCACATTTAAAACCTGCACAGATCTATACATGACACGACACTGATTTATGGATTTTTTTTTCTAAGTGTGCATCATCCCATCCCTGTGTTTATTCAATTTCTCTCTACTCCCTTATTTTTCAGTATTATATGGAACAAGACACAACTGTGAAAACACATCTGATAGGTAACAAGTGGTCAAACTGAAAATCACATGATAAAAATATCATGGCACTGTCGATCTGTCGGCAAGTGTAATGATAAATGCATGGTGTTTATATTTAAGGACAGGAAAACAAAGATCAGAGTCACAGTGAGGGGGGGGAGAGTGGGGAGTCTGACTGGGTTTGAGCTAGCAGATATAGAAAAAAGACAGGCCAAGCCAATAGCCTTTGTCAGATTGGCACCAGAGCAGCTCTGTGTCCTGCTTACAACTCCAGGCTTTGTCTTTCTCTCTAACTCGCCTTTTCTTCCTGGGTTTCCCTCTTTCGCCCCACAGCAGTGATCGGACTGAACAGACATTAAGGCTGTAAATGCTGGAAACAATTTACCCTTGCAGATAGCGAGAGAGAAACATGGCCATGTTGTAAGAAAAGGAGAGACAAGCACTGTTTGGCGCTCTAGGAACCCTACTCATCGGTGTGAGGCTCGACTGCAAGGCCGTGCTGCCGCTCATGTTCTGCCTCCAGAACAAAGTGTACCTTTCAAAGCATATGAGCAGGGTTTAGTTTATTCAAACCCCTTCTTCATTTGGATGATTTTTCTCGTATTATTCTATTTGCCAAAGGAAAGCAAACTGAAAAACTAAAATCACATACACTTGCAGTATGAGGATATTTTAGGACATATTACAAGCAAAAAGCCACGATAAGGTCACAGAGCTTCAAAAAATGAAGCAATGACAAAACACAAGACAGTTTATAACAATCTTCCATAACAATTTAATTATTATTAATTATTGCAGCATGCTTTCGTTGCCTAGCACTGTTTTTTTTCCTAACCTAAGTTACTACAGAAAGCAATGACTATTTTATGGCTGTGTGCGGTCACATGTGTATACTGAGTATTTTACAATCGTTCTGAACACAGCTCAGCTAATCAGACTTCAGAACTGGAGCTATTAGCATTAAATGAATACAGGGCATTATGTCAAGGTAAAACAATATGACTTTGGAAAGATTAAGACTTCATCAAAATGAATAAGGTTGAATTTCAAAAGGGAATTCACAGAGCATTACAGTTTATGTATAATCAGTCATAAACCTAACCAAGCTACAGTGAATCCCTTCAACTTCCTTCTCGTGTCCTGCCTTGTGGCCTAGAGACATGTAATCAGAATGCAAGCGAGCAAATATGGATGCCTCTTCTGTTCTCTGTCACCAGAAAATAATTTTTAAAAAACTCTCAGTATCATATTATAGTAGATTTTTTACCACAGCGCACCATAAAGGGGTCAGACAAAGCATAAGGAACTAGTCAGCATACAAACTGGCCACCAAGACACATACAAACTACTTTTCTAACTTAAATTTGAAAACTGGACAAAATGTCTTTACTTTTCATTCAATCCCACTGTATACTGTTAACAGACCATAAGTTCAGGCCTAAAATATTATGGACTTAAATGTTTATGCTATACAAAATATTAGGTTACAACCGTATCAGAAGGTTAAGAGTTATGTTTGCCTTTGGCTGATTTTGCATTGAAAAAAGGTAGTGAAAGCATGCTATGTCATGTGTTTCGGTATCCAGTTTTTCCCCATAAAAGGTTTTGCACATTTTTAGCAGAAGTGATCTCACACGCACCTACATCCCACATGGCAACCATCCAAGTTTAAACTTCTATTTAGTGTGGACGACCGCATGTACATTATATGCCAAAACCAATCAAATTAGTCAATGCTTTAAGCTTTAACCTGTTTGGGTGGGTTATGAAATTAGCAAACATCAAGACCAAATCAATCATTAAGAAAAGCACACAGCAACAGCAGTCCCAGGACTACAAAGAACCAAACCAGTATTTTAATGCAAGCACTATACTCAGATTTTATGGCAAGCTCTGTGAAAAAATAAATAAATAAAATAAAAATCCTGCCTCTCTAGCCGGAAATGAAAGGAGTGTAATTCTCAAAGCCCAGTCCAAATACTGTGGGCTGCATCAGCACCCCTCACAGGTTAATAAACCCATGACAACCACTAATCCTCCAACTGTCCACCTCGGACCACGCCAGCCTGGTCCGGAACAGGGGATTGAGAAAAGTACACACTCGGACGCAGACAAATGTATCAGAATGTGAGAGATTTTTACATGGTGTGGCAAATTACAACATGTATTAGCAGAGACAAAGCATTCTGTTTTTGTTTTGTGTGTGCATGCATGAGTGGTTTATTGATTTATTCACTTTAACTGAAAACTATACTCTATAAACAGGCAATCTATTAAAAGTATGTTCACTGGTTGAGCCAAGAAAGAAAGGTAGCTGATCTGGCAAACGGCTGATCTTACATAACTATTATTAACATTAGTTAAAAATACTAAACAAAATAAATGCTTGTGGAAAATAACAGTTCCCTATGTTACCTGGCTTTATAAGTCACATGGACATGTGAAATCACCAGTCCTACACAAACTAAACTGGTAGGACGAATTCTAAACTATATTAATTACAAATATAAGTTACAGAAGACATATTTCGGTTGACAATTCAAATCGATTGCAATCCAAGACAAAAACGAGGAGGTTATAAAGCTAATGAGCAAACATGTTCACATTTCACAGCCACTGTGGTTCTGGTGGTGGTCAGGAAGGTAGACAGAGCCAGTATTGGACAGTTTTCTGTACATTGTGTTCCATAAAAACCATCGTAAACGTATGGATACATGTGCCTAGAATTGGTCAGAGGTAACAGCTAGCTTCAGTTTGAGGGTTTTAAATGGCTAAATTTTATAACAAGAGGTTCGGAATGCTTGAGCTGGTTCAAAATTGTACATATGATGTTTCAAACAGCACATCTAAACCAAAATAAATTAAATATCTGACAAGCTAGCTAAGCTAAGCTAGGCATCTCTCCCTGGGGACTGTAGGCCACTGAGGACGACCGGGGATCTAAATCATCGAAGGAAGACAAGGAAGCGTATTTGGGTTGATAAAGTGTGGCCACCACCCTGATTCAAACTTTACACGTGAAAATCTGGATGATTAAACGTGAACTCACCAGCACAGGAAAGCTAGAATGAGGCACACCAACAATACTCGCAGCCTCTTCATTATCTTCCCGCGGGGACCAACATCCTCGCTTCTTTACGGACTGTCCTCCACGATTTACGGTCACCACGGAAGACAGGCACCTTTACAGGCGATTTTATTTAAACTCTAAATGTAGAGGGGGCGTGTGTCACGCTTCGGAACAAACTGGTTTTAAAGTTATCCTCCATAAACAGTACATCTGAACCTACACCTCAGCCTGCTTCTCCCTCTACTGCTGCTGCTCGGCTCCTGCAGCGGTTAACCCTCTCCATCAACAGGAGACCTCCCACTCACCACAGAACTCAGGCTCGTTCACCAATCAGAATCACCCAAACACACAGGCGTTAACCCTCTTCACCAATAGGAACCCTTCCGCTCACTACAGAACTCAGGCCCATCCACCAACAAGAATCACCACAGCGCTTGACAATCTACACCAATAGGTGCCCTCTCCCACTCTCCACAGAACGGAGCTCCATCCACCAATAAAATTCTCCTAATCACACAGGGTTGACATATTGACCAATAGGAGCGTCCTGTGATGTCCCGCCCCGCCCAAGCCACTCTTTCGAAGATGAGTTGGAAGGCCTCTGGCCGGACGCGTCACCAGAGATAAGCATATCGGAGCAGGTCCGGAATTTCTAAAGGATGAGTCAGTCAATAATGTGCAATAATTGTGCACAATGTGGACAAAAGTATTGGGTCACACCTGTTTTTTAGGGTTTGGGCTAGGACCTTTACTTCCAGTGAAGGATATATTATTAATATTATTAATACTATAAATATTAAACTCATTCCATACTTGTAAATACTAAAAAATGTTATTTTTTTATTTTTATTTTTTTAATCAATCTGTACACTTTCTATATATTTATGTAAAGTTGGGGGAGCACGAGCCTAAGAATTTCATTACAGGTAATGATGCTACATTGTTATCTGTATATGACAATAAAACTTGTAACTTGAAACTTGAAGGGCAATGTTAATGCTTCAGCATACCAAGACATGTTGGTCAATGCCATGCTTCTAACTAAGTTTGGGGAAGGCCCTTTACTATTCCTGCATGACTGTGCCACAGTGAACAAAGTCTATAAAGACATGGCTGGATGATGTTAGTATGGAAGAATTTGACTGGCCCACACAGAGAGCCCTGACCTCAACCCTATCCAACACCTTTGGGATGAACTGGAACAGAGATTGCGAGCCAGGCCTTCTCATTCAACATCAGTGCCTGACCTCATTAATGCTCCACAGAATGAATGGGCACAATTTTCTAGAGAAACACTCCAAAGCCATGTGGAAAGGCTTCCAAGAAGAGTGGAAGCTGTTATAGCTGAAAGGGGGGGGGGGCGCTATTCCTATATCGTATATCATCAGGCTATATCCTACATCATCAAGCTATTCCTATATCATATTTACATCAGGATGCGAAATTTTATCTTTCCACATATCAGTTTTGTTTATGTTTATACTTTTTCCCATATACAGATGGAAAAACCAAGTCATTATGCAGATATATTAGTAATTCATTCGGGACATTAAATCTAAATTTCGATAAAATAAGACATTGTATGAGACACTCTAAGTAACATTTTGATTAAATGTAGACCCGATTTCTACCTCCTCCTCTATGTCGTTTATATATATAAATATATATAAATGTGTGTGTGTGTGTGTGTGTGTTTCGTATGTATGAATTTAGTCGTTTATTCTTTATTCTTCTTTACATTTAATATGAATAAGAAAATGTAACGTTAACATCGTGGAAATAAAAGGTGGTCCTATGCAAAAGACTCAATTTCCCAAAATGCAACATTTTGAGGTGGCTGAGATTGTTGCCTGTGCGAATCAGTTGCCGTTGTTAATTATTTGTTGCATTTAAGTTACAAAAACCTTTAGTTATATGCTCTGTATAACATTCAATTTTAAAAAAGAGAGTGTTTTGCCTGCTTAATCAACACATTGTAGTGTCTGAAACGGCGGGGTCCTGGAGTTGCAGTATTCGCAGCTCGGTGGGGGAGTTGCTGCCAAGAAGTTTTGTCGAAGGAGAATTTGTGTCTGAAAAAGTTCCCCTCTAGTTAAAGTGTCTATTCTGTGAATATTTATAACTCGTGTTGTAACTTTGGCACTCGGAGTGATCATGTTTTTGTCGGAGACAGTGTTGAGGGCGCTGTTGGGGCTGTTATTGGTGTGTGTTTCGGAGTGGTGTGTGGTGACCGGCTCCTTCTCCCAGTCTCTGGACAGTGACTTCACATTCACACTCCCTGCTGGAAGAAAGGAGTGTTTCTTTCAGACCATGAAGAAAGACGCGTCGCTGGAGGTTGAATATCAGGTATTTTTCCCTCTCTGTACAAGTGTGATCAGTCTTGATTTTGGAGTGTTTCTGTGGGAACTTGTGTGAGTATATATGAGGCCTGGCACACAAAATCCAGTTCTTACAAAAGGTGTTGAATGGGGTCAGGTCTGTGCGGGCCAGTCAAGTTCTTCCAACCATGTCGTTATTGAGCTTGCTTTGTGCACTGGGGCACAGTCATGCTGGAATAGAAAAAGGTTCTTCCCCAAACTGTGTCCACAAAGTTGGAAGCATGGCGTTGTCCAAAATTGCTTGGTATGCTGAAGCATTAAGATTGTTCTTCACTGGAAGTAAGGGGCCACCTAAATTCCGCAATTAAGAGGTGTGTCCCGATACTTTTGTCCATATAGTGTATCTTTTTAGTTAATGTGTCCGTTAACTTTTGGTGTGTTTGGTCTTTTGCTATTGGCCTGTCCTCACTGAAGAACATGGTTTTTCAGAATTATTGTGAGGTATGATTTTGTCATAGTAATATGAGAAATGAAGTTTCTGTGTGGCCCATAAACACTGTAGGCACACAGTTAACTTCATGATAGCAGCCATTGCCTTTTAAACATTTAGTCTTTAATGTTAAACTCTGGCTTCATAGACACAAACACAGTTCACTAGCCTATTCTGGTGTATGAGTTGATTGCATATAACTTAGTTATATGGGCATATGGGATCTTGACTCAGAATTAGGGCTCTTGGATTTCGGTATTGGAGGCAGACACCGCCCACTAACCCTGGCAGTGAACAGATTTGCTTGAATCAGGTGTGTCTCACCACTGAAATCACAAAACTGCTGGGAACCTGTTCTTCGGGACCAGAATCAAAGAACACTGCTGTAGATACAAACTAATCCCCAGCTTCACTACAAACACATACTGACTACTTTATAGATTCACTGTGTAGGTAAGCGACTACTGACTGCAAAGTTTTTCATGCAAAGTTTGTTGAATCCTTCAATCTTATTTTTCATTGTTATTTTCTGGCCACTACAGGTGACCAAATATCCAGCCAAAATGGGAGAAGACGGACTATAATTTCTAACTTCTTAATTCACTGTTTAGTGAGTTAGAGATTATAAAAAGCCACTCAACTGATTAGCTGTGTGACATGAATTGAAAAGCAGACTTATAGCAAGCCACAATCCAGTGTTGAAATTGATATCTAGGCTCAGTGTTGCATATAAAAGTAGGCAAAAGGTCATTATTGCACATTATTTCACTGACCTCTCCGGTCAGACGTGAGCCTGATTTAGGGGCATTAGGGATGTAGGATTCATCGAAGTCAAAAGTCTGTCTGAAAGTTAGTGTGTGCTTGTTTCTGACTGTATTTATGGACCTGCAGGTTCTTGATGGGGCAGGCCTGGATGTGGATTTCTACTTGTCCTCTCCCGGTGGCCATGTGCTGGCCTCTGACTTCAGAAAGTCTGATGGTGTTCACACGTAGGTTTAACAACCCGTCTTATCATTTCTCTTTTTTTTTTTTAGCATGTTTACATCTGTTTTACATCAGGTATTTTAAAGCCTGTATAATTTCTTATTTTAGAGTCGAGACTGAAGAGGGAGACTACATGTTCTGCTTCGACAACACATTCAGCACTGTATCTGAGAAGATCATCTTCTTTGAGCTGATTCTGGACAACATGGATAACGGCGAAGATCCTGAGCATTGGAAAGACTATGTGCAAGGGTCTGACTTACTGGACATGAAATTAGAGGACATCATGGTGAGAAGCACACTCTTTTTTTAGCAGTGAGATTACATCCCACATAGCTGAGTAGAAGTAGTGGTGCTTGGAGACAGATATGCAAGTGGTCACACAGGTGGTGCAACTCAAGTTGACATCATTCGGTGATAATCAGCACTGATTGTTTCTGGAGTAAAGGGATCTACAAAGGAAGCGAACTAAAACATAGTGAGAGCCTGAACCCTGAGTCATCTGATTGAGCCTTGGATTTGAGAGAAATATTTACTTTTATGTGGAATTTCTGTTAAATTCCAAACAACATACGCACCTCCAAATCGTAGTCATCATTTACCAGCATATACATTCAGTGGTACATCAAGCCTGGCTTTATAATAGACAGTTTTTTGGTTTCTTCAAAACTAGCAGATCCAGTATTAGCTCTGAGATTGTGAATGAATAGTAGTCGTGCATCAATCATGACATATCAACTTCCAAAAGGAGTCAGCAGTGAGATTGACATGACCTGCTTGTGAGTTCCCCGTTACAAATGACCAGTTACTTTTGTCAACTATAACGGGATTTACTTCTATGCTACTCTGCAAAACCAAAAACAAAACAAACAAACAAAAAAAAACACGAATGTAAACTACTAATGAAAGCTAAGTAGTCATTTCTGGACTTTATTTAGTAAGAATTTACCAATTACAACAAATATAATCTAAAAGGTACGTCTTTGTCCCTGGGTTCACTCTGAACACAGAGAGAATTAAGCTTGAAAAAACCCAGTGTGACTGGCTGTTTGGAAACCCAGACACGAGCCTGCAGAAATTGTGTAAAAATGGCTTACAAAGCCAGTAAAAATCCAGCCTGACCAGTTTACGTGTGGTTGGGGCTTGATCTTCCTCAGCACAGGATTTTTTTAATCCGTAGATTTAATATCAGCATGATTTGATGCTTTAATTGAGTTTACAACGGTGTGATCCTGTGCTCATGCTGTGCTGTTCTTTTTAATAATCCTAATTACACATTCAGCCGACAGGCAGCACGAGCACCAAAAGGTCAGATAAAGGATAATATATATGAAATGTGTGTTTTAAATGCATGGTGCATAATTAATGTTGTTCTAAAAGAGGTGAGTTATTTAATCAAGTCAGTAAGTGAAATGGGATTACAAACGTACTTGTGAAGTACTGGGAAGAATTATGCACATGTTTTGTGATCATAACAGCTGCTTGTATTTCCCGCCTATAAATAGATTCTAGGTTTATTATTAGTTTCAGGAAGTTCCAAATTTCAGTTGTGCAGGAAATATCTACACAGTGGAACAAAGCAGGGACCTGCCTGCATTGTTTAGCTGACCAGCCTCCAGGGACAGCTTTTTTTTTTGGAGGGTATGTTTTTTGTATTCATGTGTATAATTACTGATTGTTCATGACTAGAGCAGGGGTTGTCTAGAGAATGTTGTTTTCATCTTGTGGGCCATGGTGACCCTGTCAGGGGGTGCTGGTCATCAATACATTTCAGAACTTACATAGATAAATATATGGACATTTAACATAACATAATATTTAAGTTACATATCGCTGTTGTGATAATTATTTACCAAAAGAAAACATTTAGAACAGGCTTAATAATCAGGCTGGCAAATTGCATGAACAACATAGCTAGCTAATCATGGATGCATGGCCACAAACAGAAAACGTGGATATTTTTTGCTATTTGTTATTCTGCAACTATACCGTCAAGTGAAATTCAGTAGGCTCTATATATTATTGTTACATATACATTTTTCATGTTAAATGATTGGGTCCGTTTAAATCTTGTGGTCAGGTGTGTTGGGAACCACTGGAGAATTAAAAAAAATTGTAGAGATGCATCCATATGGTAATTGTACACTAATACTGTTACCAGCTCTCTTTCACATGCATGTCTGTTAATGCTAATGTAAATGCATTTATAAAATTGGCTACATTCACCATATTAGTATTTTTGCTGGTAGTAATCAGCATTTGCTGGTAGAAACACTAAGTAACATTAGAATAAATACAAATAAACAAACACAATAAAAATTAACAAGATTTTCATATTTGGTTCCAGATTTTTCCTCCATACCCCCAGCCATCAAAATGATTTGTTCAGATGTCTCCCACACACCTCATTTAATCCAATGAGGCACTGATTAGCCAAACAACGTTTTGGATAGTAGCTACAAATAATGCTGAGCTGCCGCGAGGAGAGGTTGGAAGTGGTTCATTGAACACGCTAAGAAGACATAAAATCACTGCTTATTCGGGATCCAAACCGAAGATTCTGGAAAAATATAGAAATCATTTTTCTGCTTCTTTGTTTAAACGGCATGGAGTGAAGTATGCCCACCAAAACTTAGGAACATAAACGTACTCACATAGGTCTTATGGTGTCCGTAACTCTTAAATTGTAAGAATTAGGCATAAAATTATTTCTTCATTTCACTAATTCATTCAAACTAAACCTAACCAAACTGCAGTTTTGACGATGAAGCTCTTTGTGTTTGGAAGACAAGGTTTTGAATTCAAATCCAAAATGAATAAATTTTGAGTCAGTGTTTAGTTGATTCCTGTACTTTATCAGATGAGAAAAGACACTCCATCTTGTTACAGGTTGCTAAGCGATAGTGGTGTTTGCATTTATCTCAGTCTTTGAGTGTGTGTTGTTCTTTCTCCAGGACACCATAAACAGTGTGAAAGCTCGCTTGGGAAAGAGCCTTCAGATTCAGACGGTGCTGAGGGCATTCGAGGCACGCGACCGTAACCTGCAGGAGAGCAACTATGAACGTGTGAACATCTGGTCCTGCACCAACGTGGTGGTGATGGTGGTGGTGTCCTGCATCCAGGTCTACCTGCTTCGCAGCCTTTTCGATGACAAGAGGAAATCACGCACGTAACCCCCAGCCTACTGCACTGCTAACCTCTGGGAGAAAAAAAAATCCTCTTCTGGGATTGAAGATGGACACAGATTCACTCTTCTGTCCCAGTAGAGCTTTGATGCAACCCCCTCCCCCCCCCCCCTCTCTTTTACACCTCTTGTCCACTTTTATTCAAATGTAGACAATCAATTTCTCCAAAAGCTGAGCCAAGGATATCCTAGGACTTTCCTCAGCCAATGAAACAAGAGATGAAGATCTCAAAGCTGCTATGCGTAACGGAGATTTCAGAAGAAACAGGACCCATTTTTCCATTTTAATATGAGCAAAGTATCAAAGGGACTGATACCTTTGCAGTTTCTTATGGTGCCATTTTTATAGTTTATAACTTTCTTTAACCCATTTAGTGAACCGACTGTTGATAGATATTTCAGGCACTGACAGACACTACACTGGCTTAGAGATTCCTTTCAAAGCAACAAGATTAATATGGTGAAAGTGAAGTAATGTGGAGATGTTTACTGTTGGGGAAAATAATAACGTCTGATAAATCGTTTGTGTGTTTTTTGGATGATAAAACGTATTGTAATTCTTCTTCTTTTTTTCTTCTTTTTTCCAAAAACACCAGCAAAGCCAAACTATTTTAAAATCTTGACCCGGTGTTACTCCACTGTGCCATGTATGAAGTTATTTTGCCTCTTTTATGTCCTGCACGCTTAACATATCTGCTGCTAATGTGCATCATTTGTTAGAGGGATTGGATGAGTCATGTAAAAATACTTGCTGCTCTGAATTTCATCCCTTGTCTCCAGAGGAGGGTTTACAACATGGCAAGGGGCGAATGCTGGATGACAACACCACTTCTTAGAAAACGTCCACTGTGCCAACGTTTCTCATTAAGGACGTGGTAAAAGGACGTCACAGTGGGACATTTTTGGCTCGGGCTCAGTGTGGAGTAAAGGGAAAGGGCTTTTGCCATTATAAATCACCCCAGTGCTAGAATATATGACCTACAAGCAGTTCCTCCAGCCTCACTGACGGCAGCTCCAATTACAGAAGCCAGCAGAGTAGAGGAGTGAACCAGGTGTTCAAAAAGTATCTTGGAGTGATCTATGAGAACATTCTTCACCCTTGTATTTCAATTTGTGTGAGTGTGTGAGAGAGAGAGAGATTGATTCTAGACAGGAACCAGAAGTGAAGACATCTCTTGTATGATATAACCTAACTAGTATGTTAGTATATAACCTAACTTCACAGCTCTAAAGCCTCCTGTATGAAGCTTTAGAGCTGTGAAGTAGCTTGATGTGTGTCAGCCATTTGGTCTGTCTGCCTAGTGATAGACTGTTTGGTTATTGGCTGTGAGATAATGATGTCAAGAAAAAAATACCTTGCTCATAAATAGAAAGACTGGAGGGAGGAGTTTAGTTTCCACCTGTTACTTTTATATCTTAAGGGCTAACTTCTTTCAGAGCTTGAGATTTGATATTCAAATATGTCAAAAGCACAAAAATGTCAGGTCTTGCTCTCCCTAAATTTCCAGAGCTCTTGTATTGTAATTTGTGCCAAGAACCTCAATTACTGTGGATTCAGACTGTGCTACTATTCAGTTTTACCTGTCTGTCTGTCTTCAGACATACATATTGAAACCCTTAAAGTTTTATTTAGACCAGCTTTTCTGTATCTTTTTCCTCCAATATCTCTGATTTCAAGCATTTCAAGTGACAGTTTGGTGTGAAATTCAATTTACACAGTTGTAATACGTTACACAAGTGTAGTAAAATGTTTACTGTTAAGTATGGACAAAATTCAGCATTCAAAATTCAGCAGTGCGGCTAATCCTATTGTTTTAAGCCATGCAGTACACTTTGGTTCGTTTTTAAGACTATAGCATGTTGTGCAGTGTAGCAAGTTTGGTTCAGATTACTTAACAGCTTGATGTGGGTTTAGGAGTGAAGTGGTGGATAAACTCCATTTAGGGTGAGGGGAAAATTGTGTAATTTTAAATGTTCACCAGTTGTAAATCTCCACAGATGATATAAAAGAGTATTCAGCATTTTTAAAAGATAACATGACCTGTGACATAAAATTCAAGACATGCAATTCAAATGTGCATTGAGACAGAAGTGTGGAGATTTATGAATATTTAACTCTACATTAGAATTTGAAAATGCTTTAAATTTTACAACTGATGATTTTTGCTTCTCCTGTGTAGTTACTTTAGTCACTGTTTTGGAGATACGAGGATTTGCTCTGACAGTGATTTCTATATATACATATGTATGTACGTATGTACAGTATGTGTGTTTTTATATATATATATATATATATGTGTGTGTGTGTGTGTGTGTGTGTGTGTGTGTGTGTGTGTGTGTGTGTGTGT
>JBBJLS010000155.1:11007104-11035492 GCA_037577275.1 Bryconaethiops microstoma | reverse complement strand
ACACACACACACACACACACACACACACACACACACACACACACACACACACACACACACACACACACACAGAAGGAGAGAGAGAGAGAAAGAGGGAGAAGGCAAAAAGTGAGGGAAAGTGAGAGGGTCATAGGGTGCAAAAGACATATAGAACCAAGCCGTTGAAAAAAAGAGAGAGAGGGAGCTAGGAAGAGAGAAGAAAGTAGAACATACAGAGTAAGCTGGTCAGTGTAGAGGAGTTATATATCAATCTTACGCACAAAAAACTTTCAGCCCAATTGCAGTCCTTGGCCAGCCTTCATCAATGTGCTACTTTCATATTTGGATCTTCAGCCTGATATCCTCATATCCAATGCAGCACACACTTTTTCTTCTGCACATGAAAATGTATTTCTGGCCTAATGACCCGTGTCTCCATATTGTGTAAGTGAACGCATGAGAATATGTGAGTCATAATGTCAGGTGTTTCCTCTAGCATCTCCTTCCTTTCCCAGTGTGGCAGGCTGTGCCATCATTGGCTAAGAGCGTTGTCTGTCTGCCTGTCTACACTTGCTGTGCAGAACTTCCTGCACCTGTACAGCAGGCACAGACAGGCAGACAGATGGCAGCCCGCCTGGCAAGAGCCCGCAGCATGATGGACGCATCAGCCGGTCAATTGCGAATCACCCAAACACCAGCGTTCTACTGCTTTGAAGGAAGGGGCTTTTCTTTACACAATTAAAAGTACCTGGAACTGAACTCTCTGATCAACCCCTTAAGGTCCATTCAGTAACTAATCTTAAAGTATCTGTGGTATATATTGCTCAGTAGCTGCAATGATAAGTTAAAACACTGTCATCATAAAAACTGTTCAACCCATTAACTACATTATTAATTTTCAGTGAATGTTTTGTAAAGTCTGTTAGAACAGATTCTATCAATTTTGCTACACAATGAATTGGTTAATAGTTTGATACATATAAAATAAACAGTATAAAAGTTAGGTGAAGTGTGGCCAATGGGGTTTAAGATGAACCCAGTGAAGGAGTAATAGTTCATATAAGAAGTAATACAGGCATGTGGTCACAGAGAGATAAACCATGCCTTACCTCTTCATCTTTAAACCATGACAGGCTCTCTGCGGTCAGTAGGAACCAGTATTCTTTAGCCCCACCCTTCATCAGACTGATGTTGTTGATGGTCAGCCAGCCTTTTCTGATCACCTGCAGAGCGAGAGGAAAGTCAATGGTAAAAGGGAAGAGGTCATGATTTATGGGGTGGAAACAGAAAGATACCAAAAACAGAAGTTCACCAGAACTTCAGAAAAGAGAAACAGAGAGAAGGATAATCGGTTATTTGGAAAAGTAAAATAAAGAGGCCTATGAATGAATGAATGAATGAATGAATGAATGAATGAATGAATGAATGAATGTGCAAACATTTTTTTTAACAAATTAAAATTGAGTACAGTTCCAATTGCTAATAAGGTCAGCAATTCACTTCATTGATCCAAGTAAGTCATTGAAAGAAAATGAGCTGGTATGATGTGGAGAGCTGGCACAGTCTGTGGGATAAGCACTGCCCAGCAGAGGAAAAGGATGAGACCGGGGGAAGGAAATAAAGGAAGGAGGGACTAAAATAAGAGTGATATGGGCAGAGGATGAGAGAGAAAGAAGGGATGAGGGGGTGGAGGTGATGATAGAAGGGGAAACAGGAGCACAGCTGGCCATAGGAGCACGTTAGAGAGAGAAAGAGTAAGTTAGAGGCAGAAGATCCAAACATCCTGTCTCATTACATGCCAACTGTAGCCACAGCCATTGACAATCTGAATTCAGCTTAATTGAGTAAGTGAACTATATAAACAAGAAACCATGTAGACTGCCATAAAAATTAGGTTATGAAACAAGTGATTGTTTCCTGAATAACTCAAAACACCCTGGCTTATATGTCTCTAAAATTTGAGCATGTGTGGAAATGTAAAAATATGGACATCTGATCACAATACAATGCCGTCCCTAGTCACATTCCAATGAGATATTCCAATTTTCTCTGCACACCACAGGAATGATCTGAATAGTATCATGGCAAATTTTAAAAAGTTCAATAATGACACATATTCAGGCACTTTTATTTTATAAAAATAAAAAAATACAATTTTATAAAAGCTTTTACTTTTCCAAAACCAAAAATGAAACCTTGAATTTTTGTTAGCATGCATATCCATTTTTCTTTAAAACTACAAAGCTTTAAAATGCGCTATTTGAAACCGAAGCACTTCAAACTAAGAAGACATCACACCACATGAGTGTGTTTTGTTATTGCTGATTTAGGCTAGGTTTGTACCACAACTTGATAAAATTCATTCTTTTCTTCTCTCAAGTATCCAAAACAGCATATGCTGATTTTGACAATGTCACAATCTGACATTGAATTAATGGCATTTCTAACAAAAACACATTTTATTTAGCAGACATATTAATCTCATCAAGACAGTTGTTTTGGTGAATAAAATGTCTGTACTTGCCACAACCCTGTAGCACTGAAACATTTAAGTCCAGGTGAGTCTCTGCCCCATACACAAACACACAGTGACACACTCACACAGACATACAAAATCGCCAGATGGATTCAGATCAGTTATGAGTCTATGAACCTGAAAGTTCCACTGCAGTAGAAAGAAATACAGATCTGCTGTAAACATTAGCACACAGTTACCTAACAGCCCACCTCCACCACCCCCACCCCCACCCCACACACATATAAACATACTAGGATTGTAGCCTCATATCCTCACAGTGCTACAAACTACACACAGAGCCAGTCACAGACAACAGGATTAGATATATTTTAAAAGACGCTTTTAAGTCATTGAGAGTGGCAACAGAAGATAATTACAGAAAGTTAAAAGGAGATTTTAGTTTGTGGATAAAGATAGAAATGTAGTATAACAGAAAAAGTGCCGGACTACCGCATCATAACTCAGGATTCAGACTGATTCAGGAGAGAATGGATCTAAGATTATTAAAGCTGAAGAGATAAATCAAATAGAAACATGTTCAATTTTGTAAAATGTGCAAAGTGTTGATTCATAGTAAAACATTCTCAATCCAAGAGTCCCACAAAAGCAGTTATGTTCCCGGTGTCAGCACCTCTTGACGGCAGAAAAGAAGAGTTATCTCTTTCACACACTCACTCACAGACACATACACAAACACTAGGAGTGTAATGATACATACATTTCACAATATGTCATACTGTATTTTCTCCACTATGGCACGATATATTTTCTAAACAGAAATAAAAATGTTTAATGTACTTTTGGTTCATTTCCAATTGCCGAAACAAGACCAAAGAGGAAGCAAAAAAAATAGCAAAAAAGTTATTTTCTATGGACATATAAGTCAAACCATCAAAATCTTATGGTATTGCCAATTTTCCTTCTATACTACAGAGCCTCAGAATAATTAGTATCTTAAGCTTTGTGTCTTTGCATCTTCAATGAACCAATAAGCTAGACTGATGACTGGCTTGTTAAATTTATATGGCAAACTGGCCACATGTTTGTTATTAACATAACATTACAGTCTGTACTCAAGAATGTCTTAAAATCTAACAGAATGTCATAAAATCCAACAAAAAAACCCACAAAACAAATAGTATATTATGATGCCTATTGTAACACCCCTAACATCAACAGAGAAACAGTGTGACGACGGTAGACAGTAGTAAGGCTTACAGAGACTGGGCTCGTACAATTTGACTGGGAGGTGGAGGAGCAGCACCCTAAAAAGATCAGCAGAGAAAATAAACGTATTATGATAGTACTGTTGGGCGTCTCCTGCAAGACATCAACAAGACCTATGAAACTTCTGATGCTCACAAAAAAAAAAAAAGGAACTTCTGTAGAGTTGAACAAGAGATTTTTTACTGGCAAAGAGTGCTTACACTCTGGCTGAGAATGTTAATCAGTGACTGCAAAGACAGAGGCCTCACGCAGTGTGTGAGACAAGCCACTTACTATGCCCCCTGCAGGACGTGCTCAGTAGTGAATGAGAGCGATAAGCAGTGGAGACAATGGGGGATAGGATATAAACACAGAAGCACAATGAGAAGACGGAATGTAATCTAATCATCTAACCAAATAGCATTTTAAGTTCAATTTTGAGAAAATTAAACTCAAACCAAAGAAGGGATGTGCATTTTGACTGATCTTGATATTCTAGTAAATTTAAGGGTTAATAAAGTGAAGAAAAACTTCATTCGACTGTTTTAAAACTGAAACAACTGTGCTTTTGTGCTAGTAGGCTAAGAAATAAGAAAGAAAAACATTGCAGAGATGCTCCTTGAAAACCTTTTAGTTTTCAAAAAATGAGATCTTTTAGACACTGGGTAAATGTAATGTTTTATGCTGGACAATGTCCAAAGTAATGGAGACTGTGAGCTTCTATATTTGCATTCTCAGTGGATGATGTGGTAAAACATTTGTCTAGGTAACATTTAAAACAGAGGAATAGCTTTTCACTGTTTTTGGTTCTAGTTCAATCCAGCCAGTGTAATTAGCATAGTTATAAGCACCCAAAGGCCCAATACCATTTCTTATTAGTGCCCTTCCCCCTTGTTTTTGAGTGTTCCCTTGCCCTTTGGAACTGGGTTGCAAGGGCTAATGGTTGAAACCTTTCTATGAAATAAAATAGGACAACCATTCAAAATCCTGATACATCATTTGTAGTCATTGATGGCTTTTATGTAGTTTTTGCTGGACATTTCCAATATGCCTCATTCAGTTGTGGTGATTTCTCTTATGTGGGCTATTGATATTAGAGGAGTGGTAAATGGCAGCAGCCTCACTGCTATCTAATGGGGAAATGTGGAATCTTTATTCACAAGAAAATACTTACATTTGTGGGTTACTTTGTTTTCTTTGGTTGCTTACAAAGCCATCTTTCACAAGGTATTCTGAGAAATGTCTTATAATACTCTAACACTACGCCCATGCCACCCCTAGGCATGAATGCAAAGGTGTGAAATGGGATTTGGTCTTACCTTGCTTTTTCTGTTGTGGCACATGAGCTCATCATTACTCTGTTTTAGCGATGCATAACGTAATATACCTCCAATTATATTATATTACATTTTAAATGCAAACAATAATGGCCACCGTAATGGTTTTCTTGTACTTGAGCTCCCATGCACATCCCTAAACCCAAACAGCCTTCAGTTACATTTACCTCAAGCTTTGTGTGATTTTTTTTGAAGAACAGAAAGTTATTTTTATTATTATATTTTCCAGGGCCATAAAGACAGGAGGAGCATGTAAAGGAAAAAAGTAGGTGGTGGGTGAGAAAAGTAGGTGGTGGGTGAGACAGACAAACAACCAACAGCCATATTATTTACAGCACTACAAATTATAGCACAGACACATACATGAGGCCAGGCAACAGAAGCAACAATTTCATATTAAAACATATAATGTGACAAAACACAGAAAGCAACAGACAAAACTCTTCATGCCCTGCTTTCTGATTAATCAGTCACTTTCAGTTACAGCATCAGTTCCATCTGTTTATAAGCACATCCACTCACCTGGTTCCCTGCTGAAGCCTTTTTACTTGTGTGATTATTCTTCTGTTGTGCACTGAAAAGACGATGAGACGGGAAAAAAAGAGAATAAAATGAACTGCAGCTTCATTTGATCTCACCTAAGCGGATTTTGCTTTTGTATCCATATCTAGCCAGGATAACTCACTTAGCAAATCCAATAAAATCTTCATGGTTTGTGTTGATGTAGGAAAGTTGAATCTCAATTGAAAGCAAAACCTGTTGGAAGTAAATTTATTGGAAAGAAGACATTTCCATAGGTTAACAGAACATAACCATTTATCTTGAAGAATTTTCAGTTGCACTGCTAAAGGCATGATACGAGATTTGCGTGCAGTACTTTCGCCTGACCTGGTCTTTAGCTTGACTCTCTCGTTCCCGTATGTATGTGGTCACAATTCTCTCTGTCTCCTCCCGGAGCTGAGGAAAGGTCCCTAACTGAACACAAAGCAGGAAGAAACACACCAGAATTAAGCTTTATTGTGTCTGTCACTGAACTCTTACTCATGTTAAAATAATAATAATAATAATAATAATAATAATAATAATAATAATAATAAAGTTTATTTGAATAGCACCTTTCATGCAAGAAATGCAGCTTTGCAGATAGAAGTGCTTTACAGTAAAGACATTATATGAAAATAGAACATAATATGGAAAAAGGAAAGACAAAAATCAAATGAAAAACAGAATACATAGAGTGCATAAAAAACCCACTGAATAATAAAATTATTTAAATTAAGTTAAAGAGACAGGAAAAGCATACAAGTCATCAAAGTTAAATACAGCATTTTATAATGTGCAACAGTACAAAGTTGAGTTCAAAAAAAGTTTTAGGTCAATATCAGAGAACAGACAAGTATTTTTTTTAAAAATAATTAGCAAGCTCGCTTCCTTCATAATCATAAGTGGTGTGTTGCATATCTTGGGGCATAATTGACAAATGCAGTAAGTAAACTAACCACAGATGAAAGCAGAGTTTCTGAAGGCAAACAGTTCATCAGAGTTAGCAATGTACCCTGGTCTTACCTATTAAGAGCTTTGTACATAAGATGGACTTTAAGATCAATTCTGAATGTTGCAGGAAGCCAGCATAAAGCAGTTAAAACTCGACTAATGTGTTCCATCCTCTTAGTCCCAGTTAATAGCAGAGCTGCAGAGTTTTGAATGAGCTGAAGTGCATTACAGCATACAAATAAAGGCACATATCAGTTTTTTAGCATCTTGATTTATGAGTGATTGTATTTGCGCTGTTTCTAAGGTAGAAAAAAATGTTTTGTATCTATAGATTTGTATCTATGATCACTTTCTTAGAAAATTAAACAGCATTTTTTTTTGCTCTCTGCTGAAAGTAGTAGGATTTCATTTTTGATCTTGTTCGATTTTAAGAAATTAAGAGAATGGTTTGGTACAAAAACGAAGTTAACAATTTCCCCCTTACCCCAACAGTAAAGCTCATTCGTGGTACCCTCACTGTAAGCCACACACTCCTATGTTGGCTTCTCTATTACATAGTTTTCATCCCGATGACCACAAAGTCGCTGATTCAAACCCCATTTTCTGCCACTGTGTCCTTGAGCAAGACACTTAACCCTCAGTTGCTCCAGGGGGACTGTCCCTGTAACTAATGATTGTAAGTCGCACTGGATAAGGACGTCTGCCAAATGCCATAACATATGTATTAAACACAAAAAAAACGCTTTGGGTCTCTGAGATGTGTGTGGCATGATAGCAGTTTCTACCTTGAAACTGTGAACATTTATGCACTCTTGTTAAATTATGCATTCCAGGTCAATAATCAAAATACCACACAAAATCTTAAGCTGTAACAGCAAAATTGCACTAGTAACATCTGTTCAACTGATGAAGCAAATAACTAAGGAATCACTTGATGAAAATCTCAAAATGTTTCAAAATGTTTATTGCTGGGATGTACTCTCCACAAAGTTGACTTCTTAAGTAAATGGAACAAAGAGATCTGCAGGTTATATTAACTTGTCCATTACTGAAAAACAAATGAAGAGCAAATTTTCAAAACTCACTCAGTCCATTTTTTGTGATTTTTTAGGTAACACTACTATTGGCATATTTTTACATGACCTCTTTATGTGCAATAGTATAACCGACCAAAACTCACTCAGTCCTTGCATAATACACGGTACAAGATTAGGTGAATTTCCAAAAGGCACTCAGTCCACTCGCACAGTCGCGAGTGGTACTTACTTACCGGTAGACAGAAGTATGTTTACCATTTTTATGCAGTTAGCTGTCATTGACTCTATGCTGTGGCATGTAGTAGGATATAAATATTAAACTTGTACATTATTTTGTGACTTTGAATATCGATTTACTTAAAAATTGTTTTCATTTTATTTTTTAAAGAAATTTGCCCATACTGAAATGTGCACAAGTTGCACTTTAGAAACAGGCATTGAAAAATTACAAGTAACTGTAAAATTTCAATAAAAAAAATTATGGTGAGGTGAAAAATTTTGTATTTGGGTGTGTACCAATTCATTAATATATGTACTCATTAGAGTACTAGAGCAAAAAAATGATGTCAACCCCTGTACATGTACCTAATGTAGCTAACAAGTTACTAATTAGAATAATGGAAACTCCACAGCTGATTTGTCTCCCACCTTAAACCTTGTTGTGTTGTTAAAATAACCAATTTCCTAATGTGCTTTTTGACATTGTATGCTGTTACTTTTTAAATTGGGCAAAAACAACATGAGCACTTTTGTTTTAACCAAACTATCACTTAAACACATACACATGTACCTTGTTGGTGCACTGCCTCACTGTGGCTATGAGCTCCTGGACGACCATGTCCACACATTTAATACATGGACACTTGAGCTTCACTATCTGCTTCTTCACGATAGCCTCAAATGCCAGGTCAGGGGTGAACAGGCCTGTCCTAGACCAGCAGAAATAACAGTCCATCACACAGCACATAGAAATATGAGCTAAGAGCAGAATCAAAACATTATGGGTCAGGAATTAGGTAGGGTGTTTGGGACCCAGACCTGATTCCATGAATGTTCTTGATGGCGTAGCTGATCTCCCGACGCAGTTCTTTCTCATCAAACTCCATCTGCCAATCAAACATTGACATGTGATGTGTACTATGGAGACGACAAATAAAGTACATTGAATAATAAAGTGTGTGTATTGATCAGTGTACCTTGACTAGTTCAAAGGGAAAACGTTCGTGAAAGATGCGGTTGATTTTTGCACCTCCTGAGAGCTCAACTGTGTCCACCTGGTCACCAGAGCCCTCAATCATCTTCTCAAAGTCCAGCCCAAAATGCTGGATGAGCCTGGATAATAGGAAAGGAGGGAGAGATAAAGGCCGTTTGTACTGGTCCAGTGTGCATTGCTAGGAGGATAAAAAGTGAAGTCTCTGGGCCTAATGGCCTTGTGCATCAGTTTTAAGCAAAAACCGGCATGAAATAAGGCGGAACGAGTTTTTGGGTCATGTTCTTGGAACAGCACTAAATGCAATATGTGCCTACATTTGCTTCTTTACTTCAGCGTTGGAACTACTAATCTAGAATCAATTTGTGTGATAAAGACTATGATACATAAGAAGGGATCAGATCCAAGATCACTCCTCTTTGACTGATTTGAGAAAACCAGCGCTGATATTCTCTGAAATGGCGAACTACAGAGGTGAAGTTTTTATCATTTTTATAGTTCAAATTATATACTGCATCCTAGAACACATACACTCCAGTTTGTGATCAGTTTTATTGATTTACAAGAAGGTTAGGGAAAAAATAATATAGCATTCTTTCCGTCCTTGGTTTTAGGAGGTTGAGAGAAGTTTCAGTGGTGTATTTATACAGAAAATACATTGGTGACTATTGACTTCTGGGGAATTGTTTTAGCAACACACTGAACTAATGAAGCAAAACATACCCCTCAAAATACCCCCTTACCAATCGACTGCATCTGGTGTAAGTAGAAAATTGTGTAAATTTGATTTTCACCCAACAATTCCTTCAACAATGGGAGAAGCCATAGTGGCTAGACACAGGCATTTGATGAAAATATTAGAACAAATAATCATATTATACGCATATTTCAGATATGTGTGTGAGGGAACATGGTGTACTGGTGGGAAAACTTTAACAATATTTAAAAAAAAAAACATTTTTAAAACAGTATTTCTTCACTTTTATTTTTTCTTTTCTTTTAATTTGCCTTGAAAATACTACATAGTTCGCAGCTGGTACTGTACACAGTTGCAGTCCTCTTTGCAGCTTTGGTAAATCGAATGTTAATTTCAGACCCACTGAAAGCACATATTTAAATCCCATCAAGATACATTCTGAATGTGGGCGTATGTATTCATATCTCTGTAAAGTCATCTTCATAATGATAGGAATATTGGAAGTGAGGACATTTTCTCTTCACAAGGAAATATGCTGTTTTCACACAGAAATGCAACTGTTTTCAGGAAAAACTAAAAGAGCAGAAATGACTTTTGGTTACTGAGATTTAGGCTAGAATTAGGTTTAAGTGTAAGTGTAGTATTACCAAATTAATGTATTATGTAAGACAATGGAATGTCCTCACAATAACAGTAATGCCAAGGGTGTCGGTGTTTCTTTGTGTTCTATGTTAAAGAGTATTCCACATTTTTGTATTTTATTTTTGTCTCTGAGGTCCACTTACGATGTTTTTGTAGATTTTCTACCCTGTTACCTACACTAGCATAGGCTGAATAGGTACATATATTAGGGAGTGTATAAAAAACCTCAACAATATTCACATCCTTTTTATTTAATAAAATACCCATTATATGAGCCCTTTAACACTTATGTCTTGTACATGGTCGTGTATAAGGGTTGACAGTAATAATGTGTGAATATGGTATTTCAAATCACTACATTAAAATTGAAGTCTTGTATAAAATGTTCAGTTTCACACAGTATGAATCTGTGTGCACAAAGCATTAAAATTATTTTTCAATTATGGGTCATCGGGGCTTCTAAACATGTATGTGTGTATTCTGACTCCCTGCATTAAAGTCAGTCTAAATTCGAAACAAATTCCTTTTTTGTGTTTGGTCATATTAAGCACAATGTGTTGTATCATTCGAAACACTAAATCTGTTTGTAATACGTGATTAAATTAATTGATTTTAGGAATAAAATTATATAGTTGTTAGGTCTCGGCCAGCGGCCAGTAGAGGCCGCTGTTTTACTTTTGGTTTAAGTCTTTTATTTTGAATCTTGTGGGTCTTGTGTCTTTAGTAATTTTTAGTAATTGTGTGTTTTTAGTAATTGGGGTTTTTGATTGGTTCTTGTCTGTGTGTGTTTTGTATTTAAGTTCTTGTTTAGGTATTTTGTGTTTAAAGGCCCTTGAGCCTAGTTTTGGTTTTGTTTAATTCCCTGTACAGAGTCTCTGTGTGTTTATATTAAACTTCCATCTACGGAACCTGCACCTTGCGCCTCGCCTTCACTCCCTATGCACGTCAAGACGAGACAATAGTATTTCCCCCTCCCCCATCTCCCACGTCCCTCACTCATCATTTAGTAAAAAAAAGGAAATGAAAAGCAGTATTACTGAGGATACTAATTACTGAGGGTAGCCTGCTTAACGTATAATAATATGTCAAAATGAACAAAAACGGAAACACACTTCAGAAACCACAGAAAACACACAACCTAAATGTAGCAATGTGTAATTTTTTGTAGATGTCAGCACCTTCTAATTACTTTCTAAGCGCAACCAAATCTTGATGGAATAAAATATCACACACAATATTTCCCACGCAGATATCCTATTTCACTCACAAACACATCATGTTAAGGAAGAAAAATGTGCTCTGATTTCCAGTTCAAGCTGACTTTAAAGCTAAATTTTTGAATGAGGTATGATTAGGTTTGGATGTTTGTGAGAGCGTCTGGGAAATTCACAGATGTAAATGTGTGTGCATGTATTGTTACTCACTGCATCAGTGCTTTGGTTTTGCGTGAGGGGTCGTCGGGGTCGATGTGCCTGTACTCCTCGGCCTCTTTATCCAATGAAAGAAGCTGAGCTTGTAACCGACTGCGGAACGATGGCAATGTGTTCCTGATGTGATTGGTCAGTTGCTATGCATACATGAGAGAAGTTAAAAGGCTCAGTACTATAGCCCTGCTGTTTTAGTAATACGTAGTCAATTTCAAACTTTTTGACAGACTCCAGAATGGACCTTCAAATATTCATGCATAATTTGGTTTAAACAAGCCCTCCTTTCTCTTGCTCTCTCACCTGATTGAGCACCCTCTGCAGGTAAGGTGTGCCCATGTAGTCAGCCATGTGCCTATAGGCTGGATGGGACAGAAAAAACTGACGCTCAGTGGCGAGAGCTGCACTGATGTCTTTCTTTCCCTCAATGTCCTTCTGACTGCGATTCACTACTCCAATGTATCCTAAACAAATCACAGGCACACACACACACATAGAGAAAACCCCCAGACCCGCATCTGTACATTTTAAGATTCATGACAAAAGTACAATGAATTTCGATGACATGAAAAATAAAACAGCCACTGAAAGAAAAAGGAACTGAGGAACATTGAAGTGATGGTTTAGTCAAAAATCTGATTTACACAAATGTACAGTCTAAACATGCCAAATGCCCAACGTTTTCTTTTCCACAGCAGCTATAACTCTAACAAGAAATGGTAGCTTATAGCCACATATTAGCAATCACAGGCAAACTGCATGCTTAAATTATCAAACACTTTTATAAAATCATAGCAACTAATTAACTTACCTCTCGCTTACATTTTTGATACTGTTTGACATATTGCTATGTTAACACAGAAGCAGCAGAAACTTTTAAGGTTACTGCTCTCTCCTACCCATCCACCTCAGCTGCGCCATCACCCAGACACTGATTTCATTGCCCCATTTTCATTTCACCGCCTGTCTTAGTACAGGGAAAGATGAGAGAAGTCGCTCCAAACTCCTTCCAAGGCACTCGCGAGCAGAGGACACAAAAGTGTGTGCTACCCAGGAAGTCTTTAGCAGATCTTTAGATAGATAATCACTGAATATACAGACTGGACATGTGTGGCAAAAAATATTGGCTACCAGGAACATTAGGGATGTGCTTTAGAGCAAACATTGTGATTGGCTGAGTTTATCAATAGTCAATATCAAATTTGATACTGCTTGTTCCCTCCATCGCTCCTGATCCTCTCCCCCCCACAAGAGAAGTAAGGAGGGAGGGAGGACAGGAGCAGTACTAAAAGTTTCTAGGCACAGCCATTGTCACTGATAAACAGCATTGCTCCTATGTAGCATCCAAACTATTTGACTGCTAATGGAGCCAACTTGTGAAGAACAGTGTGAGTGAGTGTGTGAAAAAATAATTTTTAATGAGTTGCTTTGCATCTAATCTAACACAGATAAAAGTCAGACTTCAAAAAGGCTGCTTCTACTATTTTTTAGCTATGTTACACTTTATGTCCATTTTTCTAGATAGTAAAGATGTCACACAATATCTAATTACTGATTTCAAAGTAAAGACTAAAGCATGAGAATGTAAAAACAGTAAAACAGAGAGGGCATTTTCTACTAATCAGCATGACAAATAACAGAGTAGGATTTCTACAAGTTTTTCTCTGATCCCTACTCCGTCAGTGTACTGTACGGATTTGTGTATGTATGAATGATATGAATCTGTATCTATGAGACTGTGTGTCTAATGCATTAAAGTGGCAGCAGGAAACATTAAGGCTCTGCACCTGGCCCTGCTTTAGCTGCTGTTGATAGCATGGCCAGCTAGCGCTGCCTGGCACCAATTCAACTCCTATACGTCGGTTCTGGCTGTAACTCAAGCCCCGTGGCAGTGGGACTATGGGATTGAACCCAGGCTTGGTAACCATATCCTATCAACAGCATGACCTCATACAGACACCTCCAGTCAAAGGAGCTGCTGATTACATCTGTGCTGCATTGACTGAGAACTGGTTACACTAATTTTGCAAATTGTAGTTAAGGTCAGTCATGACATGCTGTCATAAGCCGTTGTTAGTATAACATAGCTGAACAGCTTATGGCAGATACAGGTTCATTAAACGTAGTGCACCTCTGCGTAAGGGTAGCAGCCTGTTCTCCAGCACGTCCTTGGCATCCGTGCCCTCATCCATCAGGTCCAGTTTAGTGATGACACCAATGGTACGCTGACCTGAGACACAGGAAAAACACATTAATTACTCCTTTAACACTAGGCTGATTATTCATCTCTTAATCTTTAGGGTTGTTATTCAGTAACAGTTAAAATTTTCTCACTAACTACTATGGAACTATTATATATATTACTTAATAGCAAGAAGGAGGAAATTAGGTGGAGCCCCACATGCAGACCCTTAGAGAAGAGTTTAAGGGTAAGGGAAAGTGGAAAAAATGAAAGATAAAAGTGGTATGCCAGGGAAGGAAGAATGTGAGCAACGAAGAGTAAGAGAAAGAAAGAAACAGACAGAAGACAGAAGAAAATGCCAACGAAATGCAAAAACCTTCTATTATGTGGTACAATAGTAGCCCCAAGTACCATAATCTTCTGCACAGATCCCTGTCCTCTTACCCTGTGGGTCAACATCTTTGGCTAGTTTGAGGGCGTCAGAGTTGGCCAGGTCCATGTTGGCTGGTGTAACGGCCAAGATGAGGCAGTTCTCCCGGCAGATGAACTGCATGATCATGTCTCTGATCTGGTACTCTATGTCAGGAGGCTGATCCCCCACTGGAACCTTAGTGATGCCCGGCAGGTCTATCAGTGTCAGGTTTAGCACTGAGAGAGAGTTAGAACCAGAGTAAAGGGAGAATACTAACCTAGATGTATAGATATATTATGCACATTTCTTCATAGAACACACTACACCATCACGTAAAATTTAACACGCGAAGATGTTCAGCCTTTCTGAACATATGTAACATGTCTATCATTTATTGTAGTAATATGATCTAAAAATCATTTAACACTGAATTAACTGCTGGATTAGCTTGTTGTGACCTTACCAAATTATCTTGCAATCTACAGGTAGAAAATCACGAATACCTTCCGACTGGGCATTTTAAGACATTAGTACAGTTAAGGTGAATGATAATAATACCATTTGGTGAGTAAACACGTAGGCTGATAGGAATGGAGGAGATGCCCTTATTGGCTCCTGTAACTCTGTCTGTCTCTGTTTCAATCTCCCGACGCACTTCATCGAAGTTCGTAAACTTCTTCCCTTTACAGTGCAGGAACTCTGCATACTCTACAGGAGGGAAGAACAGAGAGTGAGCAATGAAGAGAGACGAGAAAGGAAATTAGTGGGATGGTGAGAATGAAGGATGAAGACATGAGGAATAAAATAATACATTTTGAAAATAACAGTTACACACATAACTGTAGGGTTCCATAGGTCTGTCTATAGAAGTACTGCAGACGGAAACCGATGGAAAATGCCATGGGATACACTGCCCTCCAGTGGTCAATGAATATTTATATGGCTGTGCATAGGATGTGGCTGTATATAGTACAAAAATATTACAACTGTACAGCACTGTGCTAAACTCCAGGCCACCTTAAAATATATATTTAAAGCTATTAATCTGGAGAGTATGCATTTATATGCTGGGAAAAGAATAAAAATAAACATTAACACAATGCATTAAGATTTTGTTTGAAGCAGCACAGTATATGTAATTGCCGTCCAATACCTGTTTCAGCTAATTTGTACTAATTAATTAAATTAATTAAATTCTGCTTGTAACAGAACTCAATATAACCTTAGCATTAGATTAGATTAGAAGTTTAAAAACAAACCTGAGCTCAGAACCAACTTTTTTTGGAATACAAGAAATTCCATGCATTTTACCATATTGACATGCTTTACATCTAATGTTATATATTGGTTTTACATGCTACTGACCATGCTGTCCTAAACAAGAACTTCCTATTATGTTTTTATATTTCCAATAAATGTAAAGTAATATCATGCATTGAGACTAACCTTCCTGTTTTAAACTATTTTCTTAGTTAGAAGAATCACAAGTTTCCTACCTGAGATACAACTGATTAGCTGCAGCACAAGTGGCCTTCGTGTGACAATTCCTGAGCCTCTTGGTAAGAAATCCCTTGAGAAAAAACAGTAGTCACTACAAACACAGATTAACAGTAAGGGTACCAAAGTGGTCACCTCCCCACACACACACACACACACACACACACACACACACACACACACACACACACACACACACACACACACAGTCCCTGGCACAGTGTCAGAAATGACAGCATGCTCAGACAAGTCCAGTGTTGGGTGACACAGTGAAACCATAAACTCAGTATCTTTCCTCTCCACTCCGCCTGACACACTTTACTACACCTCTAGCGAGCTATTTAGAGGTTTACACACTGGGGAGCACAGAGGAGAGTCACACAGAGAATTATCAACCAGTAGTAACATTTTTACATGGTGTATGTTTGGTATGTTGTTAAAGTAAAGGTAAGCCTAATAATAAGACTAATTTGTTCACCCTCACTGGGTGAGGTTATGTCACTGCTGCAAAGCAGTGGTATGGGCCATCATGAGTAAATCGACGGCCATCAGCCTCCAGGTTGAGTCAGAATTAGGACAATGCAGAATTCAAGGGCAAGGCAAGGCTATTCATTCCATGGATGTCTTACTCAATTAGCCGGGGAAAAAAGCCACTGTTCTGGTATTGCATAAGGCAGTCTACATAGCAGTCTGGGGACTATCGGTGAAGAATGCAAGTTGGAAGATTTTCACAATAGAATGCCACTTTACATCATCCTTCAGCACACAGACAACACTGATTTCAAATGCTGATAGATTTCACAATGCCCGACGTGGACATTCAAGTGGCGTAACTATTCTGGGAGCTTGCCTGAGAACAAATTTTCAAAATCAATCAAAGCATATAACTAAAAATCGTATCATTTGACATATATTGCATTCAGTCTTTGAAATCAAGTAGACTTTTAATAAAAAACATGGAAAACACATAGAAAAAATGAACCACATGTTGGTAGACCAATAAGAAGAAGTTTGGTGACATTTTTCCTTATTAAATTTAATTAAGTTATTGGACAATAGAATTAAATGGGTTGTTGTTAAAGCCTTGGAATTGTATCTTACTGTGACATGAGATGCCAACTGACATTTTTTATGAAACTAACGGCAAGTCTGTGTCCAATTCAATGCACAAAGAAGAAGGAATCCGATACCCAGGAAAAGAAAGTGTTTCATTAGTTTATAGATAGCAGGCTGGAGATAAGTGTGAAGGAGGAGATGCAAGGCGGTGCAGCAGATATTCAGTTGATGATGCAGGAAACAGGGTGTGTGCTGCTAAATCAGGAACTCCACCCAAAATAGAGGTGGAACTCCCTCTGGAGCAGACCCAGTTTGAAACACCCACAGAGAGAGAAAGAAAGAGAGGCCAGCATGCAGGTACGAACTTGGCCTGCACGGATAAAAACAGAACAGATAAAACATGTGTAGTCATATTGCCAAGCTGTCTCTATGCTTACTAACTGGAAGACAGCGGGACGGAGGGAATCTTAACCAATAGTCAGTGTCTATAAACTACGGAACCGTTATGTTACAGTCAAATATTTGGCTCATTTTTTGACTCTGGACTCTCGCATTCACATTCCTCCTTGACAATGTGTCTTATTCTTAGCCTAAACTCCATTCATACTCATCCGCTTACCCTTGACATCAACTCTCTGGCTACGAACAATGCTCCCCTTTAGGCCACTGTACCCCTCTCTTTTCCAGTTGTATCAGTCTGTTTGTGCTCCAACCCCACCCCGCGCCATACAATTTCAGTAATCAGGTTCTAACATAGCCGTAAGACTCAATACACACTGACTCACTAGTTTGTTTTCCATGTTTTTTCTTGACATTAGACAGGCCAATGCTAATGTGTGCTGTTATGTTCCAGAGTTTATCTGTCGCTGAGTGAGACAGCATATAAAGAGAGAGGTATAAGAATTGATTAAAAAATTTTTTTTTTTAAATGTTGCCACTGCTGGGCCTGTCACAATTATTCCATAATTGCCTATAATCACAGTTATTATAGCTAACCACCATTATCACCAAATCATATGTTTCTGATTTGTCACTAAAAATATGTCACTAAAAACAGAATATGAACTTGGTGCATTTTCATCATTTGAGTTCAGCAATGAGTCCCCGTCTCACGCTATTCGGCCGAGGGATAGACTTGGGTATCCGCCACCCTAGTAGATTGAGCGGTTACGGAAAATGAATAAATAAATGAATAAGTTGAGGCAATCTTATGAATAAAACAGTACAGGAAACACACATACCGAGGCAGGTCATGGGCCTTACAAATACAACAAAAGGTCTGACTACAATGGTCAGAAGTTAAAACCTTTGCTAAAAAAATTTGACTTCTGAATGTGCTGTTTCATGTTTAAAGAGCAGTGGTGAGTAATGTTTGTTTATTTGAGCTCAAGCTGTTGTAAGGACTGTGTCTTATACGCCATCCCGGTCCCAGATGCACTGAGTTTGGGTGTTTCCTGCCCCTGCTGTTAAATTTGTTTTGGTTTCTTCCATAATTTAACACATTTATCCCTTATCACAGTTTCATACACAGTTTCAAGACAAGCCCAACCTGGAAGTTGTTGTCTGTTCACTATTGTGCCTGCTGGCTGGTTACTGTTCTGTCTGTCCGTCCATCCATCTATCTAGGAGTAGCCGTCAAGCGGCATTCAAAGTACACTGAACTAAAGCTCAAGTAGAGAAAACGGTACCTGGCCAGCATTCTTCACCTGAGAAAGGGATTCATGGCACCCTTCAGGATTTACCCTGGCATTGCCTTTTATTCTGAACTGCATGTCTGTGGCTGTTTGATGAATTGTGATATGAAGCCAGTGTTTTCTGCCATTGCCTTTGTTTGTTTTCCTGCCAGTTTTTGATTAAAGTTGTTAGAAGTATCTCCTGCAAGTGCGTCATCCTTATCAGATCAGTGGACAAACACAAGAGCTGTTTCATTAGCTGGGAGCTACTACATAATAAGCTAGGAAGTCAGATAATTAATTTTCCAATTTGGCCATTTCAGGCTTTTACTTTAATAGTTGCAAACAACGAACAAAAATAAAACTGTTTAATACAGTCATTTGACAGACTTATTCAATGTTATGGATTTTAAGGAAAAGGACATTACAATACAAATGACATTCCACACAGAATAGTCACATAGTCAGTGACTTCTGGTCATAAAACTGGATGGGAGAACTATAAAGTGACATTGTTAGCTCACACAATGTAGCACCACATTTGAAAGCCCCTTACAGGTTCCATTAGGGAGGTGAGTAATTTCCCCATGAAAAATACCAAATCATAATTAACTCCCTACAACTCTACATTTCCTTTACATCAACAGTATGTAAATAATATCAGATTTTAATGT
This sequence comes from Bryconaethiops microstoma, assembly GCA_037577275.1. NCBI lineage: Eukaryota > Metazoa > Chordata > Actinopteri > Characiformes > Alestidae > Bryconaethiops > Bryconaethiops microstoma. The sequence goes on along the minus strand of JBBJLS010000155.1, from coordinate 11,016,454 downwards.
ACAATACGGTGTCACAACATGAAATACTAAATTCACCAGGATGTGCTACCAGCCCAGTAGTAGATTTAAAGATCCCATAAAACATGTTTTTATATTCTATAAAACCAGAAGACCACATCACCACCTCAAATGTGCATAATTGCTGCCCTAGCTCTATGTCTGTCATCCATTATCAAGCTCAAATAAATAATAGAACAAATTAAGCATAACACACATTAACCATAATTGTACCTCCCCTTACACGATTTGACTTAAAAAGGAAGCTGATCTTTCTCTGCCTTTGTGTATCAATGATCAAAAAGAACAATGGTAAAGTGATAATTCAATGTAGGAAAATGCAATGGTGCAAGAGAAACACAGAGTTACTCAGTATTTAACTTGCTAGCTATTTGTGTAATTGACTAAATCCAAATACTAATGGATAGAATTAACACTAGTTGGTTAGCCGGTTCACAGTATTGATATATCTTCCACGGATAATGTAAAGAGAGCACTAGGGATAACAATACTAACCAACTACACAGACTAATGCAGTATCATTTCATTTCATTTCATGTTAAATTTGTTGACACCTTCAGAAGCCCTTCTCATGCAACATTAGTTACTTCAACAGACCTTTTTTCTCTCCTCTAGCTCTGATGGATTATCTGTAATTGGCTCGATGGCCGTTCATTCAATCTATCTTTACATATGGTACTTACTACAGACTGCAGTAAGGTGGAGCTGGATGTTATGGGCTAAAAATAATTAGCCACAATGTAGACCCCTTCATGGGAGTTTCACTCCAAGTAAAATGTCATAGCACATTTCACAGATAGGCTGTGTGAATTCTACAGCTAGGGCCAGACACATATCAGCCCCATCTTAACCAAATCACATTTTTCTCAAAACCTGTTGGTGGTGCGGTTGTTCATACATCCAAAGAAGTCCAAAGCCAGCTTCTCTTATGTATACAGCAAATAGGACAATGTGGATGCCAAAATGTAATTTTATTTTGGTGCTTCTGGTTATTTGAAAGAGAGTGAGGGCTTACCAACTGTCCCTGCATACAGTAATCATATACACCAAAAGGTGAAGTCAATAAGATTATCTCATTCCAATGACATCTTTTAGGGGCTGGGATATATTAAGCAGCAAGTTTACTGTCAGTTATTGACATTGATGTGTTGAAAGAAGGAAAAATTGACAACCTTAAGGACCTGAGTGACAAGGGCCAAATTATGATGGCTGGATAACTGGATCAGAGCATGTCCAAAACAGTATTTCCTATAGCAATGGTCTCTCTCAGCAGGATAAACTGCCCTGCTGCAAAAATTGCCCAAGATATTGACCAGGCCTCCAAATTCCCCAGATCTTCAATGTACTAAACAAATTAGACTGATCCATGTAGCCCCCACCTCGCAACTCACAGGACCAAATGTGCTGTTAACATCTTGGTGCCAAATACCACTGCACACTTTCAGAGGTCTTGTGGAATCCATGCCTCCACAGGTCATAGGAGACTAACAATATTCAGCAGGTGGTTTAATGTTATGTCCGATTGGTGTGTGTGTGCATGTGCGTGAATGTACATACATCACCTGTCAAACTGTCTTATCTTTGGCATACTGAGTAGATTAAATTCAAGAAATGTGAACAAATGTTTTACTGTGACAGGCTGTAAGTGCCTAAAAACACAAGTTGTTGAGATAAAGGTTTTCCAACCACTCAGCATTCTGCATTACCAGTATACTATTCACTGACCTGATCATCTACAATCATCTGCCCCTGTTTGCTCACCGGTTCAGGCCTTAATTTTAATGCCTCATACGTGGGTCATTTTGTGGCTTTAAAATGAAAAAACATTCCTCTAAAACTGGTCAGGTACTGGGACTGGACTGAACATGAGAGCCTTTGAAAGTCCTTCAGGAAGTCTGGAGAACTGTTCCTCAAGACTTCATAAAAATCTGGCTTTGGAAACAAAATATGAAGAAACATTATATAAATATATATGTATGTATATACAGAAAACCCCCAACATTTTTTTGCTCTTGGGGTTACGTTCCAAGAGCACCCACGAATAGTGAAAAACACAGAATTTGTGACGTGGTAAAAAAAAAAAAAAAATGCAAGCGCGTTTTCTTTGGCATAAGCAGGTAAATACAGTAAAAAATTCATTTTTACAGTAATAAAATACAGGGCTTTAAGAACAAAACGAAAAACACAAGAACACTCAGAGAAACACTCAAGATAGCTACATTCGGGAAACCGATGATGCGGGAATGCGGAAATGCTGGACTGCTTCTGCCAGATATGCGTCACAAGGTAGCAGCCAATCAGCAGCAAGGAGAAATGAATGACATTTTCAGACTGGCTACTTTCAAACCTCCCGTCTCTGAGTACAGCTGTGTTCTCTCGACAGTACCAAAAAATGTATAGTTACATTTTATAAGGAAATGTAGCTGAATTTACGTTAATATTTGTGTTACAAAATTGGTAAACTATATTTTTCGTAATAATTTAGCACTAAAATGCATGAAAAATTATATATTGCCTCGAAAGAAGCAAAAAAATGCGGAGGATATATGCGGTTTCCGCGAATTTGCAGGGGTTTCCGTGAACAATTATTAGTGCGGTTCTAAGAAAAAATTCTGAACCCGTGAATAAGTGGGGGTTTACTGTATATATAATCTGTTCTATTCTGTCTCTGGAGCAGCTCCCACTCTCTCAACCATTTTTCCTTATTCTCTAGGCAATTCATGCCTCCTCTGCCATGCCATCCCTCTCTCCTCCTGAGGCATTTAGTCAACCATCTGATATCTGCAAGCTTCTCTGAGCAACAGACCCTCTTCTCAGCCTGGCAGGCAGAGTGCAGGGACAGATGGTTCAGGGTCCTGCTTTTCAAGACATTCATCTTTCATTGCTATGGCTACATGGAGCAATTCTTTCTAATAACACAGTTCTGAAATAAGCCATCATGTCACGGTCGGAGTGATGCAGGTTAATTCCGATAAGTACTTCTACACAGTATGGCACTACCCAGTTCCAATCAGCTGCTACTGTTTTCTTTATTAAATATTAAACAGAAAGGTGCATGCACTGCCAAATCTAAAACAAAAAAGAAAAATAAAACATCAATAGCCTCAGTTTAATAAGCATTCCAATAAAAATCTGCTGAGGCTGCAGCTCTGTAATCTATGCAGGACTGTAATAATAGTCAGTTGAGAGGAAAACACACTTTCCTCTGCAGTTCATTAAAAGAAGTGGTCTTATTTCATATGGCTATATGTGTCACCAGATCCACGCAGTGTTGGCTGGAAATTAATTCAGTGTGTCAGTTAATCTTACTGTACACCAGCAACTCAGTTCTTAGCAAACATAGTTCATTCAGTCTTTTATTATTCTGTTATTCTATTATTCTGTACATGCTGGTTTTAAAAAAGCAAATTAAAATGAATTCACACAAATTCCACCAACTTTAGAAACATCTGTAACAGCTGGTAATTTTGTCTGATCACAGCATTATTTGCTCAATAAATATGGTAAAGTTGAAGTCATCTCACCATCGTTAAAAGTGCCTATCTTTTGCGATATTTGCAGAGAATCCGATATTTGCAGAGAGATTACTGCCATGTTGGAAAATAGAATGGATAGGGAACCAGAAAGGACTTATTTAATTTGTAACTGATTGACAACTAATATATTTTTAAAAATTATTATAAAAATGTGTCCATAATACTTTATTTCCTTTACAGAATAGAACGTTAATAAGCTATTCCCCACAGTGTTAATATTGAGAAAAACTGCTGCAAAATCAAGCATTTTAGTCCACAACTATCACAAGACAAGTTCACAAGATCCTGATACAACTGTATAATGCTCAAAGGATAACAGCATAACTATTATAGCTAGACTTTCACAAATGTCTTCTGAGACAAAACACTTATCTTTATATTGCTTTGCAGAATGGGTCGCTAAAAGCTTGTCTCCCAATTTTTCCACTTCATCATCACTATACATGCCCTACTGTTAGAATAATGTTAAAATGGATAGGTAAAGAATCAGCTGGCAGTAGTGACAATCTAAGTGGCATGCAGCAACAGATTACATAGCAGATATTACAAGGTTACTCTTTACTCTCCTAGCTTATCCTTAACACTTTATATTTTAAATGTTTTGCTTATTGTCCTGAATAAAGCAGGAACTTACAAGTAGAATATAAATATATAGAGATTATTATCCCTTGAACGGAGCTACAAGATGAAAAAAGACTAATGAACAGGGCCTTGAATGTGCAAGATTGCCCATTTGTGGTGTTCCATTACTCTGTAGATAGAATGAAGAAAGAGGGAACAGCTCTTTAATACTGAAGAGTAGAACGTGAGCACACACCTCCTGATCTGTCCTGTCGGATAAGATAGTGGCTTCTGCTCTGCATCAAACACACACACAGCCATCTCCGACATTTAAACTCTACGTACTTTCCCACTGAGAAACTGATACACACTAAGTAAGGCAAACAATAGACTGGCTTTCACCAACAATCACCGTTTCCTGTGGACAGGCTTAAACCTTCAGCGAGGAAACTTGTTTGGGAAGAGAGTGTCTTCCGCAGAACTGCTGTACTCCTTTTCAAAGCAATGTAACATGGCTCCATTTAAAAACACTACAACAGTCTACCAACATACAGGATGGACCCTTCCAGATACTAAAATGACCTGTGCCTTGGCTACAGATTCAACAAAAGTATAAAAAATATTTAACACATCTTTACAGGGAACAAACCTAAATATGGCACTAATAAAACGTATATAAGGCCAAATTAAATAGTAACCGACCAAATTACACAGTAACTGATTATTAGTGTGTTCTCTGCAGAGGAAGTGTACTTTTTATTATTATTATTTTCACTTAGAAAGACAACAAAACCATTCGATCATTTCAGTGTCAATTGACCATAGGTGCACAAATGTGCATACAACTGTCAAATATCTGTCTCATCCTTTCATGCTTCTTGTACATTAGCATCATTAAAAGTAATTTTGCAATGTCTGTAGAAAGACAAAACATTTATAAAAGACACACACATATATATGTATCGAGTATCGAGATAATAAAAACATGGATGTCATAAAACCTTCAAGGACTGCCAGACCAACAAAGCATTTGTTAAACTATCATATGTCCTCTCTGGATGTCTTTGTTTTGGACACGTTCATCCGTACTACCACTACAAAGTTCACAGCAGCTTTTTAAATGATCTCAGATAAAAGGCCAACACTAATACGTTCAGCTAGCACTTTGTCTGACATTACGGAAGGGTCAAAACGTGCACCTTTACACTCTCTGATGTCCACTGAACATGAGGTGAAACTCCCTCATTCTGCATGCCTCGCCAACATGGCCTTGGCACAGCATTAAACAGAGGAAGTGGGAGTAACTGCTGCAGACTACAGATGAGTGCATGACCATCTGCACCTGTAGCCATATTGTGCTTCTCCATGCACACAGACGGCTGAATTAAAGCCATTACTAGCTGTTAAAATACAAAAAAATAAAGCAGTCTGAGTTGCAGTAAATGTCCAAAAGTTTATAGACACCTGTACAATCAACATTTCTCCTGAAATCAAGAATATTTTGTCCCCATTTGCTGCAACAACAGACTCCACCCTTCTGAGAAGTCTTAACACTAGATGCTGAAATGCTGCTGTGAGGATTTGATTGCACTCAGCCACAAGAGCATTAGTGAGGTCAGGTAGTGATACTGCATAATTAATTCTGGATCACAAGTGTAACTTATTTCAAAGATATTGGATGAAGCTCCATCACTCCAGAGAATGTAGTTCCACTAGTCCACAGCCCAGTGCTGGGAGGCTTTATAGCCCTCTAGGAAATGCTTGGCACGAAGACCTCATGTGGTTGCTTTGGGGCATCCCATCCTATTGCAAATGCTTTTCTGTGAAGATTATACAAGCTCTGTATGCAACAAAATGAAAGGGACATGAATAGGTGCACCTTAAAGTTGCTAAATTCTTTCATAAGAATGTGTCTGGATATTTTAGACTTATATATGTATGTGTGTGTGTATGTACACTATATGGATAATAGTATTGGGACACACCTGTTTTTCAGGGTTTGGGCTAGGCCCCTTACTTCCAGAGAAGAGCAATCTTAATGCTTCAGCATACCAAGACATTTTGGACAATGCCATGCTTCCACCTTTGTAAACATGATTTGGGAAGACCCTTTTCTATTCCAGCATGACTGTGGCCCAGTGCACAAAGCAAGGTCCATTAAAGACATGCCTCAAACCCATCCAACACCTTTGGGATGAACTAGAACAGAGATTGCGAGCCAGGCTTTCTTGTCCCAACATCAGTGCCTGACCTCATAAATGCACTACAGAATGAATGGGCACAAATTCCCACAGAAACACCCCAAAATCTTGTAGAAATTCTTTCAAGAAGAGTGGAAGGTGTTATAGCTGTAAGGGGGGGACAACTCCATATAAAAGTCTATGAATTTGAATGCAATGTCATTAAAGTAAATATGTCCATATAGTGTGTATATGTATAAGACAGGTGAACAGCATATGAGCTCTGTTGGGGTATTCCACGAAGTGGACTGTTTAAGCAGCCAGGCAACATAAGTCTAAGGTCAATAATGTGCAAAATAAATTGATATAAGAAACGCTCTGCCTGGTTTTGTACCTGCCCACGAAGTTCTCCAGCACTGAGCTTTTACCAGCACTCTGGCCACCGACCACGGCGATCTGAGGCAGGTCCAGATTGCAGCCCTGGCCGATGGCACTGAAAGCATCGTGGAGGCGGTTCACCAGCGGGATGAGCTCCTGCATGCCCCGGTTCCCCATGCTCCCTAGGAGGAGACAGACCACCTGGGGTTCTGGTCGAGAGAGTTAGGGTCCAACCGCCGTTGTCTCGTTTTGCCACACCATTCAAAGTTTGAACTGCAGACCAGAGAGACATTATCAGATGAGCAACGTTAAACGTTAAACTTTGAGACCCAACAATTCAGACCTGGGGGTTTGATCCTTTTTCCAGAATTCTCCTTTGATTAATCAAAGGTGTGTTTTGACAGGCTGGTCACTGCTGTATTGACCAGCCTCTTAAATCACTGACTTGGCTTTAAGTTCTTGAATTGTGTCTCGGTAAGTGAGTGAGGTCCATCAAACTAAATGAGTAGATTAATGAGTATATGAACATCACTGAAATAGCATTTTGTGAAAGGTTTGCCCACCTCGCCCTCGTCGACAAATGTCTTCTTGTCGCTTCTACAGTCAGTTCACTTCAGCAGACCTACTTCTGGACACGCAGACCACAAAACGGTGGTCTCTTAACCACTAATCCTTCTGAGGCATGAGGAACAAACACAGAGGAAGTTGCGGCCAGTGGCGTCTTCTTCCACTCGTTTGGTCTGGCTCTCCTCAGCGGAGCCCTCTGGCAGAACTTGTGTCCCACACTCTTCTGACAGCTAACGGCTCTCGGAGCGGCGGCGCATGCGCAAAAACGACCCCGCGCCACTCCTCAGTGTAAATCCCAGCAGCAAATGTAGCGCAACTTACAGAAACAGGTTCAGAACTGCTGATTTTTACCTTTTAGCCAGTCAGTAAATGTCCTAGGTGTTGTCTAAAACTCTGCTATACATTTCACGACAGCCGTGAGGCACGTACAGGATCTGCTTTCACTGCAGGCCACTGTAGACCAGCCCGATTCATCCAGTAAAAATAACACACTGGAGTTTATGGCACGCTGGAGACCGGGTTGCCAAGTTGATACGCATAGCTGAAATATTACAAATGTTATTATAAAAAAAGACTAAGAAAAAGTAAAAGTTTTCTAATAACACAGATTTCGCTATAATGGATAATGCATATTAATATAATGTTACTACTGGTGCCGTTATTAATAATGATAATTCTGGATGCTGTTGTTTAAAAACACTGTGTTGCTGTTCTTAAACAATGCTCATAGCCAAAAGTTGCCGAGTTGACACACATAGCTGGGATATTACAAATGTTATATTAAATAAAATATTTAACTAATAATACAATGTTCGCTATTATGAACTATGCATGTGTTTACTATTGTGATACTATTGTTGCTATTATTAAAAATAATAGTTATTGTCTAATAATAGTTATTGTCTAATAGTTATTGTCTAGTAACAGTGTTGCTGTTACTAGACAATACACAAATACAAAAATACAAATGTTATTTTAAATAAGATTAAGTACGTTTTTTACCATAGATTTCGCAATTATGAATTATGCATATGAATATGTTTATAATTATGTTACTATTGTTGCTATTTTTAATTATTGTTACTGTATAATAACAGTGTTGCTGTTATTAAAAAATACACACAGCTGAAATATTACAAATGTTATTATAAATAAAATACTTTAACAAAAAGTTCAATAGTTTTCTAACACAAATTTCAGTATTATGAGTTATGAATATAATGTTTGTTACTATTGTTGCTGTTAATTATTAATAATTATTATTGTCCGTGTTGCTGTTATTAGACAATACACAGCTAAAAGTTGCCAAGTTGATATAACTGAAATATTACAAATGTTTTCAATAAAAAAAACCCAACAAAAAGTCAAATGTATTCCTAACAATTTTTGCTATTATGGGTTATGGCACTTGAATATCATGTTTACTATGTTGCTATTTTTAATAATAATTATTGTCTAAAAGCACTGTGTTGCTGTTATTAGACTGTAGACATAGCCAAAAGTTACAAATGTTTTCAATAAGAAATAACATTTAGTAAAATGTTTTTCTAATTTACTATTATTGTTACAATTACCACTGTTATTATTGTTATTGTCTAATAACACTGTTATTGTTTAATAAGACTCAATGAAGTGAATAAACAAATCAATTATAAGAATTCAAAAAATATATATTAAATGAAAATGAGTTACTCTGGCACTAAAGTAGAACAAGTTGATTAAAGTTGAAGTTTCTTCAAACTGCAAAGTAATCACAAAGCACATTAATTAGGAACAAATTTTAATGGATTCTTTGTATGAATTCATTTTAATTACATAATTGTGACAGCAGTTCTCCGTATTTATATTAAGACCGCTACAGCTTCAAATTATAAGAGAGGATACTCTAATGTGTAGAAAATGTTTCTTTACAGATAGATGACTGTCCTAGTTTTGACCTCATTGATAATCTGATTTTGATTGTAAGTAAAATACTCCGGGTACAGAAATGGCCAGTCTGCAGTCCAGATCTTTCACCTATAGAGAACATTTGACGCATCATAAAGAGGAAGGTGCGACAAAGAAGGCCCAAGACGATTGAACAGTTAGAGGCCTGTATTAGACAAGAATG
>JBBJLS010000155.1:10988259-11003637 GCA_037577275.1 Bryconaethiops microstoma | reverse complement strand
CACACACACACACGCACACACATACACACACACACACACACACACACACACACACACACACACACACACACACACACACAGGACTAATGAGTCCAATGGTTCTTACTTGTGTAATATTTCTAATCCAACATGTGCAATATATTCATACACACAAACATATATTTTGTATAATATTTGCATAGTGTACTTTTTTATATTATACTGTTGTGTTGTATAGCTTTTATTCTATTGGTCAAGCTGCTTCTACTTTCTTCTTTTGTACTGTCCACTTTGCTGCTGTATTAATGTGAATTTCCCACTCGTGGGACTAATAAAGCTTATCTTATTACCCAATTGAATTTTCCACAGATAGGACCAGATATGATGGCAAAATGGCAAGATACGGAAGGCAAAACAGGACAGAATTCAGATATTCTGTTGAACACGTTAATAGATTTTGTCTAACTAAATAAAAACTAAATATTGTTACACTTTAATATTTTTAAAGCAGGCTTTATAAAACCATTTCAAACAAACATAACATCTTTTTTCGAAACTTAATTAAGATCTCATGCCTTTACCTGCTGATTGGCCGGCATTCCAGGGGGTGCCAGTTCCATCACCATGGGAGAGAGTTCAGACTGGACTGCTTGAATGTCTTCATACTCTTGCTCTCGGTGCATTGCAACAATGATCAACCGTCGAAATTTAGCACTGGAAGCTAGCTGTGCACGACCCTCAGCAGAGCCATACAACCAATCAGATTCACGGCCCTGAGGAACTACAGTTGAAAATCAAACAAGTTGTTAGATTGGATATCTTTGAGATCCAGAGTTTGTTTCTTTAGTTTTGCATGGGAGTTATAAGTACAGAACAAGGGTTCAGCTCATTGCTAATACCACTAGTAGAAGCTATCAAAATAAACCTTAAGTAAAGCTGAGGAGGGAGTTATTGAGGAGAAAAGATATGTCTTAGTATCATCTCTTAATATTGTAGAAGAGTTTCAATTGTAATATTAATGTATCTGTAAGTCATCTTATTGTACAAATACAAGTTTATAAAGTTTAGTTGGAGGAATTTGCTGCAGCAACTTTGAAGTAATATCTGCTGGATGCCAATAGAACCTATAACAGGTGTTTATCTCTAGTAAGCACAGATGTTGAAACACATCTAAAACAGAAAACAAGACATGAGCCACCTACATCTGATCATATTGTGTCCTCATTTACATTTTAAAAGATTTTTCTTTTCTTCTAGTAGTATTCAGTATCCAGTAGTCCTTCTAATTAGTGAATTTAGTGTGTACAATGTACAAAGACAAGGGCTGCCAACAGAATGAGCCACTCTGGAGCTGACTATAGTGAGACAAAGTTCACCTTTCCCAACGCCAAAAGTCAGCTAGGAGTATAAAACAGAATTACCTTCTCTGGAGTAATGGAGCACCATTTAACACCTTTGGGATTAGTTGGAGTGGCATTTGTGATTCAGAACTAAAATCAATCAATATCAGTACCTGAACTCAGTACCTGAATTCACACATGCTCTTGTTTCTCAGCGCATTAGTCTCATCAAATCCTCACAGCAATGTTCCACCTTTGAGAGCAAAGCCTCCCTAGAAGCTTTTACTGCATAAACAGAGGAGACTAACTCTTTGTTAAAAATATTGATTCCAGAAAATAGGTTGAATGAGCAGATGTCTAAAAAGTTTTGGACAAAGTGCCTATAGTCAAATGATTGTTATAGTCAAATATTTCTATGTAAAGCCCTGACAGACTTACAATATTAATATTATGGAGATCAATGAATTTACAAATTACAGTGGGGTCTTTTAAGATCCCTCCCTCTTTGATTTCTTTTCATAGTAACGGCAAACTTGTAGACATGTATGAAATTCCTAGTTCTTAAGGCGACATGTGTCTGACAATTTCGAGGCGTCCTTTTTCATTGTTCTCTCAGAAGCCCGTCTCAAAACCTTACATCACTTTTGGTCATTTTTATGAACATAGTATGCCGTACAGTATCAGGCACCAAGCCCGTTGGATATTAAAACAAATGGACACTGAGGCATGTGTGTGAGTCATGCAGCTTGCATGATGCTGTGGATAGATATAAGCTTTCACTACTTGTTAGCTACATTAGTCTTGTAAATCCAGTGCAAACTAAAGAAACTACACAAAACAGGTCCGGACTAATTGATTATATTAGGGGGAAGAACTACTATTTTAAGAGAGTGAAAAAATTATCACAGTGAAAAAACATAAATAGAACATATTAAGCCCTTACCAATAAAAATGGCAAAGTGGTTGGCACGGGGCACCTTTGTAGAAGGCAGACTGTCTTGAACTGTGAGTGTGTAGCGGGGACGTCCCGTGGCTGCGTGGCACAGTGTGAGGGAAGGTGTACTAGCCTTGTCTGTGCCTCTTCTCAGTTTCTGGAGCAGAAGAGCATAAGCCTGGCGCTCCTTTACTGCATCCAGCAGCTCTGAAACTGACGACAACCTGCAGGGGGCCCCATCCTCTCCCTGGCATAACTCCAACACTGCAAAGGGAGGTGGCTGGCGGAACTTTGTGCAGATTAGAATAAAGACAGGCAGAGCAAAAGAAGATTCTGAGTCCTGGCTTTGCTGGGTCAGACAATGAATGCGTATGGCCCAGCCAGCCTCAGCAAAGTGCTCCACAGCCAGTTTTATAACATGTTCCTGCGCTAGAGTCACACAAACATAGAGGCCTCCCACAGCCAGAACCCTGTTCACCTCGGCCAGCATCCGACGCGCCAAGGCCCCCTCTTCCTCTGAGGCCATGGCATCAAGAGTGCCTTTATCCAGAGCTGCCTGGTAGCTGGCACTCTCATAGCCTGTCTGGGTGGCATCCATCTGCTCGAAGATGAGGTCGGGTCGACGTTGGGCATTCCGTTGGTTCATGTGGGACACCACCGTCTCGCTGATATCAATGTTGGTTAAGTGATGGTAGCCGACGTCATAAAGTTGTTCACTCAGCTCAGAGTTGCCGCAACCCACCACTAAAACCTGAGAGAGGACGTACAGGCACTAATTAGACACATTCACACAAATGATATGGACATTGTGCTAGTGCCATGATAAATTTCTGTTTGGAAATATACTTCAGCAAAAATCCTCATTTCTTAATAACACTTAGCTGCCATACACATACAGAGTTAAGGGAAAAATGGTTATGCAATGCAGTTAGTCGTTCCAAGCCCAACTGGGAGGAGAAGTATGTCCCAAAACAGGATTTGTCAGTAAGCCAGAACACCTAAACCCAAAGTTGAGGACTGTTCAACAGCAACGGTGTTTGTTTACTGGACACACCTGACTTTGGGTTTAAGTTATCTGGCTAAACTGTGAAATCTTGCCTTGTGAAATGGATTACCCCTAATCCTGGGCTAAACTGTATTTTCCCCAACACATTTGTTCCATCTCCATCAACTCATTAACAAGTCATTAGGAGATGTAGTATGTGTGTGCGTGTGTATGTTACAGCAAGACAAAAGAAATAACATGCAGTGCTGTGGTGTGAAGCGGGGGATTCCAGGACGAGGTTTAAGAGCCTAGTCCTGGACTCCCAGTGTGTTTCATAACTACAGATATCTAACAAGTTAAGTCAAGTAGGTTTTATCATTTCAATCATATACACACAGTACACAGTGAAACAACGTTCCTCCAGGACCATGGTGTAACACAAGAACCGAACAGAAACAGCACAAGAAAAACACAACAGCAACAATACAACTGGACGAGACAACATTTAGCACAGAGTTGTACAGTTTATGTTTCAGTATGTTTATCTGAGGTCATAGAACATCACCCAGGTTACTACAACAGCCACTGAACTGAAAGAGGGTCAGTGTAGATTGATTGTGAGGAAGAACTTGTATTTTTATTACCTTATCCCTGGGTTTGATGTATTTGTGTAGCACGCCACAGAGTGAGTTGTAGTCTCCATACCACTCGAAAGCCTTTTCTCCCCGTTTACGGAAAAACCGTTCCCAGTAATCAGCCGAGCTGAACTCCTCTGCGGTTCTGGGTAACAGACTCATCCTCTCTGTTCTTTAAACCTTACTGTTCTCTTTCGGATTATTTACAGCGAGCAGTTTCCATACTGCATGCTTTGCTGGAGAACAGACATGTACTTCTCCCACAGACAATACCTCAGTTAATCAACCAGATAACAACTGCTGAGTCAATATTAATCATGCGATCCAATTATTAATGTTACTTGAGCTATAAGAAAAACGAAACGTAGCCATTCATAAACAAGAGCAGAAGCGCCCTTCTCTCCCACATGTGCTGTGTATCCACTCGGACACATCTCAGAGACGGACGGAGCGATGTGTAAAGCGAGAGGTGATTGGACAGTCTGAGAGGGCCGAATATTTCATCTGTTCGTTGATTGGTGAAAAGTTTGGGATGATTAACCTGATTGGTTGTTTTTGTGCCGGTCCGTCTGGAGAGACAAGGCCGGGAAGAAAGCATGGCAGGACCTGCTGGGCGATCCGTGGTGTTTGTAACTGGAAACGCGAAAAAATTAGAAGAGGTGAGAGCATGAATTAAAATCAGTGTTTCGGGCGAATTCTGCTGAAACAAGGAACAGTGCTAAGACAGCGAATTACATGTATATTTGAATTATATCTGTTGCCTTATTGGACCGGTACTGCAGACACTGAGTGAGTGTAAAAGGTGTGGTGGGGCATTACTGAGGTTCTTATCCAGTTACAGGGACAGTCCCCCTGGAGCGACTGAGGGTTAAGTGTCTTCTTCAAGGACATCATGGTAGAGAGAGAGAGAGGTTTGAACTTGCAACTTTGTGGTAATTGGGTTCAGAGGCAAGCGTTTTACCCACTAGGCTATTACCATATACATAGTATGTGTTTTTACATGAGTGAGTGAATGAATGAATGAATGAGTATGTGTGTGTGTGTGTGTGTGTGTGTGTGTGTGTTGATGGTCCGCCTTTTGCATTCGCGTCACGTGTTCTCCATTGGCCTGTGTTCAAATATACAATATGGACAAAAGTATTGGGACACACCTGTTTTTCACCGTTTTTTCAAAATATGAAGTTTATTTATTTGAATGTAATGTCATTAAAGTCTATTGGTGTAATGGTCAAGCGTCTTCTTTTTTGTTTCCACATCGTGTATTTTCCATTGGCCCATTTTTTTTTCTTGTGTGTGTTTTCTTAGTATACCATGCCTTCCTGTACTAATAACAAATAAAAATGAATAATTATTGTATTAATGAAGCATTCATATTTATCTCCCTTTGATCATCATTTTGGGTCCCCTTTTGTAGTACAGTGCACAGCATTATAACAAAAGTCCACTCGTCTTGGTTTGTTACCAGGTGTGCCCAGACTTTTCTTGGGGGCCGAAGTGCCATGTTTGTTCTGGGCCAAAGGGTCCAAAAGACAAAACAGTATGCAAATAAAGAAGATATCAAGGGTCAATCAGTTTTTAAGCAGTCCAAGCACAGCTCTTGGAACCTTAAATTGTTTGGAAAAATATGGAAGAATAATGAAAGTTGAGATAATTAACACATTTAACACACATACTTAAAGCTAACTGTAATTTGCTTACAACAATGTTTTTTTTGGGTGTTTCCACCAAACATAAAAAATGATTAATACAATTACTTAGTACTGGTACTCTGACAAACCTGACATACTTTGTTTTGTCAGTTTACTTTCTTCTGTTGTATCTCCTTAAAATGACACCAATAGTACAGAAAGAAACCACTTTCCAGAAATTACAAACCACATATAAACAGCATAAAACACAATAAATAAACAAAAGAAAACCTTGAACACTGCTAACTTACTGGCAATATATTGTGGATCATTCTATCAAATATATTACAAAATCAAAAATATCGAATAGGTTAAAAAATATATTATTTTCTTAGTATGGAACACTATCCATTGTGTCAATAAACCACCTAGCATTAAATGTAAAATTCTTTGTACATAAAACTGCTGGCCCCAAAATCCCCTTCCAGCTGCTAAAGCATATATTTGATTACCATTAGCATACAGTCTTTGTAATATGCACAGTATACAGAACTTCTTTCCTTCATATACTGTTTTCTGCCTGAACAGGTTGTCCAGATCCTTGGGGACAAATTTCCCTACAAACTTATCTCCAAGAAGATAGACTGTGAGTATGGACACATGTATATTGTATAATGTCTTTAGTCAGTGTTTGTTTAGTTTGACGAAATTGCTTAATTCCCAGTGCCTGAATACCAAGGAGAACCAGACGAGATCTCGATACAGAAGTGTCAGGAGGCGGCAAAACAGGTTTGACCAGTACAACTGACTTTTGTATACTCTCTGCACTGGAATGCATTTCAAGCTTCTCTGTTTTTTGTAAAGGTAGATGGACCAGTGATCGTAGAAGACACCTGCCTGTGTTTTAGGGCACTTGGAGGTCTACCAGGACCATACATGTAAGCTAGTTCAAGTTCAAATTTATTTATGTAGTGCATTATCATACACAAAACATTGTTAAATGTGCTTTACTGAAGTAGAAACAAAACAAAATAGAATAAATTAAAAGAACGCATAAAAGAAAATTGAAAATGCAATAAAAGTGCAAACGTTTAAAAGAAGAACTGTGCAGATTTAGCAAAAGCATATTCTACTGGTAGAACAGCGATGGCAGTAATTGATCTGTTGTAAACAGACCACAGCTTTTAACAAGAAACTTCTATTTTTGTTCCATTAGTAAATGGTTTTTGGATAAGATGAAGCCTGAAGGTAATGCCTTTTGTCAATATGTTGTTTACCAATGCTTAAACAATGCATGCTTTAAAGTTTATAGGAAGTTGAATTTAATTTGCTTTGATGTTCTGTGTCAGGCTTGTACAAGCTGCTAGCCGGTTTTGAGGATAAATCGGCATGGGCTCTATGCACGTTTGCTTTTTGTGCCGGTAAACAAGAGCCAGTCCAGCTCTTCAGAGGGATTACTGAGGTCAGCTCATATTCTACATACACAACATAATATTCTTGACATATACATTATAGTCTTCTATAACATATGCTTGAAATATACACTTTATGGACAAAAGTATTGAAACACACCTCTTAACTATTGAATTTAGGTGGCCCCTTACTTTCAATGAGGGGTAATCTTAAGACATTTTGGGCAACACCATGCTTCCAACTTTGTAGAGAGTTTGGGGAAGTATGACTTTTCTATTCCAGCATGACTGTGCCCCGGTGCACAAAGCAAGCTCCATCAAGACATGCTTGGATGAGTTCAGTGTGGAATATGACTGGCCCCGCACAGAACCCTGACCTCATCCCCATCCAACACCTTTGGGAATGACTGGAACGGACAGATTCCCACAGAAACACTCCTAAATCTTGTGGAAAGCCTTCCAAGAAGCTGTTATAGCTGCGAAGGGGTGACAACCTCCATATTAAACATTTGTATTTGCATGCAATGTCATTAAAGTCCCTTTTGGTGTTATGGTCAGGTATCCCAGTACTTTTGTCCGCATAGTGTATATTGCAGTGCACAAATGCGCCACACACTTCATATGTGAAATTGCATCAACATGGATCATTTAGTAGCGCACACATCTTTACACAGCTTGTGTACTCTGTTATTCAAAATATGCAGATTACAAGAACAATTTCCAAAGAATGTATGTAAAAGGCTATGCATATATGCATTAGCAGCACACATTGGTACCTAATGAATTCCTTGATACTATTTAGGGCTGCATTGTGGAGCCCAGGGGCCCCAGGGACTTTGGATGGGATCCCTGTTTCCAGCCTGATGGTTATGATAAAACGTGAGTGAAAGATTTCTTGTATTTCAGCGATTCACCACAAGATGGCAGCTTTAACCAAGACTGATTCATAACATCCCTCCCTTTTGGTCACATTGTTCATAGAGCAAAATTCTGCTCATTCAGAATATAGTTGCCTTGTATTGAGTAATATGTACAGAAGGGTTATTAGTCTTGCAAGAACCAAATTACACTATGTAGAATTGTATGGATGCTGTGAACCTCATATGTCAAAATACAAAACAGCCACTCATAGTCTGGGATTTGTCTATTCCCATATAGCTGTACCAGCAAAGTGAACTTTTAGCTATTTCTGTAAAGCCTCCTCATGGTTACTATAGCAGTAACTCAGGACTTTACCAGGATGTTCCTCATTCTAAACAGCTGTTTTCATGCATACTAATCATTTAGCATACAAAAGATTTTTTGGAATAGTGAGTCATGTAGGATTTATTTTTGTTTGTGGTGTTCTTTAAAAAGCTTTACTAGATTTATGTTGGAAATATTGTTTGAAGTGTTCTTTCTGGATGTGGGCCACAATATAGTGTTTTTTCTCTCTCCCTTTCTACTGCTTGGTCTGTATAGATATGCAGAGCTCCCAAAAGAAGTGAAGAACAAAATCTCACACCGGTACCGTGCACTGGCAGCCATGTCGGAACACTTTTCCCAGCTCAACGACACACCAGAGACCAAACGCCCCAAACACAGTGACTAATCACATCCTCGCTAGGATGAGCAAGTAGATCTCAGTCTGTCCAGGCCATATCCAGGCATTTGGCCACCTGTGTGTACCTCGATGGTCAGTATACATGCCATTGTAAATGGTTTCAACTGTCCACTCTCTTGTGTAATAAAATATTTACTATAAAAGATCATTGTCTGGTTAATGTTCTAGATGCATCTTTTTGCATAAGAAGGAATCGTTTCCTCCAACTGCATTCAGTTGCTCAGTAATCTAAAACAGACTTGCTTATTACTGTGGTTACTGTAATTTGCATGGGCCTCTGGTCAAAGGGGGTGAAACTGACTACTTTGATGAAAAGTATTATGAAATACTTCTTTGTAAAATACTGGAGCAGGATTTTACTCCAGATTTAATATGGACTATAGCCCTGCATTTTAAACTATATTAACATCTTTAGAATTGAATATACTTAAAGTAGTAAAAGTGTCCCCTCTGTTTTGATTGGCCTGTTGAAATTTCCCTCCTATGCCTTTCATAGCGAAATTTTAGATCCTGCACTCTAATTGGATACTTGATTTTTACTGTCTTTTCAATTGTTTGCAAGTTGAATTATCAATCCTGCACAAAGATTTTTACTTCTACCGTAATGTTATTCTTGCTGTTCTGCCACTATGAATAATAGGAACTAAATACATATCCTGGTTGATAAGCTACAGATTGGGTAACAGGAAAATTGTGTAAACTAGGTATTTTTTTTATAGAGGTTGGGGTGTTCTTGTTGTACACTCCTTGTGTTTGGTGTAGGCTGTCCAGCTCATGGAGAAATCACGCTTCATAAAATACCCCTTTAGTCAGCACAGCAAGTGGCCGATGACAGAGCAGCACTGAGGATGGATGCCGGTGGGCCTCAGCCCTATAAATCTACACCCTGCTCCTGTGACAGCTTCTGTTTGTTCATAGGGCCCCGGCTCAGGAGAATGAGGCTGGCTATTACGAACACATCATCCACTGCTTGTGTTCTTCATTACAGATGGCATTCGGTGAATGTTTTCACTTCTGTTTCTCACATTCACACTTTTTCTTTCCCCATCTCTTCCCTCCCTGCGCTTCCCCAGTGACAACGAGACTTACTGTGGCAATGAAGATAAACAGGCGCAGTTAATTCACAAAGCAGTAGGCCTGATCCACTCTCATCTGAGGGGAGATGTCAAAAACAGTCATGTATGAAAAAGGCGCCTAATGCTCACTTTATGATCCCTGAGATCGCTGAGAGTCAAGATGCTTCTAGGACATTTTTGCATGTTTTTAACAGTCACATTTCAATGAATTCCCTCACGTTGTCGCATGTGATACTGTGATGTTTGAAGTATTTTTGCTCTGTTCAGATACTTCTGACTGTAGCGCATGCTTAGGTCCAAGAACAGATTATGTTCCACGTTTAAGTGTATGAATAGCCTTCTGTGACATTACATAAAATGTATGCTCTTAAATGTAAATCCACTGCATTATCCAGAGGGGAACAAAACCCTTCTGAGAAGGCCAAATGATTTCTGAAAGCAAACATTTCAAGGGTGAATGTTTTTTTTCATTCAGTATAATTAAAGTTGTATTTAAAATGAATACAAGTTTGCAGTACACCTCTAACTCAATTATTAGAATCAGAAACCTTTATTGATCCAGGAAGAAACTGCTTATGTTAAGACTGCACACACAAGAACATATAAAATATAAAGTCTAAATAAAAATCAAGTTTTGGTTGGAAACAACAGGGTTAAATTCTTAAAACATCCAATGGAAAATTATCCAAGCAAGCTTTTTTCTCTGTGGTCACTGGGTTGATATAGCTAAGCAAGCTCTCCCATTACTTAGACAAGCCCTGAGCATCTATCAGATGGTATAGGTGGCCGCTCTTTTCTATCACTCATAACTAATTCTAGACTAACTCTAGAATTGCTGCATACTCATTTATTCATGGCCCAAACTCAAGTCATGATTCATTGCCACTGTCCAACCAGTGTCTCTGAAGCTAAAGTTCTCAGGCAGTTGCCCTGGTGGACCTTGAATTTTAGTAAGCCTATTGCTGGTAAAACCATATTCATGGTTTGTGGAGACAAATCCAACAGCCCTAAATGAATATGGCATGGAAATAGCAGGCACTTGCTACAAGGATTAAGAGACCCTGGCCTGTATGATCTGCACTTCCAGTCAAAGTCATGAGTCTTTTCTCTGGAGAGCCCATCCTGCCAGATGCTGCTTCCAAACCCAGCTTTTGGTGTGAGCTTCAATGTTTTCAACATCTCCCAATATTGTAAGCCTCATGTTAAAGTCATTCTTCAATTTTAACAACTGTTTCAGGGACCAGATATGAAAACGGTGCCATTTCCGTGCTGCAAAACTTTATGGACTTGTAAAACAAACCTTTTAGGAGTTACTAGCCACCTCAATGTTGAGTGAGATGGAGATGGATCAAAAAATGTCTGCGTGCTGGGCATGTTTCAGCCCAGCGAATTATTTTGAAAGTTATGGTTATAGGAGTTCGAAACCCCTCACCTACTTATGGTCACAAGAAATGGTGTTGGGTAAAAGTCCCATGGAAGAAAAGTATTTGAAAATAACTACCTCAGGTCTGCATTCCTACATTCATTATTGGACCGAGACACAAACAACAACAGACATTAGACAATGGCTCCGGGGCAAATGCCCAGGGAAAGCATTCCCAGCATTTAAGAGCTCCCGTCTACTGTCCCTTTCGCATGCACATCAAAACACGCAATGTCTCTCTGCCCCGTTTCCTGCTGGGCTTATGAGCAAGGGCTCCTCCACTTCCCAAGAGAATGGCATCTCGGTATCCCTCAAATTAAAGACAACAACATTCCTCGCCACTTAATCCTGGGGAAATGGGGCTGCTCCCGGGTACATAAACATGTTGTTGTTGAACGTCCGTCTAGCCTGTAAGGCTGATGATGGGAAAACATCCGGTCAATGGACGTAACCGGTGTTTCCAGACATCCATTAGACATGTACCTGTAAGAGCAGCATGTCAAGCTACCATTTATACCTGCCACTCTTTCAGGTATTTTTAAAGTTAGGATTGTAGTGAGCATTTGGTTTAGACTCAGTTTAGTATCAGTTATAGTGCATGTACAAAGCTTTGACAATGGCTCATTAAATAAAGTACTTCCTAAGATTTCATTCATTAGTATTCATCAGTGTGTCAGCAAAGAAAACACCACAGTTTGTTAATGTCTGTCATACAGTAGTATCTCATATTAGAACAACTATTTCAGGCATGACAGAACCTGCTGGCACACACTGTGCACTCTGCACTGCCACAGACAATAAACCTGTGAATTTAAAAGCGCTTTTAAAAGCCCAGAATCTCATCAAAGGCGGGTACTGTAAGTGATTTCACAGGTGAAATAGGCATCCATAATCACCTAGGCTTGTCTGTCTGCAATAGGGTCCTAAATTGCACTCTCACTCAGCGAGGCGCCCAATATAGGCCTGGAATCCAGTTTAAAAGGCCATAATTCTCGAACACAAACACATCAGAACAGTCTGTAGGAACACCTGGCCCTACAGTGTTCTGTCATGCTGCCTCTATGGCTCTATGTAGCCTTTAAGGTTCTATGGCTCATTGTGAGGAAATCTTTTAATTGCTGAGTTGATTGCACAGGAGGCTCATTGTAAGGTTTTTGTCTGATTGTTGTCATGACTTTCTTTCACAAGGTATTAGGATTGATTACGACTCTTGAGGTTCCGATTTGCATTGCGGGAAGCAACCCATACTCTAAAGCAGCTGGCAAGCACCTGTTTGGCCCTTTTTCTTCTCTCATGCTGAGTAGGAGAAGCTCTGCAAGGTGACCTCTGCTAGTCACATTTCCTGTCCTGTTTACGATGCAAATCTTATGAAAATAAAAGTGATACGGTCATACCGGTTTGTTAAAGAGCAGGGTTGGGATGTGGCAATATTCAGAGATTAAGTATCTGTATGCAGTTCTTATTATACGTTATATTAGATTTTTAGAAGAATCTGTTTAGAATACTTACCATATTAACAACAATGTATAAAAAGAAACAGTATGATATTTGACACATGAATGCTTGTTTATTAACTATTTTAAATTTGAGCACGATATGTGGCAACATACTAGTTTGACGGACTCTGAACTGTTTGCAAACACTGAAGTTCTGGTCTACCGATTTTGTGAATGCACTTGTTTAGTTAATATACATGGGAATTGTATAGTTACCAGCTTTCTAAAATTATCAAAGGTGTGATACAGTATATTTACTTTTATGAGGATCCTCCAATGCATTTACCAAAAAGTGCCCAAATGCTTTTTGCCCATTTCAATTAAGCTGTAAATAAAGTCATTCAGAGTGGTTGGATGTGAAATACTCTGTTCTAGAGAAACTTGTTCAGAATTGTTTACAGTGATGATAATTGAAAGCCCGTATCCAAAGTGTTCAGTGCCTCCGTATAATACTAAAGTACATACACAGAGTTATGTCTGATACTTGAGACTTTGTTTTTACAAACATTTTGGCCTGAAGTATATTTTTAAATCTATTCCTGGCAGAGGGGTACATGCAGGTCTTTAGAAGGTAAAGTATTACCCAATGAATTTTTTTTCACAACAGGCGAAATAAAAACTCACGTACACATGTGGGTTTGGAGTCTGGATAGAAAAGAAATTCCAAAATGTATTATAAATGTATCCTTAATACACTACGTTTTATGTATTGTAATGGAATACATTCCTAAATACATTCAGGACAGTGTGGTCCGTATTCAACCATCACTTTTTTCCTTTCCTTTGTTCTGTCTAAGTCTGATCAAGACTTCCTTTGAACAAAATACAGTGGATGCCCATATGTTTGTACATCATCCAGTATTTCTTCAGTAATCAATAGAGAGTTTGTGCCCCTTGTTTGCTGTAACTGCTTCTAATATTCTAGGAAGGCTTTACACTAGATGTTGAAACTTTACTGTGAGGATTTGATTGCTTTCAGTTGCAAGAGCATTAGTGAGGTCAGGTACTGATGTTGGATTATTTGCTCTGGATCACTAATACCATCCCAGATCCTCCCAAAGGTATTGTATTGTGCTCCATCCCTCCAGAGAACAGAGTAATACTGCTCTACAGCCCAGTGCTGGGGGGTTTACACTTCTAGGAGATGCTTGTCACTGGGCATGGTGAACATAGGTCTCCCATGCATATTGTATTCTGTGGCGCTCATA
Organism: Bryconaethiops microstoma; assembly: GCA_037577275.1. Taxonomy (NCBI): domain Eukaryota; kingdom Metazoa; phylum Chordata; class Actinopteri; order Characiformes; family Alestidae; genus Bryconaethiops; species Bryconaethiops microstoma. The sequence goes on along the minus strand of JBBJLS010000155.1, from coordinate 10,989,918 downwards.
CAAGCTGTGTGTGTGCAGTTGATGCACTTTGGTGCACTTTATAGTCATTATAAATCAGAAATCCGAACACGTTTTCCTTCTATATCGTCACATATTTCCAAGTGAAATCCAGTTTCATATTATCAGTAGGTAGGGCGATTATAAGGTTGCCTATTAAAGTATTATAATCTACAAAATAATTAATTTATTAGAAAAAGTGTCTATAAACATTTGTACATAGTGGACATTAGGATATCCAGAGTCCTTCGGTTTCAGTGCTGCTTTATGGAATATTTGTGATAATATACGAGGCAGTAGAGGTTTGTTACTGCAGTGGAGGACTGACCTTTAATGACTGAAGGTCAGGAGGAATTGTCTTTCTCAACTGCTTGAACCATCTAATGCACAGATGCCGCTTCTCAGAAGACAAACGAGCAAATCAGTTCGTTTGTTCTGACTGGAAAGATTACTGCTTCAAGCAGGTTTCTCCTCACCTCCTTCCCTTTCCAATTCCTTTGTTTACCCACACAAATACACAGCAGAGAGGTGTGACATCATGGATCGAAGCTACATGACCATAAATAAGCAGTTCATCAGAAAAGAAATGTGAAATAACTGGTTCCTGATGAGCTTTATTTGTTACTTCCATCTGATTCCAAAGTAATACTAAATAGCAGTCATTAGAAATTAGCTGGTGTTCCAGTACAAAGTGAATTTCATCACTGATTGATTGCTTCAGCTTTTAGGTTCAGTGGACAGGTGATCCAACAGTTGGCCTGAGGGACAGGATTCAATGTGAAATAAGATAACTGGGAAGAGTTATTCGTCAGGTTTTCAGCAATGAAAAACATCTGTCTCCTAAACACGGCTTTATAATGTAATTTGATTTCTCACTATATCCATGCATAGCTTCTGGTAACAGCATGCTTAACTATGTGGATCTGCATGCAAATTCCTGAGTGAAATATTTGAGCAGAAAAATTGTTTGTTTTGTTTTCACTGGAGCTTAAAGACATATTTGCTGCACGCTACAGAATTTTACAGAACATTTTCCAACAGTCTGCGATTCAAAAGGATGAAGGTCACTCATTGTTTTTATTACAGCACCATTTTGCCTAATTAATCCAAGGTGCATTTGTTTTAACTTGTTTACCTTTTAATACGATTAAAGAGTCTTCAAAAGGTTAGCCTACTCTCCCATTAGGCGTAGGTTCCCCTAGTGCAGGGTGTGTGGAGTGATGGAGCTTGATCAAAAATATTTTGGATGAGCAAGAGTGTAATTTGTGATTAATTTGTGTTCCAACATCAGTATCTGACCTCGTGAACGCTCTTGTGGCTGAATGCAATCAAATCCTCTAATCAACGTTCCAACACTTAGTTTAAAACCTACCCAGAAGTGTAAAGGCTGTTAATACCTTTGATTCCAGAAGAAACACTGGGTGAGCAGGTGTCTACAAACTTTTGGACACATAGTGTAATTTCAGTGAACTGTATGGTTTCTTTGTATGGTTTAATTTCTGTGTTTTATGCGATGCCAATGGTAGTGGTTGTATAGTCCATTTTCATTTCTGAATAAATTATCAGTGCTCAGTGTTGTTACAGAGTGTATTCTGTTGTGTGTGTGTGTGTGTGTGTGTGTGTGTGTGTGTGTGTGTGTGTGTGTATGTGTACGCTTGTGAT
>JBBJLS010000155.1:10944374-10979269 GCA_037577275.1 Bryconaethiops microstoma | reverse complement strand
CAAATCCATAATTCCTTATTTGGAGAGCAGGGCAAGGAGAGTCTCAGAGACAGAAACTAGACAGGACAAGACAAGAGAAGCCAGCAGGAGAGATAAGGGAAGGAGAGGAAAAAGATGCGACCGCCTTCGTCTTGTGGTGTCCCTGCCGCAAAGGGTCAGAGCTGTTTTGGTGGCACGAGGGGGGCCTACACAATATTAGGCATATGGTTGTAATGAAGTAGCTGATCTGTGTATTCTTATTATTGAATGATTTTTGTTTCATTACTTGGCCTGATTCTCCATTTTTCATTCAGTAGTCTTACTTGTTTTGGGCTGGATAACTGACCTGCTCTGTGAATAAGACTGACAGTTAGCCCTGCGCTGTAAGATGTTGTGGTGTGTCCCACTGGAATGCAGGCATCTACTACACAGCATTCATGTGAGATTTCATATTGACAGTGAGACCGAAGGAAGGTGTTGTCATTTGGGTTTCTAAGATGCAGCAAAATATCTGCAAATGAAAAAAGAAATGATATTAGGGTGGAGGGGAATGACCCTGCACTGACTCTTACTCTGATGGGCATGAATTGATTTGGGTTTGGGCTATGCTAAAATATTCCAGTAAATATTCCTATGGACCTCCAACGGTGTTTTGGTCCAGCCTGTGCAGCTATGGCATGAGCTCTTTTTATGTAACCCAGTGTGAGGCCCCTATTCCATCTGCCCAGAAGAGTAACAGAGAAGAAAACATTTCATATTATTGAGAATGGTGACCCACAGTTGGAATCCACTGAGACCAGAACTGTACCACAGTTGCCCTTCACACTTATTTTGGTTTCTCTAGTTTTTTGACAGGCTAATGGCGTGAGTAGTACAGCGGTGCCCATTCCAGATGTGAGAGAGCTGGGAGGTATGTGTTGGACACAGGTGTTGGGCATATTCCATGGCAACTGAGCTGAGACTACAGCACAGATGTAGGGTACAAACATCCTGGTAGTAGTACATTCACAGGTTAGCCGAGCCAGTGCCAAGCAGCCACGGGGCAGCCACACCCTGCAGTCTGTGTTCTTGTTCTGGATATCCGCATGGATTGCTGTGCATCACTTGTAAGAGAACAAATATTCTTTTATTTTGACCACACACTCTGCTGAGACCACATCAAAGACCTGTCAATTAGGTAACACAGCTGGACTTGCAGAAGCATGAGGAACCTCAATCAAGTTAGAATACAAGAGCTTATTATGATGACACTGGAAAACAGCTGCAAAACACTTACATTGTCTCCAGTCATTTCTTTCTCCATCATTTGTTTTCTTTTCTACCAGGGTGCAGTCTCAGGTTGATGAGGTCATTGATGTGATGCAGGAGAACATCTCAAAGGTGATTGAGCGTGGAGAGCGTCTGGATGACCTGCAGGACAAATCTGGTGAGGAATGCAAGCCTTCACCACACAGTGCAGACACAACCCACAGCTCCAATGCCTGGTCCTCTCGACGGCATAATATTATCGCAGCTGTATTTTATACAGTATGACAGTATGATGGCCTCGACCACTCTAGGTTACTGTTGACTAAAGCGGCAGCTCCCAAACCATTATAAGGTCTTTATGCCTAATAAGTGTCACTCACTCTAAAATCTCACAAACAATTGGTAAGGTATAACCTTCCATTACAAAACTTCAAACTTGATATCAAACATGCCAATAAAGTACATTTGGGCTATGGAGAAAATTATTCAAACGACTGCAGTCTATTAATAAAATGTGGTAAGTTTTAATCCTTGATTTAATCTGACATCTGTGCTCATTTTGACATCTCTGCGTGTCTGTGTCAGAGGTTATGGTAAACTTCTTCACAGTGACGTGCTAATCTCAGCTCTGTGTGCTGCTTTAGGGCCAGAAACAATCACCCCCTGTGCTTTAAAGGTTATTCTCACTGTCCTCTCCCCATACAAGCAGTGCAGAAGTTTTCAAACAAGGGTATAACTCAGTGTTCAGGTAATAAATCTGTTTTCAGATCAGTATCTAGGCTATGTGAGACAGCTGTATATTTCGCTTAGTGTGAATTAAGTAGGTGTCTTGTATTAGTCTCTTCTGGTTTGTAGTTCAGTAGAAGTTTATGAGCTCTGTCAGATGTCCCAGTCAAAGGAGCCATTGTACTGAAGGGAAGAGGAGCCAAAGCTTTAATGGGTGTTGAGTATCTGAGTATATCTTGTTGTAAAGGGCTGTTTTGAAAGAGTACCAAGGTGGTGCCTCTGCTCTTTCTCACTCTGTATTATTCGGCAAGGTCTCAGGATTGTACCTGAATCAAGTTAAGTGGTTGTATAACCAGATTCTCCCCTTCATTCATAGGAAGAATGTCGCACAGTGCAGGCATTGTGTAACAACTGAAAAAGTTACTGGCGAGCTGCAATGTTTACCACATGTTCAAGCAGTGCTTGTGCAAGTGCACTGGAATGAATATATGTTCAGATGTAGGCTGTTTTTAAGTGCATGTACAGTGTATGTTCACATGTCCTGGTATGTGTAAATGGTTGTGTTTGTGTTGTGAAAGCTATAAGAATATGCCTCATGTGAGTACTATTACTCAACGGGCTTCTATCCTATATTTTCCTCACCGAGGTCCAGATATGACGTTTGACTGGTTATGTACTAAAAACAGTCCTGGGTACATGACCATTTTCAGTCTCTCTGTCCCACATCATTTGAACAGACTGTTTATTAACATGTTAATGTTATATGTAGATCACTTTCTGATTAAGCTTAGCTTGAATGGGCTAAGCTAAAATGCTGAAAGATATAGGTAAAGATTTCGTTTTTGTGACCTCACACAAACAGTTAATTCAAAATGGGCTGTTTTTGCAGCATAGTTGTCTTGTATGGACTGTCTGGACTAAGAGTGAAGGGTATATTTTGAAACTCAAACTACTACTTTAAAGAACAGCCGAGGTTGAAATAGGTTGTGAGGCTTCTGGAAGTTTATAGATTTGAGCATGAAACTTATTTTCATTAAAGTCATGCCAATGCATATACAAGACTTAGTGACAGCATCTGTCGTAAGAAACCAAGTTTATGCTCTTTATCTGCATCATTTTGTTCTACTTTAGTTACGGAATATTTGATCTGACATTCTGTCATAATTAAAGTTTACCTTAATTATTCCGGTTGGCCCTGTTTCTCTGAGCTAACAAGGGTTAACGAGAGTTTCAGACATCGAGACGAAGCCAAGTCTGCAGGCTGGAGGCCTCTGCCATCCCAGCAGGCCCAGTGGATGTCAACAGGCGTCTCCTGGAGACAAACAGAGCCGGTAACAGAGTGATCTCAGTAGGGCCCTTACGTAACCGCCACACAGAGGGGCATGGCAGAAAGAGTCCGGTCGTTCCATTCCTTCCACATAGATCTTTAAATTGCCTGATTGTTGTTCCGACGCTCACCCAGGGTGGATAGGCAGACGTTTGTGTTGACAGATGGAGATAAAGGTTTACTCTTAGAGCAAAAGGGGGTGGGGAGCTGGTGTGTTTCTTTGGTCTTGCTGTGAAGCGTGTTCACATGTGTTCACAGATCTGAGAATGCTGTAAACAGCTGCTGAAGTGAGATGGGCTTGACCTCATCTTGGACCTGATTTGAACCAGCCCGGTTCAACCTTGTTTTGTTTTTTTTGTAAAAAATCCCAAATGACTCAAGCTCTTGAGTGTGTATATTACATAATCATGTTGTGTCTTTTTTAATGTGCAACTCGGAAAAAGGGTGAAGAAGCAAGGTCAGATTTAAAGTTCTTGATTGTTGATGTGTCTTTCCTTTCAGAGAGCCTGTCGGACAATGCATCTGCATTCAGCAGTCGGGCCAAGCAGCTGCACAGAAGGATGTGGTGGAGAGACGCTAAGGTGAGGCCTCCAGTATTCCAGCAGTACCCTGATTGATAAGTGTTTGCACTTAAATGTACAGGGGGTCCTCTAGTTACGACAGAGATCCATTCCTAGGACAGTGATGTAACCCGAATTTTGGTGTGTGTTGAAACAATAACACAGTCGTAAAATCTACAACGTAAAAACACAAGTCACAGAAAAAAGAAAGACATAAATATGTTGTACTTGTACACGGTACTGTAGGAACAGAAAAAATGACAAAAAATAAGTGTAAAAAATTTTGTTCAGAAGCCATGATAAAGTCCAAAAAGTTGCCAAACAAAGCAACACAAATGGAACACTTGCGCTTAGATACGAGTACTTCCTCAGTCACACTCTGCATAATCAGCGCATTCTGCGTATCTTCCGCCATGCGCTACTAATTTAGTTCACCCACATGAGCGTCGTAAACGCCGTATGTTGAGACCCTCGTAACTCGAGGTCCCCCTGTATGTAATTGTTAACAGCAAAACCTACATCATGTATGTATGTATTGTTTTTCTCACGCTATCTGTGTGCACTTTCTGGTAAATAGTTAATTAAATAATTAATTAGCTTTAAGTGAAATGGCCCAAGGTTTGCTTTTCGTTATTGCAGAGCACTTTTGTCTTTACATAGAATATTTCTGGCATGTACAGAGTAACAACTTGATTCTGTACATCTCTAGTTTCTGTAAGTCTTTGGAGCTGTACTGGAGGGATGAAACGCCATTCTGGCAAAGGATTTTCCTTAGATGATGTTTTGATGATGGTGTTGAGAGCATGACGGTCCAAAATATCCTGTAGTTGTTCAATTGGGTTGAAATTAAGTCACTTTGTAGGCCAGAGCATTATTTACCCCTTTTTTCTTTCCCTCAGATGAAGATGATTGTGGCATTGGTGGTCGTCATACTGCTGCTTATTATAATCAGTACGTATGATTCTAAACCCCACATACACAGACGCTTCACATTGTTTTGGTCATGTAATTAGACAGTGTCAGCGGTTCTGTTAAGTGTTACAATGAGCCTTAGTTAAATGAATAAGAAAAACCATTTGAAAAGTTCATAAAAATCTTTTCATGTGCAGACCTGTATTGTAGTTCTACAAATCAATAAATACAAAAAACTAAAAAGATTGAACACAGGGTCTGTGTCCTCTATAGAAGCTTTTAGCTTTAGAGGCTCCCCCTAATCAAGTATAAGAAAATGTGAGGCTGATATAAGTTTTAAGGAAATTTTAATTACAAGATGAGCACTTTGTTCTTAAGAAATTAGTTTCTAAAATTCAAAATTCACTAATCCGCCATTTTTTGTTTTGTTTCCTCTCTCCATTTTTCTCTTTCTCTTTAGTCCCTATAATACTGCGGTATCGCTAGTTTCTAGTGGGGAGGTTGGAGGCTTGATCTGCTCTTTCTCCCTCCTCCTCCTCCCCTTGTCATTCCTCCACACCAGAAGAGGGCACTGCAGGCCCAGTGTATCGACTCGCTCCAGCTTCTGGGGGACCATCACACAGGGGCAGTGAAGAATGTGTGTGTGTGTGTGTGTGTGTGTGTGTGTGTGTGTGTGTGTGCGTATGTTATGTGCACCCACCCTGGAGTAGGACAACATATCAAGCAGTCAAAGTGATGACCGAACATATCATTTGGAAAGGAGAACATTACTGTGATGTCCTTTTTTCTAGCGCCCATGTACACACACACACACACACACACACACACACACATACACACTCAAACTGTACTGTAGTCTCTACTCAATTCTACTCATATTTACCAGCAGTATTGTATAACACACACACACACTCACAATACAATTATATTCTCCACACAGTGCAGTGATATAGGTCATTGGAAGTCTCTAGGTTAGGAATTGCCATACAGGAAACAACCATTTTATTCTGTACTGCTGCTGTGATCTCTCCATCATTCAGAATAATCTCACTGGATTTTTAACCATGAAATTAGACTTAATCCGGGTTCCTTTGGAGGAAGAAAAAGTGATGCTTTTAAATGTTTGCTGCTATTTCCATTTTCTCTTTTAGGAAATACTTTTCTTGATTACTTGGCAAATGTACAAATTGTTAAACGATCACAGTCAATTGTGGTGAGTGGTATTGTTTTGCGTTAAAGGGGTTCGTAAAATGCTTCTTATAAAGGTTTATGTGAATGATTGACTAGTTGTGTTCTTATGAAGTGCTGTAATTTTGCGAGCTCACTTTGCGGGGCTCACTGGTTTTATGAGCTCAGCGTAGGTGTGAGGCCATTCGAAGTTGAATACTCATCTAATGGTTTTTTATTGCTAAGACTCCGAGGTGATAAAATAAGGGGGGGAGAGTGAAACTGGTAGCCTATAAAAATATCATTTCAGCGGGGAAACTGTTATTCAGCCCTTTTTATTATGTTCTCCACGGGAAGGCAGAGTAGACCATACTCTCTTGCATTGAATATTTCCAGTAAAATACCACAGATACACACTGAAGGTTTTTCTTATGCTGACTGGATATGTAGCTGCGTATTACCAGTACACGTGAGTTTCGAAGCCTGGTATTTCAAACTCTTGCATTAATTACAAATGTTGAAGAGCCACCACAGCTTTCGCATGCAGTAAAATGTGTTTTACGTAATTAATGGAATTGTTAGCTTTGTTCATTGGGGTGAAGGTTAGGACACGACACTATATAAAACAAGTAATTAACTTCGTATGGCCTGAGTGAGAGTTATTCTTGATGGACTGACTGAGACATCTGTTAACAGAGCGGAGAGCAACATGGACACATCCTGTAAATTTGTATTAACTTGTATTGCTTTACTGACTATTATTTTGTATTTAATTTATATGTAAATATCCATTCCTTAAAGAAGTGAGCGATGGAATTGCATTGGCAGACTGTGAACTACTTTTTGTTTTGAAATAAAGTGATTTTAAAGCAAGTCTGGCTGGATGCTTTTCAGAAATGTGCAAATAACAGGAAAAGGGGAAGAGACAGAGAGGTCTGACACCCTAACATACACACACACACACACACACACACACACAGTCTTGCATTCTTCATCTAATCTCTCTCTGTTATTCCTGCTGCAAGTTTTCCCATTCAGTCTTTTATTGGCTGCTTTTAACCTTTCCCTACTCTGTGTAATATGGAGTCCCAGGTCACTACTAAAGCTGAACTCTGCCTCTTTGTCGTGCCAGTCGTTATTTCTTTTCTGCTTTTATGTGCCTGTACCCTGTCCTCCCTGTTTTATGCCTCTTTTTTCTTCAGTGTTTTTATGCCCCTTCTCTCTGCTCTTCTCATTGCTGGTGTGTGGTTTGGATTGGTGTCTGCAGGTTCACAGCAGGCTGCAGCTCCATGGCCTCGAGCACAAAGGCACACCAGATTTTGGATCAATGAGCATTCTATTTATAGGGATATATTTCTCCAAAAGCAGTAGTATTTGGTTTCATGTATATGCTGTCACACTTCAATTTTATTTTTCCATTTCTCCATTGCTCATCAGGTTCATTGTACTCCATCACTCTGACATGGAAGGACATCTTTGTGCATCTGGACCTGCTTAAAAGGAGCAGTCTAGTAGTGCAGAGAGACGTTCTACTGTTAGGATTATGTTTGAAATCCACTTGTCCCATAGATCACTTCATGAGAAGATGGATGTCCCCTAGAATCTAATCTTTCCAGCCATCGGTTGGAGGCATGGTTAGTGTATCTCTCAGAGCACTTTGAGGTGTAATCGGCATATTTTTTGTGGGTTTGTATGAACCTTATATAAACACTCAGCAAAATGATTTGTATATGCTGTACTAAAATGGGTTCTTTGACTCATACCAAGAGGAACCATTTATAGTGCATATAGATTACAGGTCTACAGCAGGTTTTCTATCGTAAAGAAGGCATTCAAATGTTGCAGTCAATGTTTTATTACAAAACGGGGTTTAAAGAAATGATTGTGGCCCATGAAAATATTTATGGCAGTATTTCTGAAAGTGCTAGTTTGGAATGTCAATGACTTGCACCATGAATTTTATTTTAATATCAGCATTATTGCAAGAATTACTGAATAACCGTCCTATGTTAACATAAATGTTTGTTTATTTTCATTTATTTTAAATGAATAAAATGATATCACGACACAGCAGTACTGAATAACCATGAGACTAGCCTGATGGTTGTCTGCCAAAATAACTACCTGTGGCTACTTTATACTTCGTGAAGGGTACATTCCCTGAAGATGAACGTACCAGGACCCTTCTGGTCTGGTCAGAGGGCAGAACGTCCCAATAGCTGGTCAGGTCACAGCAACATCTATTGTGTCCATGAAGTCCATTCCCATAACACTGGGCACAGAACTAATATAGACGTCTCATTGCCTGCATGAGTCACAGTTACTCTCCAGGCAAGTTGGAGTGTTCTGTACCCTCCAAAGCAGGCGGTCATTCCAGACAATCAGTATAAACCAGAAGGAACACATCTTTTAGGCCCTTACCGAGAAACAGATGGAAATGAGTGCCACCAAACAGAAACAAAGGAGATCTCTATATTGCGATCAAACCTGTCCTCATCAAATACAAAAGGTACACTCATATGCAAGTAAAGGCATTTAAATGAAATAATGACAGAAGTAGAAGTAAAGCGAGCTCGCAAACAATAAAAAAAAAATAGGGGGAAAAAAAAGCTAAATGCCCTAAAAAAAAAAACCTCAGTACAATTACATCAAGCATCTATCAGCACAGGATGTAAAGTTTGATAAGTAATGTTCTTCCCATTTGGAGATGCTTTTGGTATGAAATAAAATGCTAGACCTCCTAACTGAGTGGTGTGAGCAGCATCGAAGCAGTCCAACAGAACAAAATTAAATTGAAGAATTAGGCACATTACATGGATGTCTGATTTCTTTCCTCACAAATATGCTAGAGAAGAAGTGGAAGCATTATTACTTTGAAAACACTCCAGTTAAATCCAACATTTTACTACTTACAACCTCCTCTCTACTCAATAGAGAAAAACCAGGGAAAACATTACCTAACACCTTGATGATCCAAAATGAAACAAAAGACCTCTGTCTATCCCTCAGTCTCTCTGTCATATTTTCTACGCTCTCATTTTTGTTTTGCTTTCAACTGAGATGAATCTGGTCCATTCTGATTGGTCATTGGACACACACACCCCTGGCTGAATACGGAATGCTAATGGCATGATCGCTGGGAAAGAGATTCAAGTCACCTGCTGCATGTGTGAGGGTGTGCAAGTACGGAATAAATGTTCTCATGAGTGTAATGAAATGCTTACTTGAAAGGTCTTTACTTTTGCTTCTCAACTTAACAAAACCAAGGGTATTATTACAAAATGACTGGCCCTTTGCTGCAGTAACAGCCTCTGGGAATGCTTTAAGATAAACCTTTATTAGTCCCACAAGTGGGAAATTAGAAGTTAGAACATTGTTGTGAGCATTAATTAGTGGTTTAACTGCTCCACGGCCCCAGTGTTCGAGGCTTTATACGCCTGAAGCTGATGCTTGGCCTAGGGCATGGTAACCGTAGGCTCTGCTCTAGAGCTGCTCCAGAACCTTTCATTCTATTATCAGTGCCTTTCTATGGAGATTATACAATCTGTGAGTACACGATTGAGCTTCTGTATCAGCAATGGGCACAATTTAAAAAGCTGAATTCTCTTTTTAGCAGGGGTGCCAAGATACTTTTGGATTTTAGTATACTACTAAAGCAACAGCATATTTTTGGTGCAAAATCTAAACCACATTGAACATGCATGTACATCCCTGAAACCAAACATTTTTTGGCCTTGTAGAGCATAAGTAGCATTAGATGATGTCTGTGGGTCAAAAATGGACTACACTGACTACAAAAACTAGCTGTCCAGTTCCCTACAGTATGTGATTCATACATGAGATGGAAGGTTAATATAAGGTACAGGATGTTTGTTTAAACTGTCGAGGGGATGATATTCATTTGTGAGTTTAAAGTGCATGCTGATGTTGGCCCCAGACCATTTCAGTGTCTGGTCTTTATCACCAGAACAGCTGGGAACACAATAAACAGGAATGATCATCGTTAAGGCAATAGCTGCAAGGTAAGAACAAGCACACATACACAAGCAGACTACACAGAATGTAAGAGATGCCACCTGTCAAGGGTTGGGATCTATTAGGCAGCAAGTGAACAATCTGTTCTTGAAGTTGATGTGATGGTAGCTTAGTGGTTAGAGCGTTCGCCCTAAAGTGGACAATTTTAACAAGAGCCAAATTGTGATGGGTATGATGAGCATCTCTATAATGGCAAGTGTTGTGGGGTTTTCTCAGTAACAACCAAAAGCAGTTCAAGTAAAGAATACTGGTGAACCAGTGACAGGGTGATGGGCACCCAAAGCTCTCTGATGCACGTTTGAATTGGAGACTAGCCTAGTCTGGTGTGATCCCTCAGAACATCTGTAGCCTAAATTGATTTTAAAAAAACCGTTTGATATAATGATGGTAATAACACAAAGGTGTAACAACACAGTGCATTATATCTTGCAGTGTGTGGGACTGTGTAGCCACAGCCTGATCAGAGGGTCTATGCTGATCCCTATCCACAGCTGAAAGCCCCTAGAGTATGTGAGCATCAGATCTTTACCATGTAGCAATGAAAGAAGGGAAGAAATGGCACCAGGACTCACGATAGCAATGTTCTGCTGGGAAACCTTAAGTCCTGGCATTCTTGTGGATGTTACTTTGATATGTCCCACTTACCCAAACATTGTTGCAGACCAAGTACACCGCATCCCTTTGTGGCAACAGTATTACCTAAGGGCAGTGGTCTTTTTCCGCAGGGGTCTCCAAATTCGCCAGATCTAGCGTCTGTGGGATGTGGTGGACAAACTAATCTGAACCATAATAAGACTTACAAGAATCCGCTGATGACAATTTGGTGCCAGATACCACAGCACACCTTCAGAGGTCTTGTGGAGTCCATTGTCAGGTAAGAGCTGTTTTGGATGCATGCGGAAGACCTTCACAGTATTAGGCAGGTGGTTTTAATGTTATGGCTCATCAGTTTAGATATACAAAGGGCTTATACAGAGCCTACCCTTTCAAATGTAATATCCCCAAGAGTTAATGATTATCTGTTGGATGCAAACGTGACCCTAAATGCCATGCCTATGCCATTTCTGTCCTTGGTAGGTTATTTGGAGAGGGTAACTCTATCCATTTTGCACCCTCTTAACTTATGTCTAACATGTCTTACTGCAAGGTCCCCCTCCAGGGCTGGACCATCAGTGGCAAACCGATAGGGCCACGAAAACCCACTGCACCAGAATTAGAACCCAAGCAGTGCACACACACTCTTTGTATGCCTTCCGCCCCATAAAACACATGCATACTTAGACACATGTTTATGTGTTATGACATACAAGACATGTCAGCAATGGTGCAGATAGCAGTGACAAGCCCTGAAATAAGTGGAGGTTTTGCAAAATGGTCTCATCATTTGTTCTGTTACTTGCTGCTGGAGATCACATGTTAGTTCCAGCCCCCAAACACCTCTTTGTAATATTCAGTTGTTCCCAAACATAATTGTCTGCAATAGATGTGTTAGGGATTTAAACTTTTTTTACAATTTAAAAACAATATTGCCCACTACAGAAAATTAATCATGAGTGCCAGCAGATAATTGTTTGACTCTCTTGTTACTTTAAACACCATGTAACATGCCTATACAGCTCCCCAAGAAGAAGGGGAAGAAAGTGATGGAATATTCTTGCTGTTGGAAGTAGTCCCTCCCTCTCACTCTATCTCTCCCCCTCCCTTGCCTTCTCTTCTTCTTTCAGACTGTATAAATAACTCCTGCTTGGGGTCCCCAAGCTCAGAGAAACTTCCTCCAGACCGGAGAGCACAACTGGGATCCCAAACAACTATCAATCACTGGTTTCTGCACTGAACTGACACCTGCTTGTGGAAACTCAGCTCTGAAGAGCAAGGGCAGGAGAGAACCACTGAGATAAAAGAGACTAGGGGTCAGTGGTAACAAGTCATTCCTTCATCAGTCTGTCTCCTGTTTCACCTGGGAGGGGGAGAGAAAGGAAGAATTTAGTGACAGTGCTTTACAGGACAAGAGCAGAAGGGAGAAGTAGTGAAGAAAAAAAGGAGATAAATCAAGAGAGCATCCTTGTGTAACAGAAGCAAAGAAGAGGGAAACCCCTCCTTGTGTGCTTCAACCATCTACGATCTGCTTCACCATGTGGTCCCTGGTCATAGTTTGTATCTCCAGCCTGCTTATGAGCACCCAGGCTCAAGGCACTGCCAGCTTCTCAAGAGGTAATGGCCAAAGTGGCCGCTGCCAGTACAGCTTCACCGTGGACAGCCCAAAAGAGGGCAGTTGCCCCTCTGCAGGCTCCGGACCAGAGATGGAAGCTCTGAAATCCAGACTGGCACTGCTGGAGGTTCTGGTTGCTCGTCTGGCTGGAGGGGAGACTCCAGGGGCAGTGGCTGGGACAGGGTTCCAGGAAGCCTACACCAAGGCCATGGGGGAGAAGGCGCAGCTGCAACGGGACAAGGACAGGCTGGCTCGGCAGGTGAACGAACTCCAACAAACGGTGGCTGAACTTCAGAAGGAGGCTGAGAGGCTGAGGAGCAGACCTTGCCAACAGGCACCTCCTCCAAGTGTGCCACAGCATGACAGTGGCATCCGTCCCGGAACTGGTGAGTACCCGCAGTCTGTTACTGCAGTGGTTCCCAACGTCCATCTTAACTTCTCAACTCTCGTGTTTATGGCTAAATGGGTTCCCGATGTAACTGTAGGTCTGGTTGAAGTAAGAAGTAAAAACTCCTGCTACAAAGGATGAGCCAGTAGAGGCATGCTTTCAAAGATGGATTTCTGTGTCATGGCTAGTAGTGTCCAGCGTCCACACATACAAGGCCATGTGGAGAAAAGATCACAGCATATGATTGAAGCTGTTCTAAAATGTGAATGGACTGAAACCAGAGGGAGGAAAGAGGCAGTGGACCGTTCTCTTGACAGCAGGCAAAGGAACTCTTCTGTTTCCGAACACCCTGTGAACGAAAAACAAGAAAAACAGACCCCCTCTCTCACTCCGTTTTTTTTCCCTCTGTGTTTGATTTTCCAGTTAAGAAAACCATGACAGTTCCAAGTCATCCAGTAGTACAAAAAGAACGGAGCCTTTTGTGTTGTGCGAATACAAACTTATCCATGAGCAAAAAAAAGTCCTTTGCGCTATCTACATTACATAAGCAATGTGCATGCATACCAATGTCTAAATTGCAGTGCAAACAGCTCTCTAAATGCATGAAATAACAGGCATAAGGATGCTGATCACTGCCACATTTTGCTCTCTTGGAGTAAAGGACCGGCTCATTTGCACTCATTAAAGCTGAGAGTTTGACTCATTTTCACTCATTAAAACTGCCAGTAGGGGCCAAAGCCATTAAGCGGCAGAACAAAGGCTGAAAAGCGTCATCATGCCAGTCATCATAAGCAGAGAATGAATCAGGCGTAAACATTTCTGGTTGTATAAAATTAGTCTGAACTCTACTTGCCCTGGAAAGTACTTGAAGTTCTGTTTGCATTGCCTCGATATCCATCAAGCAGCTTGTGGCTCAGGCAGACACAAACAAACTTCAAGAACATTGTGCATTTGTGTTAACCTTTGAAGATGGTTAGACCTGCATCTATCTGCCAGACAAATGCAGCAGCAAACGAATCGATCTTATATACTGTTGCACCTAGCTGAACACATGACTTCTTTTCACCTCAACTTATATACCTAAAACTTTATATATATCTTAAACTAAATGCTCTAATATCTTATATATCTTAAACTAAAAGCTTATAGTTCAAAGAATCACCTCCTTCAAAAAAGTATTTATTCAATGCAACTTCTAAAATCCAAGTGAAACATGATAGCACTAGTTCAGAAAAAATAAAAGAGCAGAATCACAGAGATGGATCAGTCAAGTGCAACTAATCACCTTCTCCATTGCACACCAAACTAATTGGGTTCCACCTGTGATAAATGGCAAGATACTGTCAAAAGATATCAGGTATAAATTGGACAGGTACAAGTCAGGAGATAGATACAAAAAAAGTTTCTATCAATCCCTGGGGGCATAGTGAAGTCTAAAGTAAAGTAAAGTGATGTAACATGACCATTTGTTATATGTGGACACACCACAACACACAGTGTGAACAGCACAAAATTCTTTCTCTACATTTAACCCATTCACCAAGTGAAGCAGCGTGCTGCAAGAAACACAGCGAGCAGGGAGCAGTGAGTGGGGACGGTACCTTGCTCAAGGGTACCTCAGAGATGCCACTGGAAGTCCTGGGATTCGAACACATGACCTTCTGATCACAGGGCCAACTGCCTAACCCCTAAGTCACCAGCTCCCCTATAATTAAAAAATGAAAATTGTTTGGTACTACTAGGACCCTCTCCATATCAGGCTCTCCCTCCAAACTGGATGGACGAGTGAGGAGCAAAAGAAGGCAAAAAGTGGTCATTGTGCGAATATTACAACATTATCACAAATACCCCACAAATGTGGTTCGTATGGGACGGTTGCAAGAAAAAGGCCACTCCTCGAGGAAGGGCACAAAAATCTTGACTGGGTGGTGCCAAATGGTGTTACAGTCAGATGAGACAAAAATCAAACTATTTGGCCTCAACACCAAAAAGTCAATATAGCTCACCATCCAAAGAACACCATACCTACAGTAAAGCATGGTGGTGGCAGCATCCTGTTGGGGATGTTTCTCAGCAGCAGGGACTTGGGCACTTATCAGGATAAAAGGAAAGACAGATGGGGCAAAATACCATCAAATTCTTGAGGAAAACCTGCTGCCCTCTGCCAGAAAGTTAATGGATTCCAACATGACGATGACCCAAAGCACATAGCAAAATTGACCACACAGTGTGTGTCCTAGTTAGATCCCAGATTTTCACCCGACTGAAAATCTGTGGAATGACTTGACAGACTCAAAGCACTAATTAAAGCAAAAGGTGGTTACAAGAAGTACCGACTCAGAGGGTGATCCTTTATTCATCTCAGTGATTCCTGTTTTTTTTCCTGAACTGTTTCTATCCTGTCTTTAAGTTGTAAACATTTCGTTGAGTACATAGTTTTTTTTGTGTGTGCGTCTTTATATCAGGCTGAAAATATGTAAATATTTTCAAGGGAGTGATTATAGGTTAAGATACCCACTGTACTTTAACCTATAACCTCAAACTAAGTCCTTGTATACTTTTTATATCTTAAACTAAATCTTATATATGGTACTGACAAACTAAAACCTAATACACTTAATATAACAAAGAACGTTTTGTCATTAGCATGCTCAGTGCAATAGAATAATAAAATAAGACAATAGAGAATTTAAAAAAATAGATTACCAATAAACAATAGACACAATTACAGACCATTATTGTAACAAAATAAACACTGAAACATTGCTGTGTGTGAGGATTTAGTGAGCTGTACCAGCAGATCAGTAGTGGAAATGGCTATGAAAGTTACTTAGTGTTAATGCAATAAGAATAAAATATTGCAAAAAATAGCAGTAGATGATGAGGGGATGAGATTGGCATTCTGTAATGAGCAGTCAATTCTGTATACCTTAAACTTAAACTTTATATACCTTACACTAAAACACTATATGTAGTATTTACCTTAAACTAAAACCTTATACACCTTAAACTATTATATTCTTTATATGCCATTAATAAAAACAAGGGGTCGGTTCCCCTTTCCTTGTTGTACACCCTCCTCTAAGGAATTAGGGGAACAACATTGTCAGAGGGGGTCGATCTCTGTGCCTCAATCAGGTAATGTATGGGGAGCAGTATTACAGCCTCCATGTCTGAAATGTCTTTGTGTCTCGACTGGCTGAAGAGAGAAATCAGTTGGTATCAGTTATAGTTTATTTCCATCTTGAAATTTAACTTCCTTTCTGCCATTTAGGCCCTGCCCTTTCTCATCTGGTGTCCAGACCAGGCAGGACACAAGAAGATACAAGCAGCCTGAGAGGTGAATTCCAACACACACACACACACACACACACACCCACACCCACACCCACACACACACCCCTACTCTTAGCCGTTCTGTTCAATGCAGATACAGAACACTGTTAAAATGTTTCGTGAGAGTTAGTAGGGGAGGAGAAAATGGGAAATTCACAGAACTCCTAGGCAAAGGCAGAGGGCAATTACAGGGTGAAATGAGTGGCATGAGCAACTTAACTGAACTCAGAGTACGAAAAAAAAAACAAACCATGCAGCCTGTTCCTTGAATAGTTCGCGTTGGATTGCAGAGAATCACGAAGACAGGAAATTAGAACTCGGTCCCTTTACAGTCACCACAGCTCAGTTTCGGTCTAGAAGAAACTGCTACATCTGGCCTCCACCTGTCCTTGTACGTTCATTCTGCCTCCACTCACCTTGGGGTTTTTGGATGCTTGATTGTCGTTTGAACTTTCTATTTCACTGTTTTCTCCCTTCTCTCTTCCAGACCCGACTTGGCACTATGGCAGTCCAGGATACCAGGAGCTAAAGGCTGAAGTGGCTGAGGTTCCTGCCCCAACTTCAGAAGACCCAGAAGATAATACAGGTAAACGTGGCCACTCTCAATACTCTTTACCCACACACCTTGTGAGCCACAATACCAACATTTCAGTTTGAATCTATGAACACTTCCCCAATATAGCCATGAAAATGTACTTCTGTTGGATAATCCCAACACACACACACACATCCAGTCTGCCTCATTTGCCCCAAATACCAATGTGTCACACATCACACTGCTGACAGGACAAAACAGTTATTTTTACCGGTATGCATGGGCCCTAAACAGTCCAGCTTATAAAAGGAGTTGGCTATCTTTAGTGAGGCACTAAAAAGGTAACATCAAGGTTCATACGGTAAGACCATCTTGCAAAACAAACTTTGTTCTTGCCACCACCCCAAGTCATTTTGAATTCTGCCAAACATCTCAACCATGAGCTTCCATCCATAGCTGCCCGTCATCTCCGTTTCAGAATATTTTAGGAAAGGGTTCGTACACCATATACCCCCCGATCACTTGCAACAGGAAGAATGCTGGGATGACTTGAGATCTCCTTAGTAAATATGGTCCCTTCCCATCATGTTTATGTACTTTCTTAATTCAGTCCCAATGCATTAAATTCTATGCATGCAATACTTCTTCTAGTGCTTGATGTTCCACACTTGCTGTAAGTATATGACAAATACTTGATCTGGATTCATATGTATCAGCATCTTCGCTGGCAAGATATGAATAGTCATATGAATCCATATTTCAGATCATGTATTTGTCATGCGCTTGATCTGAAAGGTGGATTCATGTATTGCCGTCAAAGGTACTGCTATCATCCTCCTCTGGTCTCTCTTGCAGGCTGTGGTGAGTTGCTGTCCGTGAGCGAGCCAGTGACCCATCGTAAGGCAGACAGCATTGCTGGTAAGTATGGTGTGTGGATGCAGGACCCAGAGCCCGTTGCACCGTACGGCCCGGGTATGGTGTGGCGGATCGACACAGTAGGCTCTGAGGTCCGACAGCTCTTCGGCTATGAAGACATGGAGCAGCTGTCCCGCGGCTTCCCCACCAAAGTTCTGCTCCTACCTGAGGCTGTGGAAAGCACAGGGGCCACAATGTACCGCGGCTCTCTCTACTACCAGCGGCGCCGCAGCCGTACCCTGATACGCTACGACCTTGCCTCCGAGAGCGTGGCTGCCCGCAGAGACCTGCCCCACGCCGGCTTCCACGGCCAGTTCCCCTACTCCTGGGGCGGCTACACAGACATCGACTTTGCCGTAGACGAGGAGGGCCTGTGGGCCATCTACAGCACCAACAAGGCCAAGGGTGCCATCGTGATCTCCCAGTTGGACCCCCACAGTCTGGAGGTGAAGAGAAGCTGGGAGACAAACATCCGCAAGACCACAGTGGCCAACGCCTTCATCATCTGTGGCAGGCTGTACACAGTGGCAAGTTATACTTCTCCAAACACCACAGTCAATTACAGCTTTGACACGGCCACCAGTCAGAGCAAAGCAATCGCAGTGCCGTTCAAGAATCGGTACCGTTACAACAGCATGATCGACTACAGCCCGGTCCAGAGAAAGCTCTTCGCCTGGGACAACTACCACATTGTGTCATATGACGTACGGCTGGGCAAACAGTAAAGCACTGCATGAGGAAGATGGTTAGAGTCAAGATTGGTTTAAATTATAGACTGCAAAAACAGGTCATATTGGCTTTGAGATTATTAATAGACCTACAGTTTGAATGAATAAAAACAGCATTACTGAATGATTTTGTAAACATTACACAAATGTCAGCGTGGTCAAATAACCCATTCATCATGAAGCTAGAGTGCAATAAGCTTCAAGGAAACACACAAGCACACTACACCAATGCAAGCTTTGAAAAGTATAGAAATGTCTGATTTTGTTTCCTCAATCACCAATCTCAAGGTGCATTTACAGAAATACAGGCAACCACATCCTCTGGTCTTAGATAATCATAGCTTTGTCAGCTTTTACTTGTATTTTTCTCTCTCCTTTTGACTTGTTATATATTGTCCATTGTGGTATATTAATGTCTTTAATTTGTTTTTGTGATTATGGCTTTATTCCACACATCACTCCCAAAAAGTTTTTGTTTTTTTTAAATGGGAGATTTTGTATATTCTTTTCCTTTGCAGTGGCATGGCCCACTTAAATGTGTTAATAGAGAAATTATTTTTCTACATTTTCTTGTTTGTAACTGTGTACAGCACTGAAAAGCAGTCTGGGAGAGGGGATATTCTGTTCATCAGTATTAAAGTTCAGTACATAACTTCAAGACCTAAGAAACAAAACAAGAACAACCCTGCACTTCTGTATTATTCTACATTTAATTCTCCCCCTCTCAGTTACTCCTGCCAGCTTTCTAAAATCTTTTATAGCTACTACAGCATGATTATTCATAGGAAACATTATATAAAACTTGTTAACACTGAATAAATATTACAGTGAACGATGCATATGCCTTACGTTTTCTCTTTTAACCACTGTTAACAATACTGCTATACAAACAGAAGCAATCACCAGTGCGCATAGTACTCAGTTTTTTTACCAGCATATTATTTTATTAGTTTCTGTAACCAAACCAAGAGAATGTAAATAAGACCGTACATATTTTATTACAGCGATTTAACCCCTGTACAAGAAAACGAGAGAAAAAAAAAAAATCATTCCTCTCTCCACCCCTTCCTCTCATTAGTTTCTCATTTGGGAGGGCCGCACTGAAAACACCTGTATATCTATAGCCCCGCCCCCCCCTTTGCCATAGCAACCTGAGAGAAATAGACTGGAGAGGGTAGAGGCCCAGTTGACTGAGGCCTGTGGTCATTCCAACTGAAAATAATGTCCTTTTTGCTTCTGAACTACAGTTCAATTTCAAAACAAAAAACAAAACTCATCTTTTTCTGCCCTTGGATGCTCTTCTCTACAAGTCAACTCACATTGTAAATTTGTTTTTAATCTTGCAGCTATCGTCTTAAGCTTTAATCAAATACTGCTGCCCAACACAGATCATCCCTGACCTCCCTGTGCTGTGATTAACTGTAAGAGAGGTCAGGGTCCTGCCCTACAGCACTGTCAGCAGCACGGCTGGGCGAGTTGTAGAAAGGAAAGTGAAAGACTAACGATGTTGAGTTGATTGGGAGAGAAAGTGAAGCATATGAAACACCTCCACTTGTATTCAGAAATCAGTGAAGGGGAAGTTCTTCAGCTAATAGAAGGCAGTTACACAACTGCTCTGGAGTAAATTAAAAAAACTAAAAAAAGAAAACCAAAAAAAAAAAAAAAAAAGTACTAACTGTGGACCAAGAACAGCTTTTAGAGCTGTCGTCTGTCAATGTATGTGTACAGTGAAGTGGCTTTCTTATAATGCCTAAACTTTGGCTAAAGATTCAAAGAGAGGTTCCATACACATACATGCTCCCACGTTTCCAACAACTCGCAATTCAAAAAAAAAAAAAAAAAAAAAACTACAGAGAAGGCAGGAAGAAAGGCTCACAGTGGAGACTGCAATCAATGAATCAATCGTCAAATCCATCAATAATCTATCAAATCAGTGGCTCTAACAGCACATTTCTCTCAGGGAAATGAAAAGCGCAAAGAGAAGATGCAACTGAGATTTATAAACCGTTCATGTTTTTGGCATACCACTTAGTCAGGATAAACGTCGCTAGGGAGAATGCGAGCAGTGGCCGTGCACACAAATGAGTGATGTAGGTGTGCATATTTTCTTTATGTCTCTTCCTCTGAGACCTTAACAACAAGGTTCTCAAAAACAGAAAATCTATAGATGCCAGAACGCAAAATCTAGAACAAATCTTTTAAATAAAAAGGTTTGTTCCTTGAACTTCAAAAACAAAAAAAAAAGGACAACGTTCTTCAGTAGAAATTGCCCCTCCCCCCCAAGACAGGGGGAGAGTTGAGGGGCGAAACCCAACAACAAAAATTGAATTTAGTAATAAAATGAATTTGCATACTCAGCAGCAAATATAACCTCTCCTGTTGCTTTAAATCTATACTGTACACTAGGGATCGTACAGTGATTGGTTTTCAGCCTTTTATCTGAGTTTATCTTTTAAAAAAAAAACAAACAAACAAAAAAAAAATGAAACACACCCACGCTAGAGATGACAGCACTCCAACAATCACCCGTCCACCATAGAGAGAAAAGGATGATGGGGTCTGGAAAGGACTGTAGTAGGATGAGGTTATGGTAAAGGTGATGAACACCCAGTACTTCTTAATCAGTATGCTATTGTTCATCCTGCATCCCCATCCTTTTCTCCAAAACCCACCCTTCCTACTCTCCAGCAAGGCTGCATGTGCTCTAGCAGATGTACTCTGTCAAATCCCTCAATCTGTCCATCTGTCTGCCCGTCTTGCTGAAGGTGGACACATTTACTTGCTCTCTTCTGGTTTGATGGCCTGGGGTTTGATGGGGCCAGTCCGAATAGGCTTGGCAGCAGCGAGCGGCATGGATTTGTCAGGTTCACCACGGTCGGGTGGAGCCCCCTGGTGGTTTGGGGCGACACTGTCGATCGGCTTGCCTGCTCCCTCCATACGAGTGGCCTTAGAAGCTGGAGGCTTAAGCTGTTGTTGCTCGGAGAAGAACTTATGAGTGGACTGTAGTACCTCTGCTCTTTGTTTCGCCTAAGTGAGGGAGTACAAATGGAATGATTTATTCAAATACAGTCAAGAAAAAATGCTATTACAAATTAAGGCAATGTCAGGCCTTTTGTCGTAAATGTAATGTCATTTACATTTACGGCATTTAGCAGACGCTTTTATCCAAAGCGACTTCCATTCCCTAACTACAGGGGACAGTCTCCCTAGAGCAAGTGGGGGTTAAGGGTCTTGCTCAGGAACCCAGTGGTGGTACTGAAGGTAGGATTCAAACCCATGACCTCTTGATCCAGAGGCAAGTATCCTACCCACTAGGCCACCACCACTGCATGCTCACTGCATGCCTATATCATTACACAATTGCATTTTCATTACATGACTGCATTGACTTGTTAATTATTCTCAAATAGACTTGCTTGTGTGGTTTCTGAAACTTTTGTGCTGCCAGGTGTACAACATTTGGAGAAATGGAAAAATGTAATAATTTTCAAACAAATATATTTGATTTATTGCTTTAAGACCTCTGCTGAAACGTTCTATTGCTCAGCTTTGATAGTTTGAATGAAATATTCATACAGTATAAGCAGTTTCTGCAAAGTGAGACTGAGTACATATGGACTGCCATAAGAGAACAAAAATTGTGAGTACCTGTGCTCACAAACTACATTATTTTACATTACTGTTATATCCAGTTTCCCCAAACCTGTAAGCACAATCTTAACTTAATTTGGACTTACTATGGTCTGTATGTTATAAATTATATGACCTTAAAAATCAGTCACTCCTGTTCTCCTTCTCATCCAGCATCACTGAAGCTGCATTCTACAGCAACAAAAGCACCACAGGCACTCAAAGCTTATTCTCTACCTTCAAAACATTGCTCTCACCTCCTCCACCTCCACCAGACACAAACCTCTCAGCAGAGGTCATTGCTTTCTTTTTTGTACTGAAAAGGTGTTGGCTATTAGTAATTCTTTGATTTAACACAGGGTCAACCCGTGTCACATTATACCTACTTGGGTCGAAAGTGCATAATTTCTGACTTCTACCTCACACACAGAGAATGAGGTATATAACTCCTGACTTGTAGCCGCCCCACTACATGTCTGCTCAACTCTATTACTTCACAGCTCTTCCAAGCCATCTCTTTAACTATCATACTCACTATCATGTATGTGGTTAATTCCTCACTTACCTCTCCTACAGGCTTTCCTACAGGCTTCAAACAGGCTCAGGTTATGCCTCTGCTCAAAATGCCCCCCCTCAACCCTGCTCAAGGTGAGCATTTTCGACCAATTTTGTTGCTTCCATTCTTATCCAAAATAACTGAACAGGCCGTCTTCAAACTGGTCTCAGAAATCCTGGTTAATTTCTGGTTTAAATCGTACCTCTCTGGGCATTCATTCAAGGTATCATGGTTAGGTCAAACATCTCCAGCCCATCAGCTGCCCACTGGGGCACCCAAGGCTCAGTACTGGGATCACTACTCTTTACCATTTACACCAACTCCTTGAGCTTGATTATTCTCTCTCATGGCTTTTTCTATCACTGCTATGCCTGTCCTTCCCACCAGATGACCACATTGTCTCGGCACAATATAAAATTTGCCTGTTCACTCCTCATCCCCTCCAAGGTGGTGAGAAACCTGGGTGTCATGATTGATGACCAACTATCTTTCTCTGACCAAATTGCATCTGTCTCTCATGAGAGATGTCGCTTCACCTTATACAACATCAGAAACATCAGGCCATACCTGACTCAGTATGCCACCCAAATCCTGGTACAAGATGTGCTTATCTCTTGCCTCGATTACTGCAATGCCCTCCTAGTGGGTTTTCCAGCTTGCATGGTAAGACCCTTACAGCTGGTTCAGAATGCAGCAGATTGGCTGTTCTTCAACCAACCCAAAAGGTTGCATGTCACCCCACCGCTGGTTGACCTACACTGGCTGCCCGAATTAAGTTTAAGTAACTAACTGTTGCTTACAGAGTGACGGCCCCCAGCTACTGTAATCCTATCATTCAGTCTTATGTTCCTACTAGCTCCCTCCGCTCCTCCAAGGAACATTGTCTGGCTCTGCCATCCCTACACACAAGGTAAATCCAGTACAGAACCTTCTCTTTTGTGCTTCCCTGCTTGTGGAATGAGCTGCCGTTAAGAGCAGCAGAATCCCTCTCTAGATTCAAAAACCTCCTCAAGACTGATTTGTTCAGAGAGCATCTCCTCTCCCAATCTTCTTGCACTACTCTTCCATAAAGATTTTAGTATATAGTACTCTCCTCTAGTTCTCACACTGTCCTGAATAAAGGCGTCTGCCAAATGAATGTAATGTAATATATGAAATGAAAATGATCCCAAAATTGATAATTGATATCAAAATTCTAAGGCAAAATTCTAAAGTTGTTACACATATTCTGAAATGTGAAATGAACCTTGATTCTATGGTAAAGATTTGATTAAATTTTTGTTATTTATTATGTCTTGCCTCTGGACAGAGAGTTTTGGCTTAAAATAATACAATATTTAATTAGAAAACAAAATTGATCATTTTTGCATCCGAGCCTAGTCTCTCAGTCAATTAGTCAAGATCTGTTGAACGTTTTCTTATTAAGTTTAGCATTGGAACTACAAAGTTAATGTTCAAAAGTATGGCAAAAATTCAGACCTCGATATGTTTTTAGCTAAATGACATACTTTAGTACATACTGTCTGTATTGCAGTTATAATGCATGGGCATGACTATTACTTGACATAGTTATTATGAAATGTATAATGATTTTAGGAATGCTGTTTTCTCTGTAAAACCTGTAGTTTGCTGGGGCAGCTGGTGGCCTGGTGGTCTGGTGGTTAGGGCGTTGCCCCTGCGATCAGAAAGTAGTCGGTTTGAATCCCAGGACTGCCAGTGATACCACTGAGGTACCCTTGAGCAAGGTACCATCCCCACACACTGCTCCCCGGGCGCTGCATGGCTAGCAGCCCACTGCTTCACTTGGTTAAATGCAGAGAAAGAAGTTCACACTGTGTGGTGTGTTGACGTGTCACTACAAGGGGCCACTTTACCATTTTATTGCTAACAAAACTCCATTATTTGTTAGCTTGATTGGCCTCTAAGCTTCATTGCAAAACTATAGAAGCAAACTTAACTAAACATGTCTTGGCGGACTCACTATATTTCACGTTAATAGGGTTCACTATGCTCACAGCACAGCCTAAACTACAGTCCTCATTTTTTTTATCACAGGTAATGTGATGCATCCTGCTGTGTTGACCCTGCTGTGTGTTTTGAGGTGGTTCTGCCTGGCCACCGGGAGGCAGCACTGGACTGACACACTCGTTTTCTATGCTGTTGAACTGGAGGGAGGCAGCAGGACTGCTGTAGCGTTAGCCCAGAAACACGGTCTGAGCTTCATCTCACGGGTCAGTGCTTATTTAAACTGCCTTTATTATATTCACCTACCGTGGTCCCCAACAATTCACTCTACTTCTCAAAATCCGTTTACTGAGGGTCTTTTATAAGCAGAAATTCAGAATGTGCTGACTACTAGTTCCATTTTAAGGATGTCTGACCTTCATCAAATTACAACTGGAAGTTTTTGCATATTTCACGTATTTCAGGTTTGATTAAAAAATCCTTTCCAAACGATGACTGTAGTAGGTTATCATATAAAAAGCTTTTCAGCTTTTTAAACCCTTTAAATTCATTTTAAAGATACTAGTCAGTCATCCTTTACAATGTTACATTGTGAATGAATCAGTATAAATAATACAAAAGTTAATGTGAATGAAACATCATTACAATAATGTTAGTGTGTGTTTTGATTGTAACAAACATGTAACATCAACAATTAATAAAAATACAAGACAATTAAAAATAAGAAATATAATGATTCTAACAAAAAGTAGAATAGAATGCTTAAAACACACTTACTGCTGAATGCTGTTTGGTCGCTTAAATTTATTTTAAAGCACATATAATATTATGTATAGTATATGTGAATTTATTGTATATCACACACAGATTATGCACAGTTCTGTGTTGCAATATGATGCCTGTTAAAAAAATAATGGAATGATTTTATTGATTTACATTACTAAAACGCAATAAGATTTGACTAGGAAAACATTAATATAATGACATTTGTGATAATGACATTCAAAAGTCTAAAAATAATATTAAAAAAAGATTTTCAAAAAACAAAAAAAGATGGTAGTATATAATGTAATTTAGGTCTTTGCTAATAGGATCTCAATTGACAAACAAAATTTTATGAATATTCTTTAGCAGTGTAATGATGAGGTGGTTCCATGAGAATGACCCAGTGGATGGTAAATTTAAATACTGTGTTTTCTTTGGAAGTAGTTAACACACATCACATCACATCACTTCACAATGTTTGGATGTTTTTGAAAAAATAAATGCTAACTGCCCAGCTTTACATGTATGTATCTCATATATTTATATCTTCACTGTTGGAACACATCTTATTAGTCCATAAAAAAGCATAAAAAAGCCTATTTCTACAGTTTAAACCCTAAATATACCTTCAAATATGCTCCCAATACATCAATTTCATTTTAAATTCAGCTTAATACATTACCCTTTACTCTTTTTTTAAGGTACACCCGTATCCGTACTGTACAGTGTACACTGAACTGCTGTCTCCCGCAGTGCTAGAATGTAAAATACAGATGTTAACCCTGTATATACAGTAATTCATGCAAGCACGTTTTCTTTGGTATAAGCAGGGTAAATACAGTAATAATTTAATTTAATTTACAGTAATAAAAATACAGACCTTTAAGAAGAACAAAAAAAAACCAACATGAGAACACTCAGTGAAACACTCAAGATACATGCGAGAAACTGTTCTGATGCGAGAATGCTGGACTGCATGACTTAAAAGGGGCACCCATCCTCCTCTGGTTTAAAGGACAAGACAGTCTCTATTGAGATAACTGACAATAGAAGGTCTCCATGAATTAACATATCAACAGATTGGCCATCTATAGCTAACAGAGTTGGTACAGTTAAGAGTCAATAAGAGTAGCCGTGAGTCTCTAGTCCATAACAACAGGAACAGGTGACTGGATCTTTAAACAGCAGTTGACCTTGGATAGGGGAAGAGCACATGAGGAGTCAGAGCTAATGAACCAGTCGAGGACATCTTGGCATGGAACGCCAGTGATTGCAGACCCGGGAAGGTGGTGGCCTGGGGTCATAATGGTGATTGCTTGAGCTGGACAAATGTGCAGCGGTTCCCCTCAGGAAAAAAGATAGAACAGAGTTTGTTCTGCTTAAATTTACACGGTAAGATTTATAACTGTAAGGAGTGCAAGTTGAGACTCCAGTATGACTCTCTATAGCAGCCTAGCTAGAAAGAGCAGAGCTGAGGGGTATGATAGACATGAGAGCACCCTGAGACACAAGCGCACCTCCACTCCACCATCAACAAACTTGAGTGAATGAGAGTAGTGGCAGGGCGACAGCAACAGCATCCCACTTTATTTGAATTCTCTGTGCCCACCACCACCCGGCTCTACACCCTAACAGGAATAAATGAATTGCAAGTGTGGCTAAACAAGTAGGTTTTCAGCCTGGAGTCCTGAAAGGTATTTGGAAGGGCATTCCAGAGCTGGAGGGCTTTATATAAATAAACTGTCTTCCCCCTGCTGAAGCTTTCATAATTCCGGGAACAAGCAAATAGTCAGCACCTTGAGATCTGAGTGTGCACAAAGGTTCATAGTAAGAAATAAGTTCACAGAAGTATTCGGGTGCTAGGCTGTTCAAGGCTTTATATGTCAAAGGCAGAATTTTATAGTCAATACGCAATTTGATTGGAAGCCAATGGCGTCTAAATAATATTGGGCTAATGTGGTTGAATTTCTTTGTTCTAGTCAGGACTCTAGCTGCTGCATTCTGGACTGGTTGAAGCTTATTTAGGTTCTTGTTGGAACAACCTGACAGGAGGCTGTTACAATAAATGAGTCTAGAGGTAATAAATGCATGGACTGATTTTTCTGCATCATGGAGGGATAATGCACTTTTTAACTTAGCAATATTTCCTGGATGAAGGAAAGCTATCTATATGTGATGGGATCTGGGAAAACCCTTCACATGGAATTTGACCTTTTTGAGATTTTGATACCATCTGAAAGCCTATTTTAAGCTCTTTCCTAATATGTCCTCATTATTTTCATACCTTGTTTCTATCCAATGTTATAATTACCCAAAGTCAGCTGACCAGTTGGATTTTTTGTATGGAATTTTGAGAAAAAACACCTTAAAGATGAGGATTCTAAATTGAATCAGAATGGTAAAGTAGCAGAAGATAATGATGTGAATCACTTTACTTTAGTAAAACATTAATTAGTCAATGTACATGTTTTAAAATGGGGTGGTGGTGGCCTAGTGGTAGGATACTTGCCTCTGGACCAAGCAGTCGTGGGTTCAAATCCTACCTTCAGCACCACCACTGGGTTCCTGAGCAAGACCCTGAACCCCAAGTTGCTCCAGGGAGTCTGTCCCCTGTAGTTAGGGAATGGAAGTCGCTTTGGATAAAAGCGTCTGCTAAATGCCGTAAATGTAAATGAAGTGCTTCGAGAGGCTCGTCATGAGGCACATCAAGTTACAACTGCCACCCTCAGTTGGGACTTGATGTGCCTCGTGAAGAGCCTCACTGGACCCCCTGCAGGTGCATACCATCCCAACAGCTCTATAGATGATGCCATCACCACCACCCTTCACCCTTACCCATCTGGAAAAAAGGACACTTATGTTCATAGACTTCAGTTCAGCATTCAGCACCATCATTCCTCAGCATCTGATTGGGAAGCTGAGATGGCTGGGCCTAAACACCTCCCTCTGCATCTGGATGCTGGACTCCTGACTGGGAGACCTCAGTCAGTCAGGATTGGGAGCAACATCTCAAGGATCACCATACTGAACACAGGGGCCCCCCAGGGCTGTGTGCTCAGCCCTCAACTGTTCACGCTGCTGACCCACTAATGTGCAGCAATGCACAGCTCGAACCACATCATCAAGTTCGCCAACGACACAACTGTGGTGGGTTTGATCAGCGGGAATGATGAGGCAGCATACAGAGAGGAGGTGAAACAGTTGATGAACTGATGCAGAGCCAACAATCTGTCCCTGAATGTGGATAAAACAAAAGAGATGGTTGTTGACTCCAGGAGGGCGCAACGTGATCACACCCCTCTGAGCATCGGCGGCTCCTCTGTGGAGATCGTCCAAATAACCAAGTTCTTTGGTGTTCACATCACAGAGAACCTCGCATGGAGCCTCAACGCCAGCTCCATCACCAAGAAGGCCCAGCAGCATCCTGAGGAGACTGAGGAGTCCTCACCATGTTCTACAGAGGGACCATCTCTGCAGCTGCATCACAGCCTGGTATGGGAATTGTAACATTTCAGATCGCAAGATCCTGCAGTGGATTGTGAGGACAGCTGAGTGAGGACACACACTGCATCTACAAGACCGCTGGCATGGTGGATGAGCCCACTCACCCCTCACACACTTTTCCCTCCTCCCATCTGGAAAAAGGTTCTGTAGCATACGGGCCTCCACTGCCAGAATGGGGAACAGTTTCTTCCCTCAGGCCATCAGACTCCTCGACCGGAACTGAAGCATAAAAACTGTACCCCCTACACACATACAATACAAAAACACACACACACACACACACACACACACACATACCACCAACACCCCCTTCCCTCACCCTATGGAACTTGAACAACTCAGACTTTAACTACCTGTTAAAATGCTCTTCTATTTTTTTATACTGCACATTCCCTGTCATGTTGCTGCTACAATTGTACAATTGCCCAATCATATTTATTGCTGTTCTGCATTGCTGCTACAATTCTGTATTGCTGTTCTGCATCTTTCCACACAACTCTCTGCTGCTAGAATACAGTACCTGTCGAAATACTGTATTATCCTCTCTGTAGATGTTGTCAATTGATCATTATCTTATCACATCTAGTTGTATTGTTGCTCTTGTTCTTTGTCCCGTCCGCACTTACGGTTTTGTGTTCTGTTCTGTTCTATACCGCTATTGTGCACCATGGTCCTGGAGGCACATTGCTTCGTTTTTACAGTGTACTGTGTGTACATAGTTGTAATGACAATAAAACCTACTTGCCTTGACATGACTTGAAACTAATATTGGTGATTCACTAAAATGGGACATTTAAAAAAAATTTGGCTAGCATTAAGCTGAGTGATGGAGAGAGATGGAAGACTATCCTATCCACCCAGAGAGAGCAATGCCAGTTATGCTCAGGGTTACCAGCTTTGATAGTTGTACAAAATTATAGTAAGCACAAAATATGTAAATAATATGTAATTGAATAGTAAAATATAATAGTAATATATAATACCGTATATATTGTAGTATATGTCTTTGTTTCTGTCACAAATAGGCCGTTTCTGTCACAAATAGGTCATGTCTGGACAGAGGGAAAGAGGCACAGGTGCAGACTTCCATGACAAAGGTGCTTTTATTCACAACGTGCAAACCCGAACAGAAAAGGCACGATGGCCAGCCACGAAAAACAAAGACAGGGGTAACTGGGGAACTAAGGAGGACATCTACCAGGGTAGTGTGAGGGTAAGACCCACAACATAAACAGAGGTTTCGACAACTTAAATACAAAAGGAGGGCGCACCCAGGACCAATGAACAGACAGAACATAAACAGATAACTCTAGCTGACTGAAACCACTTAGCCTAACGCCGGCTAGAGGAGACCACATCTAAGGGCCGACGAGGCCAGTCTATAGTCATCTAGCGACCATGAGGAGGAAACCCATGCCACCAGTAAACCTGGTTCAGATTTAATTTGGGTGAAATAAATGTAAAATGTGCTGCGATTAAGTGTTATAGCTGAAACTGTTATGTGCTACTCTTTTAGTGTGGTATGGTTATGCTTGCATCATTGATTGGGAAAGAACAATTATTATAAGGTTAAGAAACTGACGTTTGGTGATAATCATATGCATTTACAATTTAGTTTTAAATTAGATAATGAACATGCTTAATTAGAAAAAATAACTAGGTAACTTAATTGAGTAAAAGGACCAGGAAAGAAAGAAATCCAAATTTAACAAAGGATAACGGTAAACAATAGGTAGAGTAAAAGGCTAATCATAGTGAATATAAATAATAATGGTTGGTATGCTTAAAATACAGGATCAAATTCCACATAAACCAATTAGACAGACAGATACTTGCCTTTAATATCTACAAGGTGATTACCCATAAACTTACCTGTAGAATTAATTTCTTTATTTTACTTTTTATTTTCTAAATTCCAGTGTAAACATAAAATAAAACATAACAGTTGGTAATAAAAAGAGATGTTTATGAAGTCTGTGGCTTCTTAACTGATCCCATCGAACCTAGCACACTTGTCTCTGTAGGCCTATATCTACTGCATGCTGTTGTAGAGATGGGTTACAATACAATTAGAGGAATGTTCAACTAGTTCAGTTAGGCTCTACAGACTGAGACATTCTGTGGCCCCGCCTTTCTTCAAGGCATGCACCTTCATTCCTGTCCCCAAGAAACCAGTGGTCTCTGGTCTGAGTGATTACTGCCCTGTTGCACTGACAGCAGTCATGAAGTGCTTCGAACAGCTGATCAAAAATTACATATGCTCCTCCCTCTCTGACACCCTGGACCCTCTTCAGTTTGCTTACACAGCAAACAGAGCCACGGAAGACTCCACTCACCTGGAAAAAGGGAATCCGTATTACCTTCATTGATTACAGCTCGGCATTCAACACCCTCATCCCTTCAAACCTGTCTTCAAGCTTAATGCTCTTGGACTGGGGACTTCTGTTCGCAATGGATTTTCAACTTCCTGACTGACAAGCCCGAAGTAGTGAAAACTGGCAGCCACATTTACTCCTTGCTAATCCTGAACACAGGTGCACTGCAGTGTGCTCAGTCTCCTCTTGTACTCCTTGTTCACTCATGACACAGCTCCATCATCATTATTAAGTTTGCTGATAACAACCATCTTAGGCTTCATCACAGATAGTGATGAGTTGGCCTACAGTGAGGAATGGTGCCTGTAAAAGGCACATAGCATCTTTAGGGACCACAGCCATCCAGCATGCCAGCTGTTCTCATTGTTACCATCTGGCAATCAATACAAGAGCATGACTGTGCAGATTACGAAACTCAAGACTCCTCAGCTCTAAAACCTAAGCATTCCATTGCACTGTTTAATAATACACCACCAAACCTTTGCTTACTCTGTCTGCACTGATCAAACACACCACATCACTCTTATTACCCAATCTGTGCTGTTTCTTATTCCGCCTGTACTGCTTACTGTTTTATTGCATACACACCATTAACCAGGAATGGTGTTGTTCACATTTGTGCCCTTCAGTAAATATCCCCAGGATTCTTATAGACTATGGTGCTACTTGCACTATCATATAATAGCATTGTCATCAAATTGACACTTAAAATCTGTTAACCCACAATTAAACAAAACGATGTACGTTCATACATTCACACAGGATGTGGTGTTCAAGATGTGGCAGAAAACACTGGACCCAGCTATGTTCCAGCAATAGACAGCATGTTAACAGTGTGCATTTTCTAATAATCGATCAGGTAATGTTACAGGTTTTGTATGTGAAAGGAATGTAAAATTAATAATTTGTGCTTTGGCCTGCTTAATCACTACATTCAGTCGCTCAGTCTCAAACACTACAGTTTTTACCCCAATATAACAAACACTTTCCGAGATTCAGTTTCCACTGTTTCTTCTACTCCAGTCATGTTTTGCCTCAGCCACAAAGGGAACCTCAGTGATAGGTTCCCTTTGTGGCTGTTTCTTCACAAGCTCTTAAATGTGCTTGGCCAGTGTGAGCACTTGCTTGTATGAATAATCCTTCTATACACACATTTTGATGGGGTGTTCTTTAATAACTGCACAGTGACCCTCTGCAGACACACACATGCACACACACACACACACTTTTACTCCCACCCATGCCTCTGTAATCCTCTGAGGTTGTGTTCTCTAATTTACTCCAGTGCATGCTCTAATAGGGCTGGAAGGCTTCTGATAAGCAACGTAATTGAAAGGCAAGATCCAGAGGAGAGGCGTTAGAGAGGATGGTTCAGCATCAGTGACTTTTTTTATGAAAAGTGGGGCTTTTTATGGTAAATATGTGTGTTTTCTTGGCTTATGAAAGTGTATGCGGTACTCAAAGATGATGCATTGAGATTAAGCAGCCTTTTATTTATGACTTCTCTTTCAGACGTTATATTGAACGCTGAACTCCAGCATATGGTGTGAGCAAGACATGCATGCCCCCACCAAATGTGTCATAGCAATGTGTGAATTTGATGGGGAAAAATGAGCACCAGTGGATGTCAGAGAGGAATTGTTGATTTCATGTGGTAGCTTTTGCTAGACACATTTCTAAGAAAGCAATTGCCTTGTCTTTGAAGAAATGAGATGGGATGCTAGGCGTGAACCTTCAAAAACTCAACACTTCAGTCACAACCAACAGGGGGGGTTCTATATTGATAGCATTATTATCCTTACCTGCTCCCTTTAAGCTGTTTTCACTGGACAGGCACTACTCAACAATAGAAACTCTATGAGGGTACTTTATGAGGGATTGCTATGCCCTAAATCCTCATATACAGTTAACTGCTCTGATTCAAGCTTAATAGATAATGAATAATTAGAATAAACGTTTGGCCAAATATCAATTTTGCACACTTCACACTTTACCCTAGAAGTATAAAAATCAGCATACAGTCATGCAGTCACCATAGGCAGACAATGGCAGTAGAATGGATCGTAATGAAGAGCTCGGTGACACTCAGTGTGACACTCTTAAAGGAGGTTGCCTTTCTTAGTGGGTGTAAAAACAAATAACATGTAAAAATATTTTGTCATCATTCACATTGGTTTCTACCATGGTTCTGGAAGCGATGTCAGCACAATAAATTTTTATCAAGATCTTCATGAATTGGGTTTCCATGGCTAAGCAACTGCACACAAGCCTAAGATCACCCTGTGCAATGGCAAGTACTGGCTGAAGTGGTGGAGTTATGAATCATGTTTCACCATCTGGCTGTCTAATGGAAGAATCTGGGTTTGGTAGATGATATTGAACATGTGCCTATTAAAAAAAAAAAATCTAAAGTATTTAATCAACAGAGGGCACTATATTCACAGCTATATTATTTAGACTTACTCTCTTTTAAACCATTCTCAGATGCCCCTGGGGCACACCATTCATCCAGGCTTGCGGCATAAGATCTTGGGTCAGAGAAACGTTAGCTCAGCAGGTGGCCTGAGATTTGATGCTGTCTGGTCTCTCTGGCCTGGGATCAGCGTTAGTGACATTATCCCGTCAAGAGCAGCCTTTAATCCCCAGCTCGTGCAGAGTGGTCATCTCTTATCTTGGAGACACACAAAGGCCTCTCCACTCCGCAGCAGACAGCACAGGGCTTTATTTAAACACGGGCCAGCGTGCAGACTTCAGAACCAGAGGAAGGGATAAATATGTGGATGTGTGCCTGTCTGTCGTCCAGCCTGTGGATGGGAGAGAAAGGGGTCCCTGTGAGAATGGATTTTTCCACACCAGAGACAGACATTGGCTCAGTTGTGTGTATGCTCTTATGTCTCTGTGTGTACGTATTTGTGTTTGTTTGTACACTTAAAATATGCATTGAGTTTATATGTGCATTTAATTAATAAGATATATTACAAACAATTATTGCCAAATGTATGTAATATATTTTATTCACTGGTACAAAATCAGGGAGGACAAGGGCTGCATATCCCTCCCACTTTTTAAATTTCCACAAGAAGATTCTGACTGGTCCTGAGACAGTTGTCAGAAAAGTACATGGCAGAGTGAGACAGTACAGTTGGCCTATTTGTATCTGCCCTCCCTTGTTCATTTTAGTCCTTTCGAGAACATGCAGTGGATAATGTTTCCATTAGCCTACATGTGTTTTTACACATTAACTGAACTAATCCAGTCCAACTGACTTTGGTTATACTTCTTTTGGAATCCACCAAATCTGCCCACTAAAGACCAAGCCAATTTTTACTATGTAAGTAATATATATTTTAGTTAACTAAATTAGAAAATACACCAGTAGCATGAGCTCAATATACCATTTGCATATGTCTGTATATCTACAAGACGTTACTGTGTTTCTTTGTACAAACATATTCATCTGTTAGCCACAAGCCACGCCATGTCTTTGGTGGTATCATTCTGGGTTTCTTTTAACACAGTAATGGCAGACTTCTGAACATCACACTGTGGCTTGCAGTGAAACTAAACAATAGTGGCAGTCAATGGCCTTAAGAGTAATAAATATTATATTGATACTTTGATGATATTGATTCCCTGGTAATACTAACGTCACAAAAATATGTATTATGAAGTATGCATCAACACATAGTTCACTTCATAGTCAGACTTTCCACCAGGGGCGTTCCCAAGATCTTTGGCATATTTCAGGTCCTAGGTTTTGCTGCTCTTAACCAGTTATTGTGTTTAGGGGCAGGTCGTCTTTCATACAGACGTGCAAAGAAATTATCCTTTAATCCTGATGATCTCTATTTCTTATATTCTATTTTTGACCTATTTCTATCTATCTGTAGACCTGTACACACACACACACACAAACACACACACACACACACACACATTTTGCACACACATTTTACACCCACACACACACACACACACACACACACACACACACACACACACACACACACACACATATATATATACATATATATA
>JBBJLS010000155.1:10920386-10935871 GCA_037577275.1 Bryconaethiops microstoma | reverse complement strand
TAAAACCACTCTTTACTGTAATAATGTTAATTGTATTTATTGTAATATTAATGTTTTAACACTAATTTAACACTACTGTCCAGTGGTAAACAGGTTTTAAGTATAATTTTTCCAGGTGCCTTAGACTTTTGCACAGTACTGTATTTATTTGCCTAAAATAAAAAAAGGAAAAGGTTAATTATTAATGCTGAATGTAACTGAGTAGTTAATTAATCAAGTGGCTGCCACTGTGTGATTCAATTTAAACTACTACAAAATTACAGCTATACCTTAGCTATGAGATGTTATAAAGACATTAACTGCGTACTGCTATTTATTACCAAAATCCCATATTATAATTCTGCAAGACTAATTGTGCTTAAGAGTTAATGGAATTTATTTGATTCATGTTAAATAAAAGCAAAACATAGACATTTTAGAATTTAAAATGCTAATTTGACTGTTAAAGAACTTTATTTGTTCTTTAATGAAATTGAAAAGTCATGTGCTTCATGTGATATTTAAACCACACAAAATTAGCTACAGGTTAAATAAAAGACTTTAAATAATTTGTCCATCGATTGTTTAGCTGTCAAAATTGTACACTTCTGGCTTTATTCTTTTTGTGTCAGTGTCAAGAAATATGGCTGTAACAAACACAAAGGTGATACTGACAGCAAATTTAGCATTTTCAGAGAATTTCAGCTTGTTTCAAAGAGCTGCAAATGAGAAATGATATCTAATTACATGTAATTATAGCCTGTAATACCTGTGACATCTTTCTGAAAGTTAACGTGCTTGCTTTTGTCTCAAGCTTTTTCCTGCATTTATGTATTCTTTAGGAAACTATGACACTTCTTTAACGTACCTTGTCATTGAGCACCAGGTCAGCCCTTAGGCTAAGTCCAGTCTTCACAATGTTGTAGCTGAAGTGGTACACTCCGGCTGATTGGCAAGTGAAAATGCCAGTCGAGGGGTTATACCGGCTGCCCAGGTTTGTTACCACATTACTGAACTTCAGCACTTCGTCGTTGCCAAATTCCTGCTTCAGGGCTGCATAGAAGGCGACTGCACCCTGTGTTATGGAGCCTTCTCCTTTCGGGCCTGAGGGGCCAGGAGGACCTGCCTTTCCAGGAGGCCCTGCCGGACCTGGAGAACCCCCTCCAGAAGAGGTGAGAGGGATGACTAAGCCATTGGCTCCCATGTCATGTGTACTGCTCTGAGACTGGAAAGGGTCACACACAAGCCTGCAGGATCCAGGCTGGGTCCCACCACGGGCCCCTTCAAAGCCCATGAGGGTAAAACCCAGTACTGCAAGAAGTGTGGCTACCATAGTCATGTTAACCTCACAAATGAGGACCTTTAGACCCTAGATGTAGACTCATTTACCTTGGAACAGATAAACCTGACTGGAGAACTCAGATCACATGATGCCATTGAGAAATTGCTGAAAAAAAGAGGAATAGAATACTTCAGCATCAGCAAAAATGACAGGGTGCATTAGTTCACACCCCACTTCCCCATAAATCACGTGCAGGTTTGGTTTCATAATTCTAAGATTTCTACATAGCAATCTTTTCTTTTTTTCACAATATTTAGGCCAGTGAACAGAAGTAGGTAGAGTTTCCTGAACCCATAGTCACTGATGTCTTACTTTAGTTTAAAACTGATTCAAGTAAATGCCTTTAAAAAAACAACTTGAGCAAAAATCTGCTGCAGCAGAACATCCAGCATCTATCAGCATATCAGCTGAAGTTTGTTAGGCTGCTTTAAATGGACTCTTTGACCTGGAGCAATGAGGTCAGTTATACCTCAGGCAATACTCCTTCCCCAACACACACAGAGTACCAGGCTCTGCACAAGGCTACAGCAGAAATGTCACAGGAAATGCCAGTAAATGAAAATACCCCAAATGTCACCAATCATGAATGTCATGATTACCTCCACGGAACATAGGCACGCGCGCGCACACACACACACACACGCACACACACACACATACACTCGTACACAAACACAATCACTCAGACTATGAAATGCGGGACGAAAAGCTTTAGAGCTTTAGAAAGAATTTGATTAGGTTTCCTATGTCTCTCTCTCTCTCTCTCTCTCTCTCTCTCTCTCTCTCTCTTTCTCTCACAGTAGAATGGAGTATAATGAGCAATTCATTTCACTTCACAGTTCCATGAAAATTAACACACCTGCAACAGTTGCAACTAATAACAATGAAGCTTCAGAATTCTGCATGCGACAGCCTGCCTTATTATCAGCTGTCCACGGTTTCATCAAGAAATTATCTCTGACTCACTGTGATGGCTCACTTTGTGAGAGCAAAGAATAACAGATAATGATGTATTTGTCTAGCAGTATTTAAAGAACAGGTTCTTTGACTTACTTAAAAGGAAATGATTTGACAAACAATATGTCTCTGTTTTGCCATTTTAAATATTATCAAACAAGAATATTAATATTAACAAACAAGAATATCTTGTACAATATTTTGTACAATGTACAGGTCGTTTTACGTACTTATTTAAACCCAGTGGACAGTGATTGAAGGTATAACCCTAAATTTTGTCACAGAGTACATGTGCATGTTTGAGGAAGGTGAAATGCATACAAAATGCATACAAAACATTAGCATTTGACAAAATGATGAGATTTTGCACAATGCAAGTTAGATGGGCTTAACATGAACAAATATATACATATTTGGCAGCTGGTGGTTAGCAAGTTGCCCCTGTGATTGGAAGGTTGCAGGTTCAAATCCCAGGACTGCCACTGCCACCACTGAGGTACCCTTGAGCAAGGTACTGTCCCCACACACTCCTTCCAGGGTGCCACATCATTGGCTGCACACTGCTTCACTTGGTAAATGGGTTAAACATGGGATCTCACATTATTCAAATTCACAAGTGTTGTGATGTGTTCATATGTGACAAAAATGGCCATTTATATATTTACAGTCAGTGGGTTTTACAAGGTATATACAAAGCAACTTCACAGGAGAAAAAATACACTATATTTATAAAAGTATTGGGACATCTGACACCAACAGGGAGTTTAATGACATTGCATTCAAATACATTGAATTTAATATGGAGCTGGCCCCCCTCTTTGCAGCTATGACAGCTTCCACTCTTCTTAGAAGGCTTTCAACAAGATTTTTGACTGTTTCTCTGGGAATTTGCCCCGTTCATTCTGTAGAGTGTTTATGAGGTCAGGGACTGATGTTGGATGAGAAGGCTCTGACTTGCAATCTCCGTTCTAGTTTGTCCCAAAGGTGTTGGATAGGGTTGAGGTCAGGGCTCTGTGCGGGTCAGTCATGGACCTTGCTTTGTGCACAGGGGAACAGTCATGCTGGAATAGAAAAGGACCTTCCCCAAACTGTGTCCACAAAGTTGGAAGTTATCCAAAATGTCTTGCTATGCTGAAGCATTAAGATTAAGCCCTTCACTGGAGTAAGGGACCTAACCCAAACCCTGAAAAACAGGTGTGTCCCAGTACTTTTTTCCATATAGTATAACTTCTGATATATAAAAAGGTTAGTAGATGTTTTAGTGAGCAACACTAAAGCAGTTAAAGAACAATGGGGAACAGGATTACAAAGCATCAAACAATGTGCAGCAATTGGTAAGACACAGACAAAGGGTTTACATACAGGGAAACAGAGACAAGGAACACCTGAGAACAATCAGAGAGGGGTTACAGACAAGACACAGATGATGGGCATGACAGAAGGTCAGAGAAAAGGGGAACAGGTACACCAAAAAAAACATAAGCACATGAAACAAGAAGAGAAACAGGCAAAGACAAGTGTAATACAGGGCAGGATGTTACACTCTGAGACTCCAAACAATAGATGACTTCTTAATCATGCCAGCTAGTCCAAAACATATTTATTAACAGTCCTCTTAAATGAAGAAAACTCATTGGGTAGGTTTCCCATACAGGGATTAAGCCTAGTCCTGAATTACGTGGTGCTGTGAATAGAGATTTTCCACTGAAAAGGAAAGGGTAGTCCAAGACTAGGCTTAATCCCTGTGTGGGAAACTGACCCATTAAGTATTAAACAACAGTTGGTTACTTGAACTTAATGAGTAGCCACTGTAAATCAATCACATTGCCACCCCATTGCTGACGGACTTACACTGACTACCCATGGCTCAAGTTCAAGTCACTTGCCTACAGGGGCAATGTCAGGGAAAATTTATATGGTCATTATTTTCTTTCATTTATAATTTCTTTTGGGTAATCAATGTACTCTGGGTTTCTTGGGGGGGGGGGACGACACCTGGAACAGAAGCTGATAGGAGCTTTCTGGCCTCCTATTGGACAGGGTCTGGGGAGTTGGCTTTACAGAATCACATGATAACGCTTTTCTATAAGTATTGTGTTTGGTCTATTATCTGTTAGACGATAGGTCCGGACTGCCTGGATTGGTTGTCTCCGTCTGCAGATGTAATAAACTGACTTCTGATTATCATAGCAAAATACAGTCGTTTGTACTTTGAGTGCTTCTCTCACCTAAGGTCAGCGCTTTTGCCGCGACACTTTCTCTATAGAGCGCGGAGTGAAAAAGTACGTTTACAAAACAAGCACACAAGTCAGCTATTATGGAACTCTGCATACATGGCTGAACTGACAGTGGCTCTTTATGCATATTATACACTATGTGGAGTCCTACGATGTAGCAAGATATTTGGGACACAGCCTTGCTGCTCATCTGTGTTACTCCTGTATAATTTCTCTCTTTATGGCATGTTGCTCAAAGTTTAGTTATGCATTTACACGAGTTCAGGCCAATCCAGTCCAGTGATTTTGGCCTGTATTGGATGGGCAGATAACAGATGATTAGGCAAGAAAGTTTGGTATAAGGCTGCATTAAGCAATGTAATCCACAATTACACTGCAGATTGTAAATCTGAGAAGCAGATGACTAAGTAAGTGATTTTACAGGGACTGTCATATCTTACCTGACAACGAGGTGCTAGGTGTAACAGAGGCAACAGGTATCTGAGGCACAGAGGCGCTGGAGAAGGAGCTGAAAGAAGCACTGCCTGCTCCTCCTCCACTGGTGATGGGTGAGGCAGAGGAGGTGACAGGAGAGCTCTTTTCACCCAGACTGGGAGAATTCTCCCATGCCTTGCGAGCGGATTCCATCTGGGAAAGTGGCAAAAAGGGAAAGGGTTATGAATGCATCTGGCACATATAGTTCTGCACTGTACTGTTTGAAATGTAGGCTTTTGCACATAGCTTAACTGAGTCTTCCAGGCTTTCTCTGGCCGAGCGTTAAGGAATGCACTTTAACATGTGACCACTCTTGCTTACTGTGATGAAAAGAGACAAGGTAGAGGGTGCAAAGATATGTCACCTTCAGTGTGAGGTCCACTGTAGCAGGGGAGACAGTGCTGAGGCTGGAGCTCTGCTGTAGGGCTTCTCTACGAGGCAAAGGCAGTGAATGAGGCAGCGCCACCTGGACAATACACATAAGAACAAAAAGGTAACTTATATTCTGTGTAAAACTGACTTAAAAGAATAACAGGCAGAGAGAAGGAAACAAAAGCCAGTAAGAGAAAGGGGAGATGGAAAGGGACAGTAGAGAAGAGAGAAGGTAATAGCTCACATTAGCAACCAGGCTGTCCTCCATTTTGCTCCCTCCGGTGGATACAGTATCGGCCAGGGAGGAGGATGGGGTAGTGTAGTCAGTTACAGACTCCTGCAAAAAAGCATCACCATCACTTACATCTTACACGTCAACACCCTCCTACACATGCAAGTACAAAATACAATATAAATAAAAAGCTGTGTGTACAGTGGCTGTGCAAATTTTTCAGCTAGATGAGCTGTCAGTGCCATACCTTTGAGCTGCTTGAGTATTCAGCTGAGGGGACAGTGATCATGCCCTCAATATCTCCTCCAAGTTCAGTAACTTTGTCTTTGGCAGGAGAGCTAGAGTCTCTGTCCCGGCTGCTTCCAGGACCACTCTTCTCCAAACCCTCTCCATCTGACTGGCGGCCATCTTTGGCCTTCCGGTTCTTCAGTGAGCGCTCCTTACCAATGGGGCCTGGCTTGTACTCTTTCTGCTCAGGAGCAGCAATGTCAGGCAGCTGAGTAGCAAATATGGCCAGGGATCAGCTTATAGCCAGAACGCTTGGTACACCACATAATTGCCTTTCTATAGCTTGTTATCCCTGTATACTCCACTATAGAAGTATATAAGCAAACATACTTCTATAGTGGAGTATACAGGGATGTGCTAGAAGTATGTAAGCAAACGCCTTACCTTTTGTGGCTTGATTGGTCCAGCACGAGGGTGTTTCTGTCTCTGTTCTTTTGGTTCGGGAAGTTTATTATCCAATGTTTTTTCTAGTAGGGGTGGTACATCGCTGTCTGTGCTACCCGCCGAAGAGGGAGCACCAAACTGTATGCTCTCCATGCCAAGATCCACACCACCTTCCGATCCAGTCTTTCCACCCTTATAGAAGACATAGTTTTATTTAACAGTACCAAGACTGAGTATAGAGCATATCTTTGATGAGACAAGATTATGATAAGTAGTGTCAAACATGCGACATGTTACCACACTCACTTCGGAAGTCACGGTCCCAGTGAAGGAAGTCAGGGGTTTATTCCAGGCGCTGACTGATGGTGGTTGAGGAGGGCTGATGGGTCCAACTGAAATTAAACAAGAAAAACCTTTAATGTTAAAATGTCATTAACTTGCATTCATGACAGGAATGACCTGGAAACATATCCATAATGTGTGAGTGCATTTTATCTAACAAATGTATAACTGG
The DNA here is from genome assembly GCA_037577275.1 of Bryconaethiops microstoma. Taxonomy (NCBI): domain Eukaryota; kingdom Metazoa; phylum Chordata; class Actinopteri; order Characiformes; family Alestidae; genus Bryconaethiops; species Bryconaethiops microstoma. The sequence continues at coordinate 10,929,092 of JBBJLS010000155.1, read as the reverse complement.
GCCTTAGGCAGGCTGTCAGTTGAATTATCTGAATGTGTAGCCACTGTTACTTAAGAGAAACACTTAAATTATCCTTAATTATTCCTCAATAAAAAAAATATTTAAAAAACCACCATCTGTTCCGTGAAATTTTCCTTTGTGCTTTTTCATATGGTGGATAGTTTAACCTGTGTATTATATGTAAGTACTACGGTACATAAAAAATTAATGCAGAACAATGATTAAATTCTTTTAATTGCGATTAATTGCATGGTTTCCTGCAATTAATTGCACTATTATATGCAAAATTTAATAATTCAAAAGTAGTATGTTACGCACTTTTATGTGCTGCTATATGAACAAAAGCGCAACATTTGGTTTGCAAAAACTAAACAAATAAGGAGCTTTTAACAGCAGTGTTCCCTTTAACACAGTAACACATCTGCAAATATTTCTAAACTTAAACATTAATGTAACCAAATCAAATATAAAACCAAGCTATTTACCACTTAGGGCATTCATGTTTTATCTAGTTTGTTATAGAACAAGTTCCCCTCAGAGTCCAGAGCATGGGGAACAGAACCATTATAGCCGCTGCAAAGTGGGACCAACTCCATATGAAAGTCTATGTATCTGAATGCAGTGTCATTAAAGTCCCAGTTAGTGTAATGGTCAAGCGTCCCAATACTTTTGACCCCTGTGAAAACCAGCCGAGACCTAAAGCACTGCGTGCTGCTAGCACCCCAAGCACACAAACTTTCAAAATAAAAGGATTTTTAAAAGCTGTTAACGCGCAATAAAAATTGACTGCGTTAAGTAAATGTGATTACGCGTTAACGTGCCCAGCCCTACTAAAAATTTATTCTACCCCCACGGTTCAATGAATCAGTTTATCTTCAAGTTAAGCCTACATAAATTCAAAAGGCACAAAAAAATCCCAGCACCCTCAAAGTACACAAGGCACACAAAACCAAGTAACACCCGAATGTGATCAGATTTGCAAAAATCCTTACGTTTCTTGACATCCGGGAGTACTGCAGAGCCAGCTACCTTATTTTCCCACAGTTCTGTACCCAGATTGCTGTGCGTCTGGGTCTTGGTAGAGAAGTCTACAGTTGAAGGGGGCAAAGGGGCAACAGCACCTTCTAGAGGCTGGGAGGAGATGGAGCTCTGGGCCTGAGAAGGAAGACTGTGCTGAGACACAGAGACAGCTGTCTGTAGCTGAGACTGAGGCTGCTGAGGTGGTGGTTGAGGAGTAGCAGTCTGGGCCTGATGAACCGGGGCTGGAGGCTGCTGCTGTGAAACCGTTGATGCTTGCTGCTGTTGCTGCTTTTTGGCAAACCTTGGTGGCAGTTTGGAGCCACCCCCACTTCTGTTCTTTTCCCCTGAACTCTTTTTACTCCAGTTCTGAAAAAAGGACAAATACATAGGATTATGGACTTCTACTGGACTTGGGAATGAGACAAACCCTTATAATCAGAAGTACAAGGTTTATTATAATCCAGTCTGAGTAATGTCGAATCTAACAGCTGAAGTCCAACCCTCCTATCAAACTCCTCCAAATGGTGTATTCAGTAGTTGTATAGGGGCAGACTGCAAGAGTCACTTGTGACTCAACTGCAAACTCTCACTACAGATGAGACACCAAAAAGACAATTATTCCTCCTTTGCTGACCTGTACAGTCTGTTCCTCTTTCTTCCTCCTCTCCTCATCCTGCAGACGTTTCTGTTGCTTCCGAGAGACAACCTCTGTGAAGCCGTCATCATTAGTATTGGACTGCAGGTCCTCCAAGGTCGTTACCTCTGGATGGTCATCAATTATCACCACACCTGAAGACATGGAAAAGTACTATAACGTGCCACTGAGCTTTAAAACCTATTAAAGCTCAAAGCTTGCTAGTGTGCCAATAACACATGGCAACAGAGTTAAAAACGGAGCTGGCACTTTACAGCTTTCGTCACTCACTAGCATAGTTGTTGAGGTCAAACTGAGACAGAGCGTTCTCCTTCTCCTTAGGTTTCTTCACGGCTTGCTTGGCCTCCTCTTTCCGACGGCCAGTAGCTTGCTCTTTATTCGCCTTCTGACCTGCTCCTGTCTGGGCTGGATCTGCATTTTGTGTTGCAGCACTAGAGAGAGTAAGAGACAGTTTCACGGAAAACTCTAAAGTTACAGCATGCCACATGAGAGAAAGCATGAAGCAGCTTTAACGTACATAAGGAAAGCTGTGCTGCATTTACATAAAACGGAAGTAATTTTAAAAGGACATTTTGGAAGAAAATGTTCCAGCAAAAGGCTAAACAAGCACAAAAAACAGCTTTCAGAAAACAAAAGGAATTAAAAAAAAAAAAAGTTAATAATAATAAATAATAATTTTTTAAAAATCACGGCAACCTAAAAATTTGACCAGCTAGTGCCTATATTTGGATACAGCAGAGGGAAATAAGCATGTAACTCATAGATCTATAAAATGCAGGTAAACTGATTACACAAAATTAAAATTTGCCACTGTAGCTAATCATGTATTAGGCTCTGAATAACAAGACCGTGCTCTCTTTAAATGGCACAGTCACAAAAGCACTCACCCTCTGCGTCCAGATTTGGCTCCAGAACCACCCCTGCGCTCGCCCTTGCCCCCTGCATATCCTCTGCTTGATTTGGCCCCACTGTTGCCTCTGCGATTCTGTCTGTCCACTGGCCTCTGGCTGGAGAAGCTCCTCTTGACTGTGGGGACTACCTCACGTTTTGGAGTTACTCCCCCCTCAGTTGGAGACTTGGTCTGGGATCCTACTGGTTGGGAAGGCTGAGATGATGCTGTTGCAGCAACAGCCGCTTCCAGTGCACCCTTCCTCTCTTCTCTCTCCCGTCGCTCATTGAAGTCGCTACTTTCGGATGCCGTCTCCCATTCCTCATTGGCCTGGTCCGAAGAGTTCTGATTAGACAGGTCAGGCGATTTGCTGCCAGCAGCAACCACTCTGGTAGCTCCTGTCTCATGAAGTACAGTCTCTGTGACAGGAAGTTCAGGAGGAGTGGTAACAGAGATTGGTGCTGGAGTTGCAACAGCAGCACTTTCAGGTAGGGTGACTGGCGTCCCTGGGGCTTTGGACAGAACTGGGGAAACGGATGCAGGTGAAGGGTCAATCAGGGCTTCTGCTGCTGTTGTGGGAGGTGCTTCACCTGCTATGACTGCTGCTTCTCGCTCCTTAAGGCGTCTAAAGCGTGGAGGTTTGTCCTGCCTTGGAGGTCGCGCAGGTCTGGGTCTCCGAGGTCTCTCCCTCGTGTTCTGGCCCGCTTCTCTTACTTTCTTACCTTCATATTTAGGTAAGCGCTGCTCAGCTGGTCCACCATCTAATCGGGCCATATCTGCCTCTTCTGGTCGGAAAGTCTCCATAGGTTTGGAAGGCCATGGCAAGCTATCTCTTGCTCCAGTTCGACGCAGGGGACCTGATCTGGGGGCACCCCTCTCTCTGCCTCCTCCTCTTCGGCTGTAGAGTCCCCCTCTACCACGTCGAGATGGTTCACCTTTAGGCAGAAATCCAGGTTTAGGCCGGCTGTCCTCTTCACCCCGAGAGCCAGATTTGTCTGGTAGGTGCCCAGGCCCAAAGCCTGAAGTGGTTTTGGCAGAAGAACGAGAGTCTGGCAACTCACGACGCACAGGTCTGCTGGGCTTAGCACTGGGCTCACGGTCAGAAGCTCCAGTGTCGCTGGCAGACTCTCGCCCTTCGCTTTCTGAGTCAGTGTCTGAGCCTCTCCTGCGCCTGCGTTTGGGCAGTACTTCGAAGTCTGAGCTTTCACTGCGAGTCTCACTCTCCTCACGACAGCGGAAGCCTGTACCACCTGCAGTGGTTAGTAAGTCTGAGCGAGAGCGCGGCTCTCTGTATGGGAATTCGCCTCGACTGCGCCCACGGCTGGCCCGCCCTCTGCCACTGTAGCTGCCCCTGTAACTGCGACCACGTGAGTAGTATTCTCCTCGACCCCGACCTTTGAAGCTTGCATCAGAAGGCCAGTCATTGTCCCTCTCAGCCTCTCTATCCCGCTCACGTTCTCTCTCCCGCTCTCTCTCCTCTCTGCGGTAGGCTCTGGGTGGAAGGTTTGATTCCTTACGAGAGGGTAGTTTAGGTTCGGAGCGTTTCTCGCTAGGTGGGGGCTTGCTTGGTTTCTCCTCTTGACTGCTGGCAGTAGTTGTACTTGCTTGTACCTGTGACTCTCTTGATTTGACAACACCTGTAGCCACTCCCCCCTCTGGTTCAGCCATGTTTTCTTTTTGATTCTCACTGGACAGCTTCTGCCCATCGGACACTGCAGCTGCTGCAGAAAAATGAGTTTTGTTGGATGACCCTTCTTTTTTTGATCGCTCACCTCGTTCGTGACGCTCCTCCTTCTCTCTTCTCTGTTCCCGCTCCTCCTTCATATCGCGAAGGACAGGTTTCTTTATCGGTCCGGACCTCCTAACTGGCCGATCCCCTCCGGCTCCATCTCTCCTCCCTGCACCTGAGCCACGAGAGCCCCAGCGCAGCTCAGTCTTCTGTTTGTTGGATGCTTGCAACGGAAGTTTATCTGCTTTGTGCATGCTTTCAGCAGCTGCGGGTGGGGTGGCCCGGCTGTTAATTGCTGGTCCAGGGCCAAAGGGCTCCTTTCTACAACTATCCTCCAACCGTTCTGTGGCACTGGGTAGATCCAAGGTCTTTTGAGTCATAGAAACAGCATCAAACCTGGGCTCCTCCAGTTTAATAGAGTGGCTAGAACCCTGTGAGATGGTCCTCTTCAGAACAGCCTGTCCAATGGATTCCACTTCCTCTCCGCCAGAGAATGTGGCTGTCTCTGGTTCAAAGGAAGAAATGACTGGAGTCCTCTCTGGCTGCAGGAGGCTTGGCACCTCTTCTGAGACATGGCTGAAGGCGGACAGAGGCTCAGAAGCATCCCTAAAGAAATCACTCTTGCTTCTGGGCTCCATTGAACTATGCTCTTGGGGATATACAGCTGATAATCCTCTCTCCAACTCCAGACCAGTATCTAGTCTGTCCATAACACAAAAATGAAAGTGTGAGGTAAGAAGCTACTAATTTTCATCTTTAAATTAGAGTAAAAATAAAGTTTGCAGAACTTCAAAGTTATGTCAAGGTGTGTGCGTTACAGTAAATAAATTAAGGGTTACAATGTATTAATTAGAAACACTTTTCCATTTTTTGGCAAATACTACAATAGCTGCCAATAAAGTACACCCAAACTACCATGTGTAAAAGTATGCAATAGTAAAGCTAACATTTACAGTTACATCTAAATTTCCCAACCTTGGCTCCTTGCAATCCTCTGGACATTTGGGAGGCGTAACAGAAGGTAAGGGCTCAGCAGGGGAATAAGGGTCAGAACCCCAAACCATTCGTGGCTCGCTTGGCAACCCATGGTCTCTGACTGGTCTGGTGAGATGGTCAAAAGAGTCAGAACCAGAGCTGCTGTTATCTGTGGGCTCTCTTCGGACCAGCTGCTTAGGAGGCATTCTGCCTGCTAACAAACAAATTGTGAAAAGATCAGACAGGCCAATGGAGTAACTGATTAAACATTAATATACTGTTTCCTTTATGATCTGAATAAAGGGACATCAAAAATACTCTACCACATAAAAAAGAGCTAAGTCAAAGAAATGATAGCACAGAAAGAAAGGACTACAGTGTTTTAAGAACACCCCAAAATATTGACAGCAAAAAGGATTTTCACAATCTGCAAAAAGTGCTGAAGATGGTATAATCTACCGGGATGCATGGGTGGCATATCCATAGGAGGACGTCCGGACATCATACGTGGGTCCATGTACGACTGCATCATGAGCCAGCGTGGGTCAAAGCCCATGGAGGCCAGATGCTGGTGGTGAGGACCAATGGGCTGATAAAGAGAGCGATGCTGTGGGGGTACTGATCCTCCAGACGGGGACCCTGAGCCTCCGCCACTCTGTTGCTGCTGCTGCTGCTGCCACTGCTGTTGCTTAAGCTGCTCCTGTGGAGGAAAAAAAAGTTGTCAAAAGACTATCGATCTAAATATGGTCATGTTGCCCATCTTTTAGATGTTAGTACAGGAAATGGGAAGACAAATTCATGAATATCAAGTTGACATTAACAATTGCTCAAGTTCTTAGGGAAAATGAAACACCAAGTGAAGACAGCAGAACTGAATATCACTTTGTCAAGGAAGACATACTGATGGCTTAACATTTTTGGGACAATCTATTCAGTGAATATACTTTATTGTATTACATAAAAACACCTTCCCTACACAAAAAAGCAGTGTCATGTTAAATGTAGCCAATTGCGTTGTCTGCTAATAATTATAGAGCATAATTCTAAATGTCAGCGGAGAATGAAAAGCTTGCTTCAATGGGCCTATTTTGAGACTTTGCAGCAAGGCTAAGTTGCAGTAGTAATATATATTTTTTAAAGTGCATGTTTTTAAAAACTGAAATACATTAACAAAAAGCTTTTTGTGTACTCCGGAGGGGCACAACCCTATACGATGGCAAGATCCTAGCAATGCTATAGCCATCCGTAGCAGAGGTCCAAGAGAGCTGACCTTGCGGTGTCTAAATTTCTTTGTATCCCACTCGCCAATCTCTCAACGTGAAGCTAACCAGTACGGGCGTCTGTTAGCTAACAAAATTGAAGCAAACATTCTCCGCCAATCTGTCCAATGACATTGCGTTTGAAAAGATCCAGTGGTTGGATGCATGCAACTCAAAAGGGAGCACATGCTAGGCTTCACCCTTCCAGCATTCACAGTACTGAGTGACTGAAAGTTTGGACATAAATCAGGGAATGGGAGAAAAAACCAAAAAAAACCAAAAAAAAACATTCAATCTCAACCTTTAAGCTATGTCACACTAGACATTTAGAGTTTGTGTCAACTTACGAAATGTGTTTGATTAAACTATAAAAAGCATTGGAAAATTTATCATGTATAATGCACTTCAAAACATTCGTTAACCATCAAAAGTGTAACTGGGTCTAACATTCGTACTATCCAATAGGCTTAAATGTAATGAGAGGTAATGGTAGACAGCACAGATAAGAGATCACGTCCATCATAAAGTAACTACCTGTTGTCTGAGAAAACGGGGTGGTAGAGATTTCTGGAACTGTTTAGAGTATCCAGAAGTGAGTGAGGGACGGACATTGGCCCCTGTCTCACCCTCATTTTCCACCTGAGGATGGGGAGTTTCCTCACTACCAGCGTGATCCAGCCGCGGCAGAGACAACTGAGGCTCCTCCACTGTAAAAGAAAATACAAGTTGCTGTGGAAATAATTCAACAGTACACTAGGTGAGGCTGGTGGATTACGGTTGTAAAACATCTTGTTAGAAAGGTGCTAGCTAGGTATACTTACCTCTACACTCTTCTGTGTTAAAGTAGTCTCTAATTGGTTGTCTCTCCACCTGCACCTCCTCAGTTACAGTAACATCTACCTCAGTCACTTGCGATTCTGGAACAGTCCTGTGGTCAGGAGGGCTGGGTTGCCTAGGAACAAACTGTGGCTCCTCTTCCACACTTGCCTCTGGCCTGTCATGAGAAGCCATGGGCACAGATGGGTGGGGCTGCTGTGGAGGACCAGCCTGAGAGGTTGGGGTTTCAGCAGGCAGGTTAGGCACTGTTTCAGGCTCTTCTGGCTCAGCACTGTGAGCTGGTACACTTGATTTGGTAGTCTCTGTTGGGGCAGCAGGTCGTAGTTTCTCATTGAGTCGCTTGAGTTTCTCGGCACAAGCGGCCAGTCTCTGCTCCTCCATACGACGCTCTTCTTCCTCACGCCGTCTCCGAGCACGTTCCACAGCCTCAGAAAGCTCAGACTGCTTCTTGCGTTTCTGCCGCCATGCCTCCGGGTCATCCTCAACTGTATTTGACGGCTTTGCCACACGAGCAGCACCACTTCCTAGAGAGCGACCTGTTGTCTGACCCTGTGAAGACGATTTAATAAAACTAATGAGTCTGCTGATAAGCTTCAGGCATCTTCATAAACAGTAAGAACAACTTTCAAGGTGTCCCATATACAGATCATACTGGCTGTGGGTTAAACTGCAACAATAACTTTGTGATTACATTTTTTATTAATACTTTTTAATGCAACTAATAATTGCATTCTTTACCTGGTAGTCTGAGGAAGATCCTGTTTTAGTGTACTGAGTCATACCACCTGGAGAGGGAGCTCTAGGATCCACACTGTCTGTCCATGAGCTCTTTCCCTCACTTTTCTCTTCTCCTGCCTCCTTCCAGCCTTCTTGGGCATCAGTATTGCGTGATCGCATGCGGTCCATCTTACTCATCCACTCCCTGTTGGTGAACATGCTGGTTATACCTTCTATTTAACTTACTGTGATTTCACAAGCTACATATAGTCAAGGCTAGAAATGCAGTAGTTCTAGCCAAAATCACAAAACATTTTGCCAGAAAAAGGTCTACAATAATTTATGCAACTGGCTATCGTTAAAAGTAAAAAATATCCTACGATAATAAATATATAAATAAGCTGAACATACACATTAGGGTGCATCCCATCCCCCTATATTAACAAATTGTACTGTCCCCAAGTTAAAAAGTTTCCTTTTACTCTAAGAAGTACTTCTTCCAATTTCTTCACATTTTTAAATAGATTTAGGTGGTCCACCTCAACATGGTCGTGGTAGGCAATAATCATGAACTCAAACTGTTAGGCGTTCCATCATACCAGCCAGGTACAGACAGAAAATCAGG
>JBBJLS010000155.1:10897340-10912340 GCA_037577275.1 Bryconaethiops microstoma | reverse complement strand
GGTTTTATGTTTACTGGATTTCTGCTACCTGAGACAGCTAAAGACGTAGTTTTTTTTTTTTTTAACACATTACCATTAATCAATGAAGCATGTCATGTTGCCATGTCAACAGTTGGATTGACAGCAGGGGGGGGGGCAGAGCGTCTGAGGGCCACATGGACCTTCATTTATAATTGATGTGTCAAACAGAGGAGCGCTAAAGCCAAGTTACAGCAAATCATGGGGATCAGGTCACCTCTAGTCACACCTAGTTATTAACTCACCCACACTTTAAACTACTCTTTCATGAGTGCAGGTTCACAATCAGTTCACAACTCCCACCTTTGCACTCAAACAGCTCAATCACGAAAACCGCGTCCCAAAAATAAAATGGTAAACAAAAAACATTGCAAGAACAGTTCTTTTAAAAAGAATAAGAGACAGTCCTCAGGACCACGGTCAAGGATAGAAATAAGCCAGAAATGACGTGCTTTTGCAAAGGCAGGCCCACTTCAACTAACTAGAAATCATGTACTCACTTCATGGGTGAGAAAGGAAAGTGAAAGCTGTTTAGTTCTCACAGGCAGGAATCCAGACACTTACTGAAATTTTAGACTACCACTGGTTACAAGGAAACAGACAGAAAAACATGCAGAAATATTTACTGCTGGAAATTCACATTAAGGTTGGCGCAAGGATCTTAATTTCTTCAAATAATTCTAAGGAGCCCCATTTTTAGTGAAATGAACAGAAGAGAAATTAGAGCGGTACAAGGTAGACTCTGAAGTTAAACGCACCTCTTCTGTACAAAACTAGAACTAAACTGTATGGACAGCAGTGGTCTTAGAGGTCAAGAGTCAGATGAGGACATAAAGCTGTAAAATGCTATTGCACTGCAGGCAGAAGGATCATAGTGTCCTTCAATGCTTTCACAACTATGGGACAGGTGAGAGTTCACTTTGTCCATGGGCTCAGGATATGAGCTTTTAACTGCATCCAAATAACTGCATTAATTACAGTGTTAATGATCTACAATTTGACACTGTCACTCTGAAATTATGCATGCCCCAAAAAAGCATATATACCTCACCACAGTTTAAAGAACCTGAAGAAAACACATCATTGTCAACTCCAAACATAATGCAGTTCATCACCTTACACAGTCTCAGGGCACGGAAAAACTAATGAAGCCACCTCACTTTCAGAAGGTGTACAGCCCCATCAAGCAGCTTGTTGGCACCAATGGGGAAAATCTTTGTTGGTGTAAACACAAAGATATTTGGGTTTCAATTAGCATTACTTCAAAAGACTGCATTTTCACTTGGTAAAGCATGAAATACCAAATGAACTTAAAGGCCTCATTGTCAAATAAAAGGAAAATTTGAATATTTTTATTACACCCCCACATCTAGTTATTTTCAAAATTCCACTGGTTTCTTAACACCTGGTGCATCAGTCTCCAACACCATCACATCCCTGAATGAGCATACGAGCAATCGCCAGGATTGAGCTACTGCCCCAAGGGGACAGACAGAAGTCAATAGCTCTTCACTAGATTCACCAGGGGTGCTCCACAGCTGCTCTTTAATAAGGACATTTCAGTCCACTGAAACTGGCACTTTAAAGTGCAACAGAGCATAAAACACTTGATATCTTGCTCATGACTTTGTCAAATATACTCTCTATCAGAAGAGCCTAGGTGACTTTACCTGCTTTGATTAAGTTTTGACTTAGACAAGGAAGTAATGAAATGAATGTCTGCGTATAGATCCCCTGCTCTCCCTCTGTTCCTATTACAGCAAAAGGGAAGATGAATCATGTCTCATCTGTTTCTGCTCCTGGTGAGCAAGCCTGTAATGCCCCCAGACAATGACTGTTACAGCTAGGCAAGCCTCTGTGGTTCCAACAAAGCAAAGAGATGGATAACCATATTGTATACATCCTCCATCGTTTGGGTTAGTATTAAGATGTGATTCTAAGGGGCCAAAAATACACAGAGTTAAGGAAAATCAAGTTAGAAATCTGAAACAAGACCAAGCAGCCTGACCACATGCATGGCCAGGCTGCTTGGTCTTGGTTCAGATTTCTAATCTGATTCTAAGTAGAGGGATGCCATAATACAAAGCTGAGGGAAAACCAGGTTAGAAATTTGAAAGCAGCCTGACCATGCATGTGGCAAACACGGTTAAAGCTGGGACCTTCTAAAATAGCCCAATGATTGTTTTATGGTGGCTTTAAAGGAGCTTCTCAACGAACGGTTACCTCCAGCTACATGCTGAGAACAAGAGGCAAATGGGGGAGCAGGTATTTCTCCTGTCTGTCCATGAACGTGTCTGAGACGTAAACGACCCTCTAAATAAATTCGCTTGCTTAAGTATAGTCTTTTTTGAGATTTTCAAGCGGATGCATTTGTGCCAGGAGGAAAATGTGGCAGGGGTGGGTCAGAGAGGCTCGGTGAGGTGGCCTCCGGCTTCGAGCCCCATTTTAACCAAGTTTCTTTCAACCTGCTACCTTTGCTTTGCTGTTTTGCTGCTTTGTTTGGCCTAAAGCAGGTCCAAACTGAATATATAACACCACGCACAAATGTCCAACGTTGCAAACGAACAACATGACCCAGAGAGTGAGACTCTTTATCAGTTTCGTTTCTAAATTGTGCCCCACAGCCAACGCTGTGCCCTCCAGTGTTGGCCCCAACTCTTTTCTCCCGGTGTGCTCACACTCTGTGAGCTAACGAGCCGTTACCTTTTCCAGCAAAACTAGCTTAGCGTCCGGACATGCTGACTGTGTGATGTTCAGAAAAAAGAAACGTTTAAAAAGTGCAACGTGGGACATACCTGTCTCCGCCGGTCCTGTCTCTCCCTTGAAGAAAAGCAGTATCTTGTGGCCTTCGCCTCGAGTGTGTGTGGCCGGGATTACAAAAGCTATGCTAAGCTATGCTACGTTAGCTTAGCTCCAGCCAACGGTTCCCTTCCTCCCGGTCCACACGCGAGGCCCCTGTTGCCGTCTAGCGCCTTTCCGGCGGCTCGCCTCCTTTTCTAACCGTGACTCGAGAAACGCGGAGAGCAGCGGGGCGGGTGGCGGTCGTTCCTGCCCGTGCCTTGGCTATGCAGGTTGTCCCTTCTCGTGCCCCTGTTGTCCCGTGTGGGACTCGCCGGTCTCGTGTAGTCAGAGGCCCGCGGCCTGCCGCTCTCTCAAAGATGGCACGCCGCCAACACACGGCCGTGACGTCACGGCGCCCGAGACGTTATTTGAGAAGCAGCGCAAGCGCGCCTCACCTGAGGGGGGCAGCACTTATTCATAATCCTCGGACCCATTCCAACACAAATACAGACCATAACCCTCATGTTGCATCATATGGACAAAAGTATTCGGACACCTGACCATCACAACCAACAAGAAATGTAATGACATTGCATTCAAATGCATTTTTGGGGTGCTTCTGATCCTTCCACAAGATCCTTTTTTATACTTTTATGGCCCAAACTGAAGGCCCATCTCTAATAGGCACTGCTTTTTTACCCCTCTGTGGGGGTATATTATTATTATTATTATATACATATATACCACAATACCTGGCATGATTTTTGAAAATATGCCATATAACCATTAGGGTACCTCAGAGGAGGTAAAAAATATGAATATATATCTTCTTCTTTCAGTTGCTCCCATTTTATTGGGGGTCGCCACACCGGATTGAGCATTTCCTTCTACCCTCTGCATCTTCCTCTCTTATTCCAACTGCCTTTATGTTCTCCCTAACCACATCCATAAACCTACTAGGCCTTCCTTTTCTCCTCTTCCCTGCAGCTCCATCCTCAGCATCCTTCTCCCAGCATACTCAGAGTCTCTCTTCAGACCATGTCTAAACCAGCGCAATCTCACCTCTCTGACTTTTCCTCCGAAAGGTCCAACTCGAGCTGTCCATCTAATAAACTCATTCCTGATCCTGTCCATCCTCGTCACTCCCAATGCAAATCTTAACATTTTCAACTCTGCCACCTCCAGCTCTGCTTCAATTACCCTTATATTACTCTACACGGACAAAAGTATTGGGCTGCCTGTCTGTCACAGCTAATGGTTATAAGGGCATATTTTGACAATATGCCGTATAACCATTAGGATTCCCAGGAGTGCCTAACATACACTATATAGACGAAAGCACTGGAACGCCTGACCATTATAACCAATAGGGACTTGGTGACAATGGCATTGTTTTCGAACACATTAACTTTAAAATGGTATTGGTCCCTCCTTTGCAGCTATAACAGCTTCCACTCTTCTTGGAAGGCTTTCCATAAGATTTTCGAGTTTCTGTGGGACTTGTGCCTATTAATTCTGTACAGCATTTATGAGGTCAGACACTGATATTGGGTGAGAAGGCCTAGCTCGCGATCTCCATTCCAGTTCATCCCAAAGGTGTTGGATGGGTTTGAGGTCAGGGCTCTGTGCGGTGCAGTCAAGTTCTACACCAAACTCATCCAGCAACGTCGTTATGGACCTTACTTTGTGCACTGGGGTGCAGTTATGCTGGAATAGAAAAGGTTCTTCCCCAAACTGTGTCCACAAAGTTGGAAGCATTGCGTTGTCCAAAATGTCTTGGTATGCTGAAGCGTTAAGACTGTTCTTCACTGAAAGTAAAGGGCCACCCGAATTCAATAAATAAGAGGTGTGTTCCGATACTTTTGTCCACATAGTGTGTATCACTGCCGCTGATTTCTCTGTGACATTTCTGAAGTTCCTTCAAAGAAAGTAACGGTTGAGACTCAGAAACAAACAAATCTTTCTCGAAGTCACAAACTCAGGATATTGTAACTTTTACAGCGAGTATAAAATTGCGAGAAAAAAGGTGACCTACCCAGCAGTGGGGCAGAGACTCACTCTGAGCGGTTCAGACTTCCCCTTTTCTCCTCGATATGTTGGGGGAAAAGTTCTGGGTGTTGACATCACGTGACATTTGCGTTTCGACAGTCAATAAGGGGGCGTAGTTTTCTCCAGTGGCCACGTGAGTAGATACACTATATGGACAAAAGTATTGGGACACACCTCTTAATTATTGAATTACTTCCAGTGAAGAGCAACAACCAACTCCATATTAAAGTCTATGTTTTTGATGCAATGCCATTAAAGTCTCTGTTGGTGTAACGGTCAGGCACCTCAATTCTTTTGTCCATTTAGTGTATTTTGTGACCCAAATAAGCAAAATGTGCATATATAGTAAAACAGATTCAAATTTTAATGGAATAAAACATTTAAACACAGCTTTTCCAGCTATATCGGTTACAAGCAAACAGAATGAACTGACATTTTTATATAAACAAAAACATTTACATAAAAACCAAGAAAAAGGCAGTAAATGATCCAGGTCTTACATACCTGATTTAGCCAACCTCAAACACTACTACAAACACAGTTAAACACTATGAATAACTTCTGTTTTTTCTATTTACTGACATACAGCAGGGGATTAGGATTAGATCTCCACTAAAGGACTGGTTGCGGGGATCCACTGATGCAGCATTAAAAAAAAAAATAAAATAAAAAAAATACACAAGACAAGCAGCACTCAGCAGAAAGTAAATCATGCGAATATAATATTAGAATAAAACATCAAGATGTCTAGTTTAGGCAAATGTATTGCACTTATTTATGTACTTCTATAAAAGGTCTTGTAGACCACTTCATATTCCAGGGTTCAAAACACACAAAGTTATTATAGATAATGTTTGTACTAAGGTGTAGCATTTTTTTAATGTACTTTTGTTTTCAAAACAGAGTGGCCTTAACTCATTTTTTCAGGTTCAACTGCTGCCAAAAATCTTTTTTGTGGGTTTCTGTTTGTGCAAGACTTTACAGTGCAAGACAGTTTCCTTTGTGGAAGTGATCATTAAAAAAACAACAAAAAAAACGTAAGTCTAACCACAGACTGTGTTCAGATCAAGAGAAAGGGTCAGGTACAACAAAGGTGAAGGTTTAAACACCATGTGTCTATGATGTTGAACTCAAGTGCACACTGTGAGGTGAGTATAGGGTTAAAGTCCTGATAAGTTTTTTACTGGATATATTATTAAACTTGGGATAAAATGCACTACCAATACAGTTTTGCCACTGAAGCATAATATTTAGTGTCCTACTTAATCTCTCTCACACACACACACACAATTATGGACTATAGACACCGACAACAATGGCTCACTCGTTTGAGGATGAGATGCCATTATGTCTTTGAATGGTAACATTAAAAAATTGGACCCTCTGAATCAATAGTTGATGCACGTTTGGTCCAATTGGACACCTTTTTGTACATGTTGGAATGTTGTCTAGAATCTGAAGAGCAATCCATCCGGCCACAACAATCCTAAACATGCCCAGTTGCATCCAGTAGCTGTTCTCTAATGGAGTTGAGCTCCACTAAGCCCTCATGCAGCTGTTTGGCTAGCATTCGCACTCGCATCGTCACTTCCTTCTTGCACCCCTTCCTCAGCTCCCTTGAGTCCTTGGTGAAGTACTTATCCATGCCTTTACACACGCTACTCAAGGCTGCCATGGCAACGTTCACCGTCTCTTCAGCACGTTCCACTGGATCGGTAACCAGGCTAACGGTCTGAAGTGATCGTCGCACCTCCCAGTCACCGGCGTAGTAGTTGTTCCGCCGCAACAGAGGATGACAGCGCAGTCGCCGGATTCCCTCAGAAACAAACCTCAGGCAGCGCTGCAGTTCTGCCAAACGAGTCTCATAGTCCTGCACCACAATCTCAATCTTCTTGCGATCCTGTCAGAGATGGGCAAACAGTGAAAGATGAAGATATTTCATGAAATGAGAAATTTCAGAATGAGAATTGGTTTTACTGGTCCGGTAGGACTGCACATATAAATTTGTCTTGGCAATAACTCACATTAAGATAATTTCCTTGAGTATTACACCACATGTTTCCATTGTCTTTATTTATAAATCAATAATAAGTTTAGGAGGGAGAAGAATAAAAAGATTGTATTTAGAAGTCTACTGATGATTCTATCTTCAGCCTTAGTGTTCTTACCTATTACTGTATCTTTATATTTTAACATTTTTGTATCCCCTTTTTAATTTTTTGTGCATTTATTACAGGGTGGGTCAGGTAGGAGTAAGTGGCTTTGTCATGTTTTAGATCATGTTATATCAGAATACATGCGATAAAACTGTAAAATCACATGATTAATAGCAAAAGGGTAGATGGAAAAGATTAGACAGCTGTTTCATGAATCTGCATCAAAGGCGTGTTTTAACAAGGAACTTAGGAAAAGAAACAAGTAACATACGTTCATGTCATGGACATTGTCAGAAATGGCTGCTGAGGCTGCCGTGATTCCACCTGCTGTGGCTACCCCCAGGCCAACGACCGAAACGATGAGTGAAGCTCCGAAAGTAACTGGTGCTAAAGCCAGTCCGGCAATGGCCGCCACCCCACCTACAGCAGTCGTAGTGCCACCTGTGATGTTAGCGATCTTGGCACGGCGGTGGAAGTTGCTGAGGTCATCGGCAATGGCATAGAGGAGCAGTACGTGCTGGTAGAGAACTTCAGCCTGCTCAGTGAAAACTTTATAAAAGACACGAAGCCCACGGTGGACCTTCCCCGCAATCTCAGTGAAAGATCTGGTAAAGAGAGCACAAGAGGAGAGAATAAAAGAAGAAACAAGCTTAAGAGTAATATAAATTTGCCCTCAGTTGCTTGAAATTGTGTATGTCCTGATTCAGTCTAGTATAGCAAGTCAGCCAACGTTCCAGCATCCGCAAGTGGGGCTTTCTGTGCCCTAATGTTAGAGCTATAATCAACACCCAAAGTATGCTAACATCAGTATTAATCTGTGAAGTACATTTTGCCACAAGTACCATTTTTCCTCTTTTGCATGCATTTTCAGTTTCATCAAAATACATTTTTTAGGCTTGTCTTCTGACATCTAAATATGTCCAATCATGGGCAGATTAAGTAAGCTATTAAAACAGTAATATAGTTAAATATAGTCTATATAAAATAGTTTGGAATGATTTATGAGACCATAAAAATATTTTTCACTTTCATCTATAAATTATAATTTACTCAACACAACCAACAATCAAGGACATTTATCCTGTCATGCTATTAAGAAAGTATGAGCAGAATATGGCATCAAACAGCGCAAGTAACCATCAGTTGAACTGAGTTGCAAAACATCCTGACACATGGCTGCCTTTAGAAAGAGGAACTGCGAAATTGCGGGTTTAACTACTTACCAAAGAACCAGTGGTCCATGAACATTGCTTTGAGTATTTCCCTCTCAAAGCCTGATTGCATACATATAAATGTTAGCCATGGGTTAATTTCCATGAACCACCGTTTCTTTAGTAAGACGTAAGGATTACACTAATGCCTTTAATTTAAACAGATAGTCATTTGTTTTTTTGTTCGTTTCAACGAGCCTTCTAAAGGCAGTTTTTTTTTCCTGAAAACTTCTGTGATTCATTCATTTGCTCCTCTTTCCTTTAGGTTTCAGCAGTCTGTACAAAGACAGCTCTGATTTCTTCTTTAATCTGTTTGTACAGTCAATCACACAACAGCTCCTTCCCATTTTTTGTGTGTTTTTGCAGCATTGAAGCAGATCATACCCTCTAGTTTTCTTTTATTTGGGTTCAAGGACCGTGTTAATAGAGGCATCCAAGCACAAATACACATTTACAGAATACTTTACTAAATGTAAACTTATTTATATTTTCAGATATATTTTTAAATGTAACATTTCCTACTTTGCTGACTATGCTGGATGGTGTCTGGTATAACACAAGCTTACATGTATCAAATATGTGTTGCTGACATGTTTCAGTCAAAGTTTAGGAGTTTATATGCAGGTTTATGCTTCTTTTAATATTAAAGTATTAATCTAACATGCAAATGTATCCTACTCCTGGGAGGGTTTTTTCATATCTCAGTCTTAGGAGTAAAGACCTACTGTACACTGTGATAATTTCCTCAAACTAAGAAAATGCTCACTTAAATGCATAAATGTGCAATTGTTAAGGGAAAGTTCTTACTTAGTTTCATCCTCTTTCATGCTGATATCCTCATCTGATGGTAATTCATCCCACACTGGAAAAAACAAGGAGGAGTGTTTATATTTCCTGTGATGACTATATGAGCTGAAGTTTCTATGACCGAAAGATCAAGATATTGCATGGAGTTCTCACATTCGACAGTGTTCCACCATTCCATCAGACTGTCAGTATCCTGCAATTCAACACACATTAAAAGAAAGTCAGTAAGGAGATGACATATTTAACCTGTAAAACATAGGAAGAAATAGAGGTCTACCCACAGTTATTACGCCCCGAGACACTGACGAACAAGTTATTTTGAATGAGCATTTTGATATTTTGAACTCATCAGGTAGTTAAATAAAAGCTTATTTGAAGAGCTTATGTGGCCTATTTACAAGGAGCTCTGTAGCTCCACCTTGTGGATAGTGTTAGTCATTTTCTAGCCATCAAACAGTGGTCTATTTCTAGTCACTGTTGACTGAACATTTTTGGCTGGTGAGCCACACTAGCTGGTACTATCTGGTACCCACACTAACAACCCCAGAAACATAGCTTTGCCTGATACCCTCATACCATCACCAAGTTACGCTATACCAGTAACAAGCAGTAATCACCAGTCCTGGGGCCAGAAAATAACCAGTGATGGACCAGGAATGTTATATTGTGCAACAACAGATGGAAATGTTATTGTACAATGTTCTATCACAATCAGCTATATTAATAATCAAGTAATCAAGTGATTATTTTTGATGATTAATCGAGTAATCATATTCACACATTTTATTTCTGTATATGAGCATTAATGGGATCCTGCTGATGTGGGTTTCACGCTTTCGGTGACACACAGAAAAGTACTAAAATGTCCCCTTTGTGGGAGAATTTGCTAAACATCATTTTAAAAGGCCCGTGAATATCCTAAATATCATTCAAACTGTAAACTAATCACTAATCGAGTATCAGTAGTAGTAGTAGTAATTGTCAGGCTTACATCGATAGATAATTATAGTGGAAATGCAAGGTAGGAAAGTCATAGAAAAGACAATAGTATGCAGGTGTTTCTACCACAGTGTGCAGGTTTTTAAACTTTCATTCTTTATCTTAAATAAAATCTACTTTTGTTTCAGTAACAGCACTGACCCCTTCTTCCTCTTCCTCCTCCACACCCTCTAGTCTCCCTTCTTCTTCTGGCATTCTTGCTCGCCTCACATCCATCTGTGAGGACATCCACTCAGCCTGAGAGAGAAAAGGGGAAAAAAAAAAAAATGTCCAAATCTATGTTAAAATTACTACTTGATTTATCGCCAGATGAGCCGATGAAGCACATGGACAAGCACACTATTATACATGGAACATTTTTTATTTGGCGGCAAGGTATAAATCAAGTCATTTGATCACCAAGTCATAACATAAATTTGGACATGGTGCTTCATCTGCTACAAAACCTTTTTTGCACTACTGCTCTTATCTAATCCATCTTGAAATAATGAAAGCAATACATCATAGGCCCGTGAGATCATGTCATTCTGGAGTCAGAATATCTGCATACCCATTTATGGGACTCACGAGTCAAAGCAGATTTCTCAATGAAAATAGTCACTACTGTATGCATGGATACAATAGTCACTATTGTATCCATGGTGTTTCATTTGTTGTCATTTCATTGTGCAGTAGTGTTAATTTGTTTTTAATATGTATGTAGTACTACTCAAAGGATACAGGGTCATTTGGGCACAAAAAAAAAAAAAAGTATGTAGGATAGCATAGAAAATGCAGTTTTTGTCAGAGAAAATTATCTTAGACCTGGAATTCCTAATATGGGCATGACAGAAACTAGAATGATCCATAACCTCAGAAATCTATTACCGTCGTCATTAAGTGAGCTATGACGTCATACAATTAAAATACAGGGGACTGTTCGGGGAATGCTTGTCGTCATACAACTGAGGAAGACTAATAATTCTAATAAATGTCCAAAAATATGACAATTGTTCCTAAGAAGGTGAATGTCTTAGGGAAGTTATGACAGTTAATTTTATAGTAGGTAAAATTTCCTATAATCTTAAGGTATTCTCACATCTATAGTTTGTTTGCTTTGGTCTGAATGACTTGAGTGTTTTCCTCTTAGTTTTTTTCCCCCCACACATAGAAAAAGTAAAGCATTTTGGTTTGCGTCACTACAAACCATGTTAGAAAATTCACTCGATTTTTTGTTCAGATGCATCAAGTGTGGTAGCAAGAAAGTAAGTACAGGACGAAAGTGTGCTGGGTTAGGGCATATTTCTGTGGGTTATGCAATCTGACATGCATTTTTGCTCATAACCACTAATATCTTGCTAATATATCAGACAAACTATACCATCAGAAAGCTGAATGCAGGAAAAGTCTTTAAACTACGACAGTGTTTTACATGGTAGAATGTGTTCTGTGTAGAAACTGCTGACATGATCAATCTGGAGAGGACTAAAATCACAGAGATATTCAGTTAATAACTCTGCTAATGACATGTTTAACTAATACAACGACTAGTACTGAAGTTAACACATTACTCTGTCAGATCACTATGAACACAATCAGACTTAATCTTAATTTATCACTTGGAAGGTGATCAGCTTTCCTCACACAGTGAAACCCAGATCAGCTTCAAACATGCGGAACCAGTTTAAGCACATGTTACTGGGCCAATAGGCATTTGGCTCTTGTGTGACTCATATAGCTTTGCAAGCAACCTTGCAGGTTCTAAAGACAAACAAAAGCAAAGGAAGAAACAACAGTTCCTCTAATCTTGCAATACTGGCTAAATAGGCTATATGAGTGTCTGTGAACGACAAGCCACAGTTCTTATCACCACCAGTGACTAATTGAGAATACCGTTGTGGGTGGCTGACTTGCTTGTTTAAATAAAAGCTGTGTATGGATACCTTAGCTGCTTCTGAAAGGTAGAAGCCACTGGAGGTAGCGCCTGGTGGATCAAGGTCCTCGGAAAAGAATGCTTCGTCTTTAGCCTTAAAGATAAAAAGTAAAAACAGTATCACAGTGTAAGTAGTGAGGAAACATGCTGCCAAATACGGGCATATATGTATATTTACACCTATGAAAACAACATTACTTGTGCCTCTGTGCTTGGAGTATGTGTGCTTCTGTCTTTATGTGGCTTTGCATCCTAAAGACAATGGGCAGAAGACTTTATTTGAATGAGAGAGGAGTAATTATAGGTAGGTGTGGGCAATATGTTATAATAAGACTGGGCAATGTGACAATATTTGATCAATTTTATGATAAATTACATCACAATATGCTTTTCTGAGTACATACAACAGAACGATGACCAAATTAGATTTAGTGCAGCGTGAGTAACACTGAATAAAATCTATGTCCTTAATTTATTCAGCATTCTTAAAAACTCCATATAAACAGTTGCATTTTGTGTATTTGTATGTGTGTGCAAACATTAGTGTAAATGCAAAGTCAAACTGCTGTCGAGTATTTTAACATTTTGCTTTTTCTATACTGCCCACCCTTCTGTAAGGACTGA
This sequence comes from Bryconaethiops microstoma, assembly GCA_037577275.1. Classification (NCBI taxonomy): domain Eukaryota; kingdom Metazoa; phylum Chordata; class Actinopteri; order Characiformes; family Alestidae; genus Bryconaethiops; species Bryconaethiops microstoma. The sequence goes on along the minus strand of JBBJLS010000155.1, from coordinate 10,899,783 downwards.
TTAAGACTGGGAATGCAAATGGAGGTAGAGAAATACCGGACTGTACTCCTCTGTCCAATTCGCAGCATCCTCATAGTCCCCTGCTTTAAACAGATCTGCTCCTTTGTCTGGGGTTTCTGAAGCCTGCAGGCCCTAAATATCACAAACATGATCGAGAGAATTGCATTTCAGATTTGCAGGTTTGATTTCAGTACAACATCTACAAGTGTAGGAACAATAAAATATAAAAATATTAAATTTTGATTAAGCATAGTAGAATGTAACCTCTGAATCTCTGCGAGACAGTGGTGGAACCCTTAGAATAGGTGGCTTCTTTATCTATGGGGAATGGAATATTGGAGAAGTTACGTTTGTAAACATATAACAATTCAGACATCTTATCAAATGAGGAAATGATTAATCAAGTTAAAATACCTCACTACAGACCTCATGTCTGTTTAGTTCAAAGCTGTCACTGGCCTTAAACAGATCTGCACCTTTCTGTGGAACTTCATCTACTGAGCTCTGAAGGAAAATGAAAATATGAAATACGACAACTTTCTACTCATCAGTAAACGAGAAAGAGCTACACAAGGTATTACTTTTGATCCTTTCCGAGGCAAGCGAGGAATTTTGAATTTGACAGGTTTCTTCTGTAAAAGCAAGCAAAAAAAAAAAATCTAAATCAGAGTTGACTCAAACACATACCATATACTGACAAAGCAACATTATGAAAGACTCACAGGTCGACAGTCCTGCATTTCACAGTCATCTATGGATGTGAACGGGTCATCCTGGTAACAAAAAAAAAAAAAAAAAAACCTTTACCCTTTATATGCACACTTAATTCAGAACTTTAAGACCAACCACTAGCCTAAGTGCTTAGATAAAAACACACAAAACCTTTGTCTCCCATGAAGGGGTGTATCCAGTCGCACCCTCTTCCACATTTGGAGTGGAACCCTGGGGAAAACAGATTGCAGGATAAAATGCATTTTATGGCAATTTATGAAAAATGTGAATATTTTAATCATCATCTGTTACATAATGACAGTTAAGTACCAGTAAGTCTGCGGGAGAGTACTTTCGTTCAGCATCAGCATTTACAAATCTGCCTAAAGAACTATTTTTGTTCTCCACCATTTCAATATATCAATATTAAAGGGGAGTGCAGTATCACAAATGATATCACTGCTGTGATCTGGTGATATTACATTTATGGCATTTGGCAGATGCCCTTATCCAGTGTGACTTACAATCATTAGTTACAGGAACAGTCCCAAGTGTTTTGCGCACAGACAAAACGGTAGAAAGAGCTGGGGGTCTTCAGGTTCACAGGGAAGTGTTTTTCAGACTAGGCTACTGCCACCCTATATATTACTCGTGATTCACACAACCTTCAGAGTTTTACTACTTTTATATAACAATTATTCAAAACAAAGTTCAAGAGTAAACAAAAAATGCTAGAATGCTGGGGTTTAACATTGGCAATTCATGTTGCTAAAACAGTAGTGTTATAGATAGGGCTATGAATAATTTCAGGTTCAACTCAGCTTTGCCAACACATGCTTGACTAAGAATAATATTTTATTCTAAACAGCCTGTGAAACAGAATTTGAGCAAACAAGCTGCAGCTTTATAATTCTGATAAAACATATCCTTCTGCACGATCCATAATCATTACTAAAAATGATAGTTATTGTGTAAAAACACTTCTTTACCAATAGAATACAAAGAAAGTTAATAGTATACACAAGTAGACAATATTATACATGGTATTTAATAGATCACTTTATATGTTCCAGAAGATTACATGTGGACATCGATTTCAAACAAGAATGCAATATAGTAAGTCCATGAAAAATACCTTTAATTCCTCTACAAATGCAAAGCCATTTGTTGTCTTTGGATCATTTTCAAATATTTCCTACAAAAAAGAATACAAGAATACATACATTGCTCAGTATTCACAATAAGCAAAGTGAAAAAAAAAAAGTTTACTTCAAATTTACTTTACAATATAACCTACCTTTGATGACCGGGGAGGCACGACAGGTTTGAATTTCAATGGTTCTTTCTGTCAAAAACAAATCTTACATTTTAATGGAAAAAATCATACTAAGTAACTCCAGAACAAAACTAAACCTAAATACAGCAGGCATACAGGCAAGCAGTCATATAAATACCGGTCTGCAGTCTTTCACTTCTGGTCGAAATTCCTCAACATTCCTCATCTTTACATCACTTCGCAGTTCAGACACTTCTTCCAGCAGATCTTCCTATAGGACATGAAATGTATTTTTTCATAATTTGATCATCATATATGTAACATATTGAGTCCCATAATATACAGGGAGTGCAGAATTATTAGGCAAATGAGTATTTTATCCACATCATCCTCTTTATGCATGTTGTCTTACTCCAAGCTGTATAGGCTCGAAAGCCTACTACCAATTAAGCATAT
>JBBJLS010000155.1:10862104-10887399 GCA_037577275.1 Bryconaethiops microstoma | reverse complement strand
ATGAACTGGAACGGAGATTGTGAGCCAGACCTTCTCGTCCAACATCAGTGTCTGACCTCATAAATGATCTACAGAATGAATGGACACAAATTCCCACAGAAACTCCAAAATCTTATGGAAAGCCTCCCAAGAAGAGTGGAAGCTGTTCTAGCTGCAAAGTGGGGACCAACTCCATATTTGTGTTTGAATGTTGTGCCATCCCAATACATTGGTCCATATAGTGTAGCTAATCAAAGATTCACAAAAGTTCTCAGAGTATATTTAATAAATAAGGCCCTGAACTCCTAAAGTGTACAAACTTCCCTTTTCGCAGATCATCATTGGGTTCTTAGAGACAAGTTTATTACTGCCCAGAAAATACACTGGCTCCCAGTAGCCCCGTGTAACAGCAGGCACAGTGATCAGCTGCTGGAGTTTGAGTGAGTGAGTGCTGTGAACAGGTTCTTTCTGAGAAGCTTATGGTACCGCTCTGTCTGTCATCCATTTAAAGGCTTCCCAGGTCATCAGCTGTCGCAGGAGAATCAAATGTTGATTGGGTCCATTCAGCTGTGCAGTAATTCTAGCTGTGTTTTACACAAGCACGGTTTGGTTTACAGCAGTACTCTCCCCTTCGTTCAGACCACATGACTGGCTTCTATACTTTTATCTCTAAATAAAAGATATCAAGTGCAATTGTGTGGAATAAAAGGGCTGATTTTAATTCAAATCATGTTAAAAATCTCATAAATACTTCTGTTACAATGGTTGTCATAAAAATATACAATATACATTTTTTTTTCCTTAAAATTCAGAGAAACTGCTACATGCTTAGGACACCAAAATCTTCATGTGCAACACAATCACGTCGGACTTTTCCAACTTTTGGAAACGGTTAAAACATTGATTTTCCAATAATCTAATATTTACAAACGACACGCTCCTCAGAGCGCTTGGTATAGAATCCTACTGAGGCAGTGATTTATAAACACCTTCATTTTAAAATGAAGAAAACTGGTGGAAGTGTGAGCCCTGAACGAAGACCCTTCCGTCACAGTGAAGAATGGGCGTGTTGATGTCTCTGAGTGTCTCCTATGGTCTGTGGGAAGTGGGATCCGAGCATAGAAAACAAGGATGTAAACATCTCCTTTACCTCCTCTGTCCGTGTGTTGTGCCACCTGACTGTGTAGCTAATTTATCCCTTGGGCATGGCGAGAAAAGCTAATTAGTTAAGTCGGGTGTTACATGTTTCAAAGTCGTTGAAGGCACAGAGGAGGATTCCCTGCTGCTTGTAGTAATTGAGCAGCGCCGGGTCCCTCAGTGTGTTAAGCTCATGGAGACGATCAGAGGACTGGGAAAAGTCATCGGGCCCTTCGCCACAGCCGCCTTGCAGAGGATGACTCGAATACCCAGGATGAACCATCAGCTCCACCGTGATTGGCCGATACGAGTCATCGGGTTGTGCTGCCACGGATGTCTGTGCCTCCAAAGCGAACCCCAGGGCTCTTTTGAGATTGGATAGAGACATGCTCTTCCCCATTGTGGTGAGGCCCAGGTACACATCCGGCCATCTGCAGAAACATCAGCACAATTTTACTTCATTGTTTATGTTCTATGGGTTCTCCAACCTCATTCTGGTCTGGGTTCCCCAAAAAGCATGTGAGCATTAAGATCTTACATTTACAGCATCTGGCAGATGCTCTTATCCAGAGCAACATACACTGTATGGACAAAAGTATTGGGACAAACCTGTTTTTCAGGGGTAGAGTGATGCCTGCTCACTTTGCCATAAAAAAAAAAATCTTTGTGCCAGCATGCTGCTGTCAATTCACTGTAGAATAATTTTATTTAATTACTTATGTGCTATTGGTTCTCCAGTCTCATTCTGGTCTGGGTTCCCCAGAAAGCATCTGAGCATTAAGATTTATAGCATTCAGCAGATGTGTGTACCCAGAGAGACGTACGTCTGTGCTTAAGAAAACACTTTGCGCATACTAGTAAGTCTAGACTTAAAATTAAGTGCTGCTAGAAGGCTAAGATGCTACCAGAGTTGGAGTTAGTCCACCACTAGATCTTAACTAGAGCCATAGAAGAATAATTTTGTGCTAATATGCTTTTGAGAAATCCAGATCTGGACAATAATTCAAAGGAATGTTTTTTTATGCTATTCACCATTAGAACAACATGGCTAATATTGTTAACAAACACGAAGTTGATGGTCACCAAAATCTGTTTTGTAAATGCATCACCAAAACTTGGGTTAATTTGCTGTGGGCAAAAAAAATTGCTCGACTGTGAGCAGCTATTTTGGACGACTGGGTCTATTTTCACAAACCCCAATAGGAGTAGTGCTGATCTAGAATTACTTTTTGTGACAATAAACATCTGTAATATAAAGGAATCCGATACGAGGTAAATCTGATACAACTGCTTTATGAGCAGCAGTTTTGTGAACATGTAGCAATGATGTTTTGTTCATTTTTGCAGTCCTACTGTGTCCTAAGCCACAGTCCTAAAACTAAAGAAGCCAAATTGCTAACAGCAGTTTTTGTCAAATTATGGTTATTAACATATGGGATTCTGCCTGACAACAACCAATTAAAAAAAGAAAACATTTCATAATGACTGTTTTTTTTGGTTGTTTTCATTACACACTACAGAACACCTTTCATGTGTGCTCCTTCGTGTACCATCTCTTCCTAAATGCTAAACATAGTGTGCCCACACTGTATAATTCACATTACACTGTTAGGATTTTCCATAATTACATGCAGCAGCTAAACGAGATGCAAACACAGCATTAGCAGTCTACAGATCAAGTGTGTTTCCAACCTTTTTATCCTTGACCAACCCTTATTGCCCTGTTACATCATGCATTCTCGTGACCCACACCTGATGCCATGGCGATGAAAGACCTCCACAGACTGGAGGGCGTCTTTCTCGACCTGCAGGTAGAAATCTCTGAGGTGGGGAGGTAGAAAATGGCATGAATGGAGACCAGGTTCCACTGGGACACGTGTGTAACAGATCCCAAAGTCAGAGAGAACCTGCGCGAACACTTCTCGCACCTCTGAAAACATCCAGACACAAAGAACACCATCAAAAGTTAGCCACACATTTTCCCCACATCTGTACATTTTCAGTGAGTCTACAAACACGTGAGTCCCATGATATTTTACCAAATCGCAGCAACTGACATAAAGCCTTATCAGTAGTGAGCGGGGGGGGGTAAATAGCACATGACGGGTCTTTTTCTTCACCCCTGTTGTTACCTGGCAACACGTGCACATGCTGGTGGCCATCCATGTGACTGGGCAGGCGACCAGTGAGCTCACAGAAATGCTTAACCTGAGCCCTAAGCTCCGCCTCCACCTGTCAATCGGAGAAAAGCAGTTTTCATAGAGTTTGAGGCAATAAGATGAAAAATGGTTGAGTGTTTGACTTTGGTTTTCAAATCTTTTTGGTGTTTTACCAGCATATCTCCTAAAAAAACTGATCTGCAGAGACCTTGGATCATGTTCATTAAGGTAATTAAGTCAAAGGGGGGGGGCGGGTGTCTCCATTTTAAAGTCTATGTATTTGAATGCAGTGTCATTAAAATCCCTGTTGGTGTAATAGTCCAGCGTCCCATTACTTTTGTCCATATTTATCTCAGATCAAGTTTCCTGCATGTGCTCCTTAGCAAACTTTGTACCTAGTTCAGTACTCTTATTCTGAGTGGAATGAGGACGCTGGCTCCACATTTCTCAAACTTCTCAGAATAAGAGTAACTAACCTACAAACAAATGTTGCTGTTTACATCCTGATGAACATGTGGGCAGGGAAGCTGATCTCAGGTCAGCCGTCCTCCTTAGAGATAAACAGATATGAGAAATATCAACTGACTGAAACCATTGAGCAATGGGAAAGTCACAGACTGCGTCACTGGAACAACAGCGGTAGGACATCTATTTGAGCTAGTCACTATGTTGACTGTGCTTTATTTGAGTTCATAACCTGAGTAAACTTTGCTTCCAGTCTTACCCTCTGATCTTACGAGTGTTTGCCATTTTGAGGTGCCACCATAGATAGATAAACCAACAGGAAGTAGTCTACTGACAAATTAATGGCTGTAAATCATACATACCACAAAGTGGACCTTTGTTTTCTGTGTACATGCCAACCAGGACCTTGTATCCTTCTAGATGGCACTGAATTATTTAATCTGATTTATTCAATTATAAAAGTGTGTTTTTGCATTGACACGAGAAATTCTAAAAATCCATCCAACTCGAACAGCTGAGATTCTCTCTGGGAGGATCTCTCGATTCTTTTAATGAGACCTATGGCCATATGCTTAGATATATTAATAACCTGGTCTTAACTGCAGATGAGACAGAAATAGTGGCCGGCTAGCTGACCAGAAGTGAGAAACGTGAAGGATTATTTATTTACTGATTCTCAGGCATTTTATTTAAGTTGACCCATGATTAATATTAATATTACTTATATACCAATATTATTTTATTTATTGATTTTCCCATGCAATCCTGTTTTTTTTTTTTCTTTCCCTCTTCCTTGCTTATATTTCCCTCGTGGCCATGAAGGGGGGGGGGGGCTTTAGAAATTACTTGCTGTCTGTCGTGCTACTAAAAACGCAATAAAAATATTTGAAACGAAAGTGTGTCTTTGTGTCTTCCGTAAAACGTGTGTCTGTGTGTGTAATGCACACCTCCGACATGTTCATCTGTCCACTTTGAAGAACTTCCCGAAAGCCCATTTTGCCGTGAAAGAAGCCGTCTTTGTTGATGAGTGTTGATCTTTTCAGCTCCTGACACACTGGAGCACCTTCTGACAGGTTGGCATGGAGTCCAATAGGAATGTGATGCCTGAGGTGGAAAGCACAGAACATAGTCACAGGACTCGTCTATATTATTGATGGGTGATAACCACATGACAGTAGTGCCTAAGAGAATTGAGGACTAGAATATACAGTACTGTGAAAAAAGCCTGTGAAAAAAATATTTAAACTCTTCAGACGAGCAGTGAGTGTTTTTCCACATTAATTTGACTAAATATACTAAATAACACTAAAAAGAAATACAAATACATTATACAATGATTTTATGTTCAGTATATCAGTGTGTTCTTGTGGAAGTCCAGTATTACTGTAGTTTCCATCAGAAACCTGGTTTTACTCAATCAGTCCTTCATTAAATTAAATCAGGAGCTGCTGATGGAGTTTCACCGATCCAAAGGACGGCTGGAGGAACCGAGGAGGAATCTGGAACCGAACCCGTGTTCTCCTCACCAGCTCACACAATATCAACTACTAGCAAAAGAAATCTTGCACATCTTCTTCATTCTTTGCATTTATTCTAATATTAACTTTGATGGCACGAAGACACATTCTCACACGCTGAGAAAAAATTAAATCATGTGCAAAGGTGTCTAAGGCTTTTGCTCAGTACTGTATAAAACTTAGCTCAGCACAAATTGCTCGACTCAGTGTGATCGACATTCCTCACAAAGTCTTTGGGAGAGGTTTAATGTGAAAGTGTGCCAGAGAAACTTGCCGAGCCAGAATTGTTCACAGAAATGTTGATAGAAACCAACCGTCTGGCATTTTTATGACGTCTAAAAACTACTTCAGAGAAAGCTGTTCCACGAAATGGATTCAAATAGGGTGCCTGATACCAGAGGATGTTTTACAAATGTCCTGAGATAAGGTTTAGGCCCAACACACTTTCTTTACGGCAGAGAGGTACATGCAAGGTCTTGTCGGGCAAAATAGTAGAAATGGTCTCCCAAATAGTCCCAAAATAAGTTTTTGGAGGCGGGCCTTCACTATTTTACCATCACGAACATGCATAAAAACCTCAGAAGCCACACATGTAGGTTCCCTTGTCATTTTGCATAGTCAACTGCTTCCGTTCTGTCACTGCATATATATTTATATACTGTACATTATTTTCAAATTCTGTTGCTGCTACGTCCCCCCCAAAGGGCCGAGACTTTGCACGCGAGCAGCAACACATCCACGGTACACGCAAGGTGCTGTCAGACTAAAAAGCTGAAATAGTCTCCGAAATGGTTCCAAACAAGTTTTTGAGGGATTTGGGGCGGGGAGGTATGACTATTTTACCATAATAAAAACAGAAGCCACACATGTACAGTACTGTGCAAAAGTCTTAGGCACCTATGAAAATGGTTTGAATCTGTTTATATCAGCAGTGGGTTTCTTTCTGCCAGCAAAAACACACATGTACATTAGAATAAACTCGAACAAGAAAGCAGTAAAAAAAAGTATCAAGATTTCCTTTTTTCTAAAAAGGAGTTGATATTTTGTGAGCTGGTTCGAAGATTTCTGCTCATTGCTTCCAGTCATTGTGTGGATTTATAAAATTCCATAAGCAGCAGCACCTAATTTAATCTAATGAAGTAAAACGAGCCAAACCAGGTATCTGATTGTAGCTAAAATGGATATTGGACTTCCATGAGGAAAGAGGTCTGGAAATGGTTAGGTGTCTAAGACTTTTGCACAGTACTGTATATTGCATAAAGAAAAACAGTCCCTTACATTTTTGCATTTTTTGTAAGATGACACAAAATTCAAAGGCAAAAGTCATACGTAATTTATCATCTACCTAGCCATTTGATATGATCACGTGTAAATCATTTTGTAATTAGAACTGAATGTACAGCAAAATGACAATTACTCTAGACGTCTAATGGTTAATCTCAGATTGTCTTGACAGCAGTTGCTGTCATCTTTTGTCACTGCTAGAGTAAACCGCATTGATGGCCATTTGCTGTATGTGCACCGAGAGGTCATGTGGAGTAAAAGGTCAAACTGTGTATTAAATGAACATCACTGCTGATGTGATCTGACAGAAGCCTTCTCGCAACATTGCCTGTCCTTTAGCTCATGTGGCACCCCCATGTTCAGTCAGGCGTACGGCTAGCTAAGGCGTGTTTGATGTCAAGTTTCCCAGGAGGGACAGCATGCAACATGGTGTTCCTGCTACAGATGTTCGGAACGTGCACGGTCACTGCAGAACGTGACGGGCGCACCCTTTTATCCCTGGGGAAAAGCCCTCTCCTCAGCCAACTTCGTCCCTGTCCCCTTTTATTCATCACCAGCTTTCTGCTGTCCTGATGGCATGAGACAGCTCTTCACAGCAGGAGGGAATGTGAAGGGAAGCCCCGCTCTGATGTGCCCAGTTCAGAAGGAAGGGAGCGGGGAGGAGGCATCTAAAGAACTGCTGAGACAAATAGGGCAGGAAGTGTGGAAGCTGCTGCGATAAAAGGGAGGGATAAAGGGCTAAAAATCAGTCTGAAGAGATTATGTAGTCTTTTTAATCTCGTTGACCTGTAACCTGGTTTGACCTGTGCAGGAGTCAGCAGAGGTTACTTTCAAACTATAGCATTCTCCACCTTTATATAATTGTTTAGCAATATTGAGCTATGTAACAAACCTTATAAACCTCTTCTCGTCAAAAGGTGTTTTCTCAGAATCCTCCTTAATACGAAAGGACAAACAATGTGACAAAGCCAACAATTCTTGTATTTTTTAAAATAAACTTTTACTTGATCTTCTCTCTTATTCTTATTGACGTTAAATTTTTTGTGTGTTCGGCATCTGACCATACTCTACCATAGCCTTCTCCTAAAGTGGCACAATATTTTGCCTGTAAAGCACAGAGCAAGTTTTTTGCATCTGACAAAGAAAAGGTGTGACGTGAAAAGCATTAACATTAGACTAAATACAACTAAACAGCTGATCAATACGTTCTGATGTTACATGTGCCAGTGTAAGCTTATCCACTTCCAAACCTCCTCCCAAGGGTGGCCGGGATTTACAGTTACCTACTATTAGCAAAAGAGGTTCTATATGGTACCAAAAAAATGACTTGTAACTTGTAGCATTGAATCTCAGTTTACTGCTATATAAAACCATTTTAAATGGGTTCTTTAAAGGTTTACATCATTTACAGAAGAACTACATAACCAGGCAAAGAACCATTTATGCATTCAAATGGACCTGTCCAGGATTGCGATTGCTTTGACCATTACCCGTACCACTGACACTGTCTAAAAGCACTACAAACAGCGTTGGTTGAGCTAATCAATTCTTCATTAGATTAATATTACATGGTGCTTATTACTGACAAAACACATTTACTGCTCAAACAAACTGTTTATACATTTGCCTAACAGTGGACACCCCTAGATTTCAGGATCAATTTAATACTTATTTTAAGAACAATTTGCATCCAGTGTGTTTACTTGTTTCTGAGTGGTGTTTGTATTACTATTTTATGTTTTATTTATGTGTTTATATATCTTGCAGTAGCCATTTTGTGTTGCTAAAACACATGCAGCTTGAGTTGCTCAGAAGAAAAGTAGGGCAGTAGGGCAGTTCTTTGTCCCAACCTGGCCCAAGATTGTTTTTTAAATATTAATAAAATGTAAAAATCCAGCAAATCTGGATTCAGTAAATCCGTTTGTTTTTCAACCTTAGTCAAGGTTGTGATTATGGGTGTGACACTTTCAGAAACCGCACCACACATCAACAATCTGATTGAATGCCACTCTATTAATTTGCTTAAAGTTTGTCCAGAAGATGAGAAAGCAGAGTGTGTTTTTACTATGTCAGGTTATGCAAAGTGTTATTATTAGCAGCATTCTGCAGCATTCCATCGGTTTATTGATAATAAAAGGGTGGCTGCTATGCTCAAATTATGTAGACAAATAAAACAGAAAGCAATGGAGAGGCATGGTTCTCTTTGGACATTGATGACATGCTGCTTAAAATTTACATATCACTCAACCTGAAACAACCTTCTGCATTTCCTCAGCCTGTACATTTTAAATGCGATACCTCAGAAATGTCTCAACCACTAGGGATAATGTATAAATATATTTGTCTATAATGGTTTTATACATTAGTTTGGCTTTGCATGGCTATATGGCTTTGTATGGTTTACAAAATATACTAACTTCTATCTGGCATCCATATCAGTGTCCTTAAAACCATTTTAAGTCATGAGACTTAAAATCTGACACTGTGAAGAAAATAATTCTAATCTAAAAGCCTCACATTTTTAGAGGAGGTAGCTACTGTCAGTTTAAATTGAGGGATTATTTAATACTTTTTACTGTGTTAGTACAGATATTCTATGGATCTGGATTTTTTTAGGTATCTTTACTGTGTTCAAAGTTTCAGTTGTGGAGTATAACAGTACAGTAGGACAAGTAAATGACTGCGGTTGCACATAAATTATGGGTTTATTAATTGTAAGTTCCTTTTATAGAAAATGGCTGGAAAGAACGGGGGAACCTTCATCATATACTACGTGTTTGTGTTTCTGTATGTTTTTGTGTGTGTATGTGTGTGTGTGTGTGTGTGTGTGTGTGTGTGTGTGTTTCTTTTCCACTCACAGCTTGATGATGTGTGGATGCCGGAACAGCTTGAGGTTCTGGATCTCTCGTTTGATTTTGCCGACCACATCGAGGCTGCGGATTTTCTGCCTGTTCAGAATCTTAACAGCAACCTTGTGTCCTGTTAGCTGGTGTTCTCCAACTGTTAGTTAAAACGAACACACACATGAACACAAACCCCAATGAAGTCTCAGCTGTAACAAGACCACCTACAGTTTCTTTAAACACAGCTGATGAAAGACCACTATGAGCCCAAAGAAATCAGGCTGTGGCACCACAGGGCCGCGACACCCTGCTTCAATCCATAACAAAACAGAGGAAACGAGGAACACGTTGTGCTCAGGTTCCCATCCCTGCCTGTATAAAGACAAACAAGACATGATCTGAACCTGACTAAGGATATCCGAGTCTTGATACTATCAGTACTTGGCAAGATGATACTAATATGCAGGTGTTGTTTTTACTACTCAAAAAACAATGTCGAGGACCATGAAACCACAGCAGAAGTTTTGTATAACACCAGTTGCAATAATAACTATGTTTTTTCCCACAGCTACTCTATACCAGGGGTCATCAATTCTACAGTTTTTCTTTCCAACTAAGCAGGAGCACCTTGTATAACTAATGAATAGTCTGAAGACCAAAACCAATAATTGGAATCAGGTGTGCTTTGTCTTGACTGGAATATTAACCTGCTGTCACAATGACATTTGAAATATGGTTGGAGATCACTGCCCTATACAGTCTTACCTTCTATATTAATTATTCACTCCTACTAATGAAAAGCTTCTGTCATATATAGTATCTAGTAAATATATATTAAAAAGTGAGCACTGTTTTTTGTTTGTAGGTTTTAGAGTGTTGTTTTGCAAAAGCAAAAATGACTTTTTTGGCATGTTTGTGATTTATTTAACATCAGAACAAAATACAGACTAAATACAGAATGTAAATTAAATACAAATCTAATTTATTATGCACACACTCAAATATGGCATGTAGATATGCTCTGAGATCTCTTGAGTGTTCGACTTTATCAGTTTCACTGTCCTCTAGGCCATCAGTGGTCAGTTTTTATACATCATTTAACAATTTAATTAGGGATGTTCCTTCTAGTCCTCCCTAATCTGATTTGAGTTTTCTAATATTAAGTATCAGCTGATACAGAGCCTGATCTGCTATAAACATGCAATTTTTTTACCCGCTTTAAAACAGTTCAACACTGGAGACATTTAGATCACTATGTTCCTTCTTGCTGCAGCAGATTTGGATAATAACTGTTTATGGCACCTCTACAACAGTGGAGTAAACAGAGCGCTGAAAAGAAACAAAGGACTGAAACAGGATCGGGCTTATTTTAACTGATACCTGAGCCAGTAAAAATACACCCAGGTCAGACATCCATGGATTTAATACTTCTAATAGTAAAACATTTCCAGACATATTATAACCTTCACATTTTTAAACTGTTTTGATACTTTATAAGATGTGTTAAGGACTGGAAGAACCCTTGTTTTAATGGATAAAAGGTGTTGACATTTTACACGCAGGTTTTTCAATAGTATGCTCATTTTCTTGTTGCCTTAAGCAAAAGCAGCTCCTTACACAATATAATGAGGGTCACTGTGCTCTGAAGTGGACAGATGGTGCAGCAGAAAACTGCCACGTAAGAGTCAGATAATAGCTTTTAGCATCCTTACCCTTTTGCTGTACAATAACTTATGTAGGGGATTCTCCCTATAAAAGAATGTAATTTTGGGCCACCAATATTATATAATATTCTTTCTTAGATAGTGTTTTCTTAGGGGCCTTGGCAGAGTTGGGCTCTTGGAATTGTCCCCCTTCCCTTACAGCCGCCCCTGATTAAGCCTTTGGCATCACTGAGTAATACAAGAGACCCCGAGGTTAGCAATATGACCCTTTAGAATACAGAGAATATATTCATACCAGCATGCTCACAGAACTTCATTGAAAGGGTTCGAACTTTCATCAAAAATGGGGAACCTGATGAACCCAAAACATGGAATATCGTCATCAGTCATGCGGTTTAAAGTTAACTTTAAATGGTTTTCCCAGAGAACTCTTATTATTACGCTTCACGAATGAAATCTATCTGCAAAGGACCAGTCCAGCTAAAAGAATGTTCCTTTCCAAACCAAGGAAAAATAGCAGGTTGGCTGCAGCCAAAACAAAGTGCACATTCCTCTAATCATGTCGTTCACAACACATGCCGCTCAACTTGTGAACAGATGTGTCCCTGGTTAGACATTTAACTCCAATGACATCCCAGGCATGTAGGACTGAGTTTAGCCCACAGTTTAGGCCTAAACTTGTGTATTATTTCAAGGATTCATATCACCAATAGATTAATTCCCAAATCCCTTTAAATGAAATACAGAGGGCTTGCAGAAAAGAAAGCATACTATGGCATGATCAGCCTGTCTGTTTTGCAGCCTTGAGCTGAGGAACATCGGTATGTTAAGTTGGCAAAAGTAATATGACTGAAAGAAAAGTAAGAGACATGCTTCATTCTCCTCAAACAGGGCCAGCACTTTTCCAGGTCATATTCAGTGATGATCTAGCTGGTATGTCAGAAAGAAATTGCACCATTATGTTTCTATTTTCATAGGATTCACAGCATAACACTGTATTTTGTGTTGTTTTTTGGAAAGTCGCTTGGCAAGTGCCATGTATTTAAAAGTTTATGACCTGAATCCCCTTTTCTTATAAACTGTATTAACCACTGCTCACTGAACAGTAATAACTGAATAGCCTGAACACCAATAAAACAAATAGCAGCTTGCAATTTTGCCTACTGACAAATATAAACTGACCTCTGTGTACCAAAACGTATGAGTGTAAGTTAGAGTCAAGTTTGCTCGGTTAGTCAGTGTTTGGACTCAAACAGTTCCCATTCTGTGTCCTGTTGCAGGCGTTCTAGTTAGCACTAATCCTAACCCTAATCATAACTCTACCCCAGTGGTAACAACTTCCTACTCAACTGTTTCAAGAAAGCTGAGCAATTTAACATTAATCAGCCATTTAAAATGAGCTACTTGCGGAAAAAAAAGCAATGTTAATGTAGAAACCTAATAAAAAACTACCACAGTTACCAGTCAGCAGTGACTAATATGTACATTTGAAGGGTAATATAACGTACATTATTCAGTTCAGTTTTGGACACTTAAGTTGTAATGTCATCCAACCTGCTTGTGTTATCACATGACGTGACTTTGGGGTTCACAGCATTGCAATTAACATAATCAAGAGCAGCCTATTCAAAATACTCTTGTCCATAAACCACTATTTGAATGCTAATATAATCCTAGAGATAACTTTTCAGCCTTTTCAGATGGTAATGTTATCCATTATGGGGAGCTCTGTATGTCAGCCCAGAATTTCATTCTCAGATAAAGGAAAATATGAGAATGCTGAAAAAAAACATAATAACAGGACAACACAAGATTCCCAGGATATTTCAAGTGCTTTCCATAACTGGAAAACTGGTCATTTGGGCAATTGAGGCCCTGCCGAGCACTTTAATGCAACTTGTCCCATGTCATAATGGCCAATAAGGAATGGCTCTACCAGCCTTTCTCTGTGACCTAAAGAGGGAGACCTTTGTCACGTCACTACATTTTTTTAGGGGACACCAAAACTTTATATTGTACAAGATGTTCGGCACTCCTCCTCTGCACAAAATTTGTAGCTGACAGTACCTACACTACATGGACAGAAGTACTGGGGCACCTGACCATTACACCAACAGGGACTTTAATGACACTGCGTTCAAATACCTAGACTTTAATATAGAGTTGATCCTCCCAAGATTTTGGAGTGTTTCTGTGGGAATTTGTGCCCATTCATTCTGTAGAGCTTTATGAGGTCAGGCACAAAGGCCATCACAAAGGTCAGAGCTCATTCAAACATCTAACTGAACTCCAACCGAACTCATCCAACCATGTCACCATGTCTTTATGGACCTTGCTTCGAACACTGGGGACAGTCATGCTGGAATAGAAAAGTGCCTTTCCCAAACTGTGTCCACAAAGTTGGAAGCATAGTGTTGTCCAAAATGTCTTGGTATGCTGAAGCATTCACTGGAAATAAGAGGCCCAGCCTAAACCCTGTCCCAATACTTTTGTCTACATTGTGTAGTATTATTTTATTGGTAGGGCTTCTCATTCTACAAAGAAACTTTCTTAAATGGAAATGAACCAAGCCTGAGAAAATTATCATTATACGTTTAACGAATTTCGTAGTCTAGACTTCGCATTCTGAAGAAAAATCTAAGACATTCAGCTCCAAACATCATTTTATATAGTACACGACTCCACGTGATTCTGCTTGCTTATGCATTGCGCGCGTGCGTTCATGTGACGTCAGACAGACGTATTGTTCACAGAGGGGGCAAGGCATGCACGAGGGTCTGCTCGCGGTGGTCCGTGTGGCTCGTGAAGGTCATTGAAAGCACATGAATTGATGTCTAGGTGTGAAATAATCAGCATTTCAGTGAGAACAGCACTTCTGATCTCATTATTGTTCGACCTCATTAATGTCTTATTACGAGCACGCAGGCTAAAGACACTTCCAGCTGTTAGACAAAAACAAACACAAAAACAGCTGGTCTCCCTTTAAAACCCTTGTATTACAGGGTACTAACTACTCTGGTATAACGCAAAACTGTGAACACAACATGTTGATAGGATCTGCCATTATATTCATAGAATAAGATTATTTATAAGCATTATTTAAATATAGAATGGGAGTCTGAATACTGGAAGGTTACGCATAAACAGCTGACCCACGTTTAAAACGCTTGTATTATAGGGTAGTAACTACTCCGATATCACTTAAAACTGCATATCATGTTGATGAGGATATGTAATTGTATTCTTAGAATACTATTATTTATAAACATTATTTAAAGGTGCAGGTAGAATCTGGCAGAGTCTGGTTGAATGTTGGAAGGTCAGCGTAATAGGGTTTCACTACGACTGCTAATAATAATAACTAAAGAAACAGGCTGCTGCATGAATTGTCATGTTATGCATTAATCGTAAATGACATATGCTTTTGTTATATACACAAAATTATGTAAATTATACATTTATATGATAAATTCCTAAAATTATGGTAAGCTTGTGAAAGAATTGCACCAGCAGGCGTGTTGTTTAGCCCAGCAAATATTCTACAGCCCCCTAAACTTGGCCCCCAGAGTCCCGCAGCGTTTACATTCTGAGAAAGCCCAGCTCTGTAGCCTCGTATTCCACAACGGTGCTACGCTACGTTTGTACAGTATATTCATATGTTATGTTATAAGATACGCCACATCTCGCTGCGTAAATTACGCAAACGGTCCGCCGGCAACTTGAACGCTAACGGGCTTGAAATACAAACACAAACACGAACACAGACTCGCCTTCACGACCCCGGACCCCCACCGTGTCATCGGAAACCTCATAGTACAGAGGGGCGACTTAACTCTTCACTTTGCCGAAGGTGCCCACTCCGAGCGTGTCTCCAAGGATGTAGTGTCCTATCTTCACCCTGCCTTCGTGCTTCTGTTTCTCGGCCATTTTACCGTGCGGCCGCTCGCGCGCTGCTCTCCAGGCCCCAGAGCGGAGGGGGGCGTGGCTCCGCTGGGCACGAACCGCTTCAGGAGACTGGAGACTGGTCTCAGATCAGAGTGACTGGAGGATGCAGCTACTATAATAAGTCCAAGCAGCAGAGAGTGAGAGAGAGGGGGGGGGGCAGTAAAAGAAAGAGGGGGGGGGGAAGGAGACAGAGAAGGAGGAGAGAGAGGGGAAAAAGAGAGAGGGAGGAGAGAGAGGGAGGAGAGAGAGAGAGAAGGAGGGAGAGGGAGAGAAGGAGAGAGAAGGAGGGGGAGGAGAGAGAGGAGGAGAGAGAGAGGAGGAGAGAGAGGAGAAGGAGAGAGAGAGAGGAGAAGAGGGGGAAGAGAGAGAGAGAGAGAGGGGGGGGGGAAGGAGACAGAGAGGGAGGAGAGAGAGGGGAAAGAGAGAGAGGGAGGAGAGAGAAAGGGAGGAAGGAGAGAGAGAGAGGGGAGAAGGAGAGAGGGAGGAGAGAGAAAAGGAGGAAGGAGAGGAGGGAGAGAGAGGGAGAGAGGAAAAGCGAGGGAGTGGGAAAGAGAAGGGGAAGAGAGGGAGAGCGAGGGGTTGATGGAAAATAGAGAAGCTAGGTACAAAAAAAACACTCCAAATCGAGTCACAACCTGCCCAGGAAAAAAGAGAGAGATAGAGAAAGAGGCAGAAAAAGACGGCGCGAGAGAGAGTGAGATGGAAAATAGAGGAGGTGCTGGAAACGAAACTTCAAACAGGCACACCTGCCCAGGAGTGCGCTTGGATTAGCATTTATAAAACCTGCTAACATGACCCTAATGACCTCTACTTGTCTCTTTAACATTTTTCCTGAATCTATAGCCACACGCGAACACACCACAACAGAGCCCAGCACAACAGACAGTGAGAACAATATGAAATTCTTTCTTTGCATTTAACCCATTCACCAAGTGAAGCAGTGGGCAGCCAGCGACACAGCACTTGGGGAGCAGTGTGTGGGGACAGTACCTTGCTCAAGGGTACCTCAGTGATGCCACTGGCTGTCCTGGGAATCGAACCCATGGCCTTCTGATCAAGGGGACCTCATACTCTGCCTTTTCCTTGATCTAGCAGACCTGGATAACACTCATGATTTCCACTCAATACCAAGATCATTCATGTGAAGTGCCAGTGGAAACAGAATAAAATGGGGCTTTTTAGACTTTTATATTTTGGTTGTTTTTAGAAATATAACATCTGCCTGCAAAAAAGCATTATAATCCATAATCAAATGACCTCTTCTCTCCCTTTGCAACCAAATTATTGAGAGGACACAATAAACTTAGTACAACATTTAAGTCTTATCAGTAGTATTAGTGCAATGTCTCTCCTGATTTTTTTCCCCAGTTATCACATATTCTAATTATTGTTTTGTGAACTTCGGGTTAACGCCTAAAAAGACAACAGCACGAGCACTGTTTTACACTAAAAAAGTACTCTATATGGACAAAGTTATTGGGACACACCTGTTTTTTAGGGTATGGGCAATCGTAATGCTTCAGACATTTTGGACAACGTCATGCTTCCGAGTTTGTGGACACAGTTTGGGAAAGAACCTTTCCTACTCCAGCGTGGCTGTGTCCCAGTGCACAAAGCAAGATCCATAAAGACACGGTTGGATAAGTTTGGTGTGGAAGAACTTGACTGGCCCGGACAGAGTCCTGACCTCAACCCCATCCAACACCTTTGGGATGAACTGGAACAGAGACTACGAGTCAGGCCTTCTCGTCCAACATCGGTGCCTGACCTCATAAATGCTCTACAGAATAAATAGGCACAAATTCCAACAGAAACTCCAAAATCTTGTGGAAAGCCTTCCAAGAAGAGTGGAAGCTGTTAGAGCTTCAGAGGGGGGACCAGCTCCATATCAATATCTATGTATTTGAATGCAATGTCATCTAAGTCCCTTCCAGTTAACAGGATGTCAGATTGGCACTGTTCTTTTATCTTATAAAGAAAACTTTTTAGTTTTAGCTGACATATTTTCATTTATAGTTGTTCACTCAGCAACTTTCCAATGTTTAACAAGAATAAAAATCTCCAGTTTAAATGGATAAGTGGTAAAAACGTGTGGTGTGTAAAAACTTTTATATACATCCCCCAACACCCATAAATATAAAAAACAGAACGCTTCTCCACCAATCAGATTGTGCCGTCGAAACCAGCTGCCGTGTAAAGCGGTATAGATAAGAGCAGACCTGAAATCTGTAATGTTCCTGTCGTTATACACCGCTGCGACCACTAGATGGCAGGACCGGATCAGTCCTGAAGAAAATACGAGCCGAAAAAGACTGAACACGGACGAGCTCTTTACTAGGGACGGCACAGTCCACTGTCAAGGCTTCTTTACTCCCCTATCTAATATATTTACTTAAATTAAAATTTTTAAAATAAAATATGTATTAAACATTACGTACATTATTGTTATTATTATTGTTTTTATTATTGTTGCTGTTGTTACTACTACTAAAATAATATTGTCGTTGTTATTGTTATTGTTATTAGGAGTAGTAATAGTATAGTAGTAGTATTATTCATGTTGTCATCATTCTTGTTATTATTACTATTAGAAGTAGCAGTTGCAGTAGTATAGTAGTAGTAATAGTAGTAATCTCATAATTCTTGTTATTATTATTATTGTTATTAATGAAATATTATCATCATCACCATTATTTTATTGTTATTCAAGTAGGTTTTATTTGTTATTTCTACCATATACACACAATATATAGTAAAAACGATACAACGTTCCTCCAGGACCATGGTGCGACACAAGAACAGAACGGAACAGAATACAGCAACAAAACAACTGGACGAGACGAGACAAGACAAGACAACGTTCGGTAGAAGTTTTACTGTTATTGTGGTTGTGGTTGTTCTGTTATTCACTTATGTCGGTTTATAACGTGATTTTCCAGCGTTTATAAGAGCAGTTTAATTTAAATGAGCTATGAACAGTACTTCAAAACTGTTCTGTAGAGTTTGGGTAGAATCTCTACAAAAGTTCCCACTCGTTTTCCGCCTCTCTGTGTCCTGATTGGCTGTCAGTTCGGGACAGTCCGCTGTAGACTGCCCGTGGTCCCTGTGAAAGGGGCGGGGCTTGTCTGAATACGGGCGGGAAAAGAAAAACGCGCACAATCCGCTTGGAGCTGCGGCTGCAAGTGTTGCTCGTAAGCATGCAGGTAATAAGCGCGGTTCTGAAGGAAGGGGGCTGAGCCAGTTCTCTACACTCAGAGTCGAAGGGGAGGAGGAGGAGGAGGCGTAGGAAGGGAGTCTTAAAACTGGACCTGGAGCGCCAGAGCTGTTTAAAACACTCTTCTCTTCTCCCCACTGAAAAAGCCCTCCAACAGAAACGAACGGGACTCAAGTTTGTCCACGCACTGAAGGCACATTAAACGAGGGGCCACTGTCTTTATTGAATATCCCAAGACGACGCATCCACGCTGCGAGGTGATTTACTTCACTGGGTTTTCAGCAGTACAGGGGGGTCACTGCTGATACCACAGTTTTAAGGACTTTCTCTTCTGATCACCTGGACCTTCTCGCCATCTGGCGAGTTATCTAATTTGAGAGAAACTTTTTTTTTTAATCGCGTCCCTCGACTCGTGTGGACTGAGATTTTAGAAAGAGAAGAGGACGGAGCTCTCACATGCCAAAGTACATGTACGAGAAGGCGATGGCACCAGAAACAAGAAACGGCGGCACAGCGACGTTAAATAACGGCAGCAGCATCAACAAGGGCAAGAGGAAACTTTTAATAGCTCTAGACATCTTCTGCCTTATCTTAGGTGAGTGTCCACTTCATCTGCGTGAGAGTCTGATACCAGTCCAGCATCTCATACAGAGCCCGACGCAGCTCAACAGGTCTATAGTCCAGGTTAAGCTTTTATGGTGTTCAATTAGTTCAATAATGGAGTTCATAAAATAGGTTTAAACAAAGGATTCAGGTTCAAGCTGTTGTTCTTTTCATATTTAAATATAATGCACAACAACCTCTTGCAAAAAAAAATGCAATTACCAATCCAGAGTGTCCCACTTGTCACTCTTGTTTAGTGGCTCTGTTTTACATCGTTATCTCTCTTAGCAGAAGTAAGGGCCGTTAAAAAGCTCTTATCTCACAGAATAGGGTGGGCACAGCTGGCACCTCTATTTAAACGGGACTGTCCCAGTCACTTATTAAAGTGGGTGTGCAACATATAAAAACATCACAAATGTACATGCCTAGTGATCCCCTGACTGTCTGTCAGGCTTTGTTTACAGCTTTTCCACAGACAGCCTCTCAGATAACAAGGGGCATTTTTGGGGCTTTTTGTTTTTATGTCAAGGATTTTTATGCTGCTTATTAGGGCCAGCAATTAAAATAATGAACAACATCTTAAAACAAGTGAAGGAAACTTTTTTTTCCCTTTTCTTTCTTGCTGTGCACCCACTCAGGGTGACTGGTTGTTAGCTCATCTTTGGTTCGTCCCACATTGAGTTTGGAAGGTTCTGAAGGTTTGTAAGCTCCTGCATCTTGGAGGGCTCGCATGCATGGAGGACCATCCGCTCTCATACAGTTTAAAGCAATGGTTCCAAGACTTCAGTAGTTTCAAATGATTTTCAGCAGAAGCTAAATGATTTTCGATGAGCGTAACATGGCAAGTTTGTTATTAGACACATTCTGCTCCGTGGTGTGAAGGCCAGACGAAAATGTGGGCTTCTCCATTTTGAAGATTTGTGAAGTCCCAGGGTGTTGACGGCTTGACTTCCCTCGTATTGTTCGAGTGTCTGGAAGTTATCACAGGGAACGTTCCCAAAGCTAGTGAGTGCTCATGGTCTGGGATTAGCGAGCATCAGCTCAACGTTCTGCATTCTTCTAGCAGCCCCTCAAATCTCCCCTTCACCAGCTGGCTCGTCTCTTTTCAGAACATGTCACGGCATCATATCAACTTTCTCAGAGCGGAGAGGCAGGTCGAGAGCCCCTCTGTCCTTTTGTTTGTCAGAATGTGGAGAAGAATTGCTTAAAAGTGTGGTTTTAGAGAAGCGGGGCCGAGCTGTTTGAGAGAATTAGAGGGACTCAGCCCTGAAGGTGCTCCTGGGATTTCAACAGGCAACTGCTCTGGGAAGTGCGGCTCACACAGAAAGGCTGGTCAGCAGGTGTTAGAAGGAAGAGGGTCCGCAGTAGCATATGTTATCCAAACACTTTGAGATACTTTGAATGTTCCTATAAATCATCTTCCAAATCTTTCCGCGCTTACTTCTTTAGCC
The DNA here is from genome assembly GCA_037577275.1 of Bryconaethiops microstoma. Taxonomy (NCBI): domain Eukaryota; kingdom Metazoa; phylum Chordata; class Actinopteri; order Characiformes; family Alestidae; genus Bryconaethiops; species Bryconaethiops microstoma. The sequence goes on along the minus strand of JBBJLS010000155.1, from coordinate 10,867,138 downwards.
CCCCAAATTTCGTTCCTTTGCTTGTTGGAAAAAAGATTTAAAAAGGCAAACAGTTTTACAGCGCTTGTTTTTACGGGCTCTTTCAAACAAACCGAAACAAAACTTGCTCTCACATGTGGTTGGTGAGGACCCGGAATGTCATAAACTGCATATGAAGCGAATCTCCCGCTTAAACTCACTTCCTTCCCAATTTTAGAGATGGCGCTGGTGTTAATTGTGCGCATCAAAAGCAGAGCACAAACAAACATGTTCTTTGTTATGTTAAAGGGTAGTTGGCCGTCTTTATATTGTTGGGGTGGGTTGGGGGGGTGCTGTGAAAGAGAAGAGACTTTTTAGGTGGGGATTTTGGGGAGGGGGGCCACTTGGAGAATGTCTGATTGAATGGGCTTTGTTCAAGCTGACGCTTTGGGAATGGCTCAGGCAAGGGCTGGATGCTTGGGGTTCCATCTGTTGTATTGGTGTCTTGCTATCTCTCTCTCTCTCTCTCTGTCTCTCTCTCTCTCTCTCTTCATTATGTATGAGTGCCTAATTATTCTGTTAGGAATGCTAGCTCCATGGTATTATTTTAAAGCGGTAGCTCCACACAAATTGGATTTTACTCAGTTCTCCTCTTAATGTAGTGAGTCAAGCAAGTTTACATCTTATTGTACGTCTTGAAGCTGGCATTGTGTAAACTGCATGCCTTACCATCACACCCCCATTTTGATGGTATATATCCCCTCAGGGCAAAACTAAAGAAGCCACCTTCAGTCATCAACCAGTTCATTGGCTCCAATTGAGATAAAGAAGGAAAACTGTACAAAGTTTGCCAAACTGTCACTTGAATGCCTGGTTCCCCTTCACTCTCCACAAAACACTGTCAGGTAAAATGCCTTCTCTTTTATCATTGTGGCTGATGGTAGCAAGGTGCTGTCTTTTATCAGTGGAGTGATTATGAGCAGTCAGACAGATCGCTGTCTGAGGAGCCTTGCCTCCCGTTGAGATCCTCCAGAGAGAGAAGAGAACAGCTCAGCCCATTAGCATACAGTAGAGCACTAAAGCTGAGGAGGGGCGTCCCTGGAGCTCATGTACCCACCCCCACCCCCAGGGGAGCCATAAAGGAGGGGAGGGGTCTGCGATGACACACATTCCGGCCCATGCCACGGCCTCAGCTGCAGCCACCAGGCAAACTTTAACATCCCATCATCCCACTCCGTATCACTTTGTCTTTGGTGAGGCCAGTCAGTCATATTTTACTCAAACATCTCCGTGATGAGCTTTCCTGACAGTGCAATTGTTCCTGTGGTGTTGGAATAAAGGCTGAAACATGAGCCAAGCTATTGACAGGCAGAAAAACTCAACAATCTACAGAGGCTTAGAACTTTATTTCACGAATATATGTGTACTTTATTTCACATTTGTGTATGGCCGGGTTCAAATTTCTAGCAGTCAGCCTGTTAGACCTTAATGTCTGCTGTCGGATAGCTTGTAATTAAGCTATGAATGTCACCTAGCTCCGTTACTGTTTGGTAACTCAGCTGTGTTACTGTTACGTTGATGCAGGTCGATCTGTTGTTTAGATTGAACATTTTGCTGGGTGTAGAACCAAATTTGATCAGACTATAGTTTGTATTCTAAACTCGCTACTGTGGCTCGAATCGGCTGTGGAACGTTCCCGGGCTGTATTCAGGCTCAGTATAACATTTCAGGCTGGTTTAAAGCTCTGTGTTCCCCTTTGTACCTCTGTACCCTCCTTTGGGATGTTTGTTATGGAGAGGCATGCTTGATGGCAGGAAACGTGTTCTAAAAACAGGCCCTCACCTAAGCGCCATTGTGCTCCATGTCTTTCTTTGAGCATACAATGGAGCCGGACCGCCATTCAAGGCTGGGCATAGCCTGAGCACGCTCTGTGCATTTTAACACAGTTTGTCAGAACAAACATGCATTGCGCCTGCACTGAGACGACTTTTAGCCCAGTTGGCTGTAAGAAACTACAGAAACCCTGTTTGTTTGTTTATGCATGGACATTGCAAAGATAAGTGTCTATCTGCGGTCACCGCTGTGCTTAGATGTGCACTGAGTTAAAACTACATCAGAACCACTCTGCACTTAGTTTTTTTTCCTCTCTGTGCCTACCTGGGTTAGTGCATGATCAAAGTGAAGGAAAAGGGTTTGGCTGCCTTGATTCAGGCCATTTATAACTTCTCTCTCATCTGTGGCATTCCACAAGGGGTAGGCAGGCAGAGTTATAGCGTGTTAGGGAACCCGTGGGAGACTTGCTCATTTAGGGCCAGTCGTATTAACCTCCAGCTCCAGACTTGACCGCATCTATAAATATTTTCCAAAATTTCTCAAATTCTTCATCCCAGGTCAGCACGGCTCACAGTCTTGATGTGACATCTGGTATAATTTTCGGGCCGGGGTGTAAGCAGGGCAAAACAAAAACACAGAAAGGGTGGGAAGAGGAAAAGGTAGTCTTGCTCTCTCTCTCTCTCTCTCTCTCTCTCTCTCTCTCTCTCTCACACACACATTCCCTCCTTTTCTTTCACCCGTTTCCCTAGGTGTGGCCGGCTGTGCTGTGAAACGTAATCCCTCTCTTTTTCCAGACCATTTCCTCGAGCGCAAAACCTGTCTCTCTTTTTCTCTCTCTCTCTCCCTCACTCCCTTTGACCTGCTTGTAATTGCAGGAGACCCTCTAAAGCTGCCGCGTGGTATTCAGGAAAACCCGCCTAACCCGGGCTGTCATAGCCTGATGAAGTCCTCCTGTGCCACTGCTGCATTAATGTCAGCCATAGCAACAAAAGTTACACTAATATTATTATTGCGTGTTGTTCCTGCTGGAAGAAAAGCTTGTAAGGGATTTTGTACACCGTTTGAACGCTGCCCTTTACACTGTGCGGATGTATTTTGAAGGATGGATCAATGGAGCAAAAAGGTACATTAACAGACGTTATAACAATGTTTTTCTATTGCAATAAAGCCACTGTTTTGGAGGTTTTTTTGATACAGCAGCAAGGAATCTATGTTTATTTTGGTGCCCATTGTAATGAATTCCTCTCCCATGTTATATAGTCCAAATACATGTTTGGGGTGTTTACCGGCTAAGCTGTATGTTTATAAACGAGCTCTGCTGAAAGTACACAGAGATGCCATCAGGCGGGCGCCGGGGGGGGCGGGGGTGTATGTGTGAGGGGTGCCAGCACTGAACCCTGGGCGACTGTATACATCACAACATTTAACTTGAAGCCACTTAACTTTCCACCTGGATGGGACAAGAGGCTGTGATTGTGGTCAGTGGAGCGCGCCCTTGAACTGGGAGGGCCATAATTTCAGAGTGGGAGAAACTGGTGGTGTTTAGAGAACCCACCATAAGTCGCAGGGAAGTTTCCTTTAGGGCAAAACTGCTGCTGGCCATAAGATCTCATCCATGGTATATAATAAAGTGTAATATAGGCTCATGGCAACTTTCGACGCTCTTGTGACTGATCGTATCTACGCGGCAGGACATGTTTGAGGGAGTCTACAGTCTTAAACAATAAATTATCGTCCAGTGATAGAGGTGTGTTTGTAGAAAGGGGTGGAATTATGACAACTTCACCTGTGATTGTGAAGACTTTGGCACTTGATAATCCGAAACATGAGGGATTTGCTAACTGTAGCACCAATCTTAAATATTTGATTTCTTTTACTTTACTCTAAAGCAACAATCCATAAGAATTAAACTGACAGCTTTATATTAGGCCTGTGACTGTCAGTTATATTAGTATTCAAGTAATCTAGCAATTACTTTAACCATTAATCGATTAGTCATATACATGCAGTTTATGAAAGCAAATGTTTCATTTGACTTCTTACCCAATATGCACATTCATGGGCTCCTGCTGGATGGAGTGGAGTGATGTACGAATGATTTTTTGGGGGTTGGGGGATACAGAAGAGTAAGCTACACCCTCAAATCACACACATACTGAGAGTGGCACTACTCTACAAGTCACACTTTCTGACTGCCACTACCCAATAGCCCACTAACAGGTCTGTTAAAAAACACCTGGTTTACCCGGCCTGCATGTTGCAGTTTCTGTCCATGTGTGTTTCACTTTGTGGACGAACGTGTGTTTATTGCACGTGTGTCAAGAGTGTACCTTGCTGTGTGTGTGTGGCTAGTTTTCCAAGCCTGCTGGCCATGTGGTTTAATTACATGGCCCCAGGATTTATGGGACAGAGCGGCCTGCTTGAGGTAGCAATTAGACAGACACACATGGGTGTCTTCCAGCTGTGTGTATGTGTGTGTGTGTGCGAGCATGGGGCAATGTTATCAAACACTACAGGAGACTTCAGTGAAGCATTGCACTGATAACATACCTCTGCCTTTTGTTAAAAGAACTCAAAGTGTCCCTTCTCCAGCGAGGCTGTGTTATCAGCCGACGAGCTAACCAAGTCCTTATGGCTTTTCCTCCTTTATTGCCATCAACTTGTATTCTACAAGAATAGGATATTTGTTCAATCAGTAAAAGTTACGTGCCGGGCCCCCTCCTCACACGCCTCCTGCTGTCTTTGTGTTTTTTCCAAGAGACTGAATTCGTTTAGTTATTTACACTGATGGTAATTGTAGTTTATTTCCTCTCTTAGAACTCTATTGCATCCTATAAACCATTGTTTTGGAAAATGAGATAATGTGTGTGTGTGTGCGCCTGTAAGGATAAAGTGTTGGTCAGTAATAGTAGCTGTAGTAGAGTCTCAACCCTTCTTAACCTGCTTAAGCCTGGACGGAACAGTCTCTCTCAGTTTACTGAGCTGGGTTATAATTCCAGGGTGCTCTCGGGAATGTGATTTTGTGGAATCCGGCGTGTGAGTGTGTGTATGTGCGTGCATGTGAATGCCCTGGAATGAGGTTTCAGGAATCTTGTGTGGGCATCTGTTAAACAAACCGCATCTATGTCCAGAAGGCCAAGGACGACCTCAACCCCCCTCCCGCCTGTCTCTCTCTCTCTCTCTCTCTCTCTCTCTCTCTCTCTCTCTCTCTCTCTCTCTCTCTCTCTCTCTCTCCCTCTTTCT
>JBBJLS010000155.1:10810378-10842234 GCA_037577275.1 Bryconaethiops microstoma | reverse complement strand
TCCTTTCCCCCCCTCCTTCCCTCTCTCTGTTCCTCTCTCTTTCTATATCTCTCTCTCTCTCTCTCTCTCTCGCTCTCTCTCTCTCTCTCTCTGATTCTCCCCCTTGCCACCTGTTGAGAGGCCATGTTCAGGCTGTTCAGGCTTTTCCCTTTGCTTAAGGGTCTCATACTTCAAAAGTCCATTAATTAGACGTCCCACCAGTCCAAAACCCACTTCATACACTCGGACGCACACTCTCATACACTAGCACACATATTTCTGCAAGTTTACCTCTACCCTAGGGCTTTTGATGTTTCCATACTGTAGTTCAAACCTTTTTTCCCCCATTTCAAGCGTTTTTCAGTTGGTCTTAACTTTCCTTCTTTCTCTTTTTCCTCACACACTTTCTTTTAAATGCCACGCCAGCACCTCCTCCTTCTTAGTCATAACCATTATCACAACACGAAAAGACATGTATTGCAATATTTTTTTTACAGATGTTGGCTATATTAATAAAAATGCATGCACTGAAAAAAAGATGACCACTATTAGTAGATTCAAATATATTCCAAATTCTCACATGAAGGAAACTGATTAGCACAATTACTGCCAAGAATAACTGAACTGACAGGCCAGTTGAACTGAGAAACAATTCTGGCTGTAAAAATAGCACAAAATGAGGCAAACATTGAACCTGTGCAACAAATATCTAACTAAAGTAATTAGAATTAATTAACATTTTTATATCTGTTTAGCACCTACATATACAATTATATCACTATGCGGGCAACAAAGCAGCCGGTGGCCTAGTGGTTAGGGAGTTGCCCCTGAGATCAGAAGGTCGTGGGTTTGAATCCCAGGACTGCTTGTGGCACCTCTGAGGTTCCCTTGAGCAAGGTACCGTCCCCACACACTACTCCCCGGGCGCTGTGTTCCTGCCTGCCTGCTGCTTCGCTTGGTGAATGGGTTAAAGGCACGGAAAGAATTTTGTTCTGTTCACACTCTGTGCTATTGTGTGTTCACGTATGACGAATGGACACATACCGTTCAGTCCCAGTAGCCATCCAGGTCGGTGGGACTGGCTGAGCGTCCGGTTTGGAAATACGCATGGACAGCTGTGCATTCCCAGTGGCCGGAGAGATTTAAGTAGGCGCGTGAGAGAGGGCAGAGTTGGGTAGGAGCCCAGGAACACAGCGTGAGACGCAGGGTTAGTGTGCGTGTGCTCATGTGGCCGCAGAGGTCCTACAGGGGTAAGCTGTTTCAACTCAGCCTGTGTTCTCCCTAATACACTCCGAATAGCCATTAAATTAATGCGCGACTTTGACAGCTTTCTGAGCCTTGAAACGCCAGCTGGGTCTCCGGCTGCACCTCACACAGACGAGAGGAAGCAGGGCGTGGAGAAGCAGAACTCACGCTAGAGCTGCCGAGTGTTAAGTGACAAAAGCGATCAGCTTTCCTCTATACACCTTGCCCACGTTAAACAATGTGATTAAACACATACTTAAGGCAAAGTTGTTCACAGGCCTTCACTGTTAGGATTTACTGTTCAAGAAAACAGGCTAAACATTACACTATTCGCTGAACAGTCTCGGTGTCTGAAGCTCCCTTGTCTAGGCGTCTGACTCAACAGACACTGATAAAATCTGATTCGCTAATGCAGTTGCTCATTAATGCTGGATTTCCCCTGCCTGGCATAAGTTGGTGCTTTCCCTTTTCTGATAAACCTGATCCAAATAATCAAGCTAATTAACAGTACTTAAACTGCAAGCTAAATGTTCAATCAATCTTAAGACTTACAGGGGCGGTCCAAAGCACCATCATAGCAAACATACGGCAGAAATATTAAACACTTCAGCACTTTATATTTTCATTCTAAAGTGTAACTAGATGGAAATGACTAAATAATGACTAAATTAAAACTGAGTGACTGAGATACATGCAAACGTATTTTTCACCAAACAGTGTAAACGCTGCATGAGACTCTACTAGAAGTATGATTCACTTTAACGCTTGAACACAGTTTTCAGTTGATCCAAGAAATAAAATACGGAATGATTTAGAATTTTGCAACACTTTTTTAAAGAGGCTATGACAAGTGAAATGATTACTTACAACTACACTGTTTCTAAGTAACGACAAGAAATTCTAGTGATTTAAACATATTGATGACTTGGACGATTGTAAGGAATTCGGACATAAGTATCAAGAATGCAAAATTCCTATGGCCCCCATTAGAACTAATCTATTGAAAGAAAGAAAGAAAGAAAGAAAAAACACATGAATAAAGAAAGAAGAATGAAAGGAAGAACGAAAAAAGAAAAAGATCAGAGAAGAGATGGAGAAAACAACTATGACATAACTAGTAATAGAGTTGTAAGTACTCTTGGCTCTCGTCCTGACTTCAGCATGAAAAGCTCTGTATTTTTCCCTCCTCCTGTCATTATCTGTGCAAGCTGCCGTGGGAGATATGGTGATGTCATGATGAGGGTAGACTCCAGCTCTCGTTGTCACTCTTTCCTTGCTGTTTACTTCAGCCTCCAGTCAGCCACAGACGTCTGACAGACCCCCATCAACTAATGGGTGGTATCATAACATGATTTCCATTCAGGATATTCACGTATGGTGTACTTTCTTTATATCTTTTTAGACATCCCGTCAGTCTGAAAACTGCTTACCAGCATGTTTCTGTTTCTGTACTGATTGTATTTTATCAGAGATAGAAGAATGGGAGAAGATTAAAAGGTGATTGTGAATGGAGAGCATCACAGTATATTGTCAGTTTACAGTTAGAGAACAGTAGTGCGGTTATTGTGATTTAGTCCATAGTTTGAACAGTGAGGTCACTGGAGAAAGAACAGTGCATGTGATTTAGTCTGTGATTATATTATATTGTAAATAGATACATCCATGATCAGTCCTGCATGGCAGCGGGGGAGTATGTTATTTAATAGCAGATAACACGGTTCAGTTCATGCTTCTTTAAGACCTCACTTCTGTTGTATCAAGTCAAGTCAAGTAGGCATTTATTGTCATTTCAACTACACAGTACACAGTAAATCAAAACAGTGTTCCTCCAGGAGCATAAGACATAAAACAACACAAGACTACACAACTACACAGGGCGAAAGTGCACTAACATAGAGTGCAGTCGACAAAAGGCTAAAACAGTGTCAAGTGAGAGTGAATATTGTGTCAGGAACTGCATTCTAGCAGAAAAGTCCTTAAATGTCCACAAATACGGAGTTTTCTGAGGTAGAAAACAGAAATAATAAATGAATTGTCGAAAAACGGGGCAGTTTGGTAAAAATGGTGGTGAATTCCCATGGTAAATGAAATGATGTTTATCCAACAGTCACAAATCTCACCAGTAATGAACAGTAACTAGAGACTAGCATAGCATTCAGTGGTGTAAACATTTGTATATAAGATTTTTCAGTGAAAATAGTTCAGTGAAAATTCACATTTATACATTTGCACCATCTGCACGTTTCTATTTGCATATCTATGTGAATATCTATGTTATTATTTTGGTAAACACTCTTTTATGTCCTATTCAAGGCTCTTGTCCCTATCTAGCCACTGTGACTGCTGCTCTTGTTTAACAACAACACATCTTTAGAGACTCTAACAGAAGTTCACAACTGATTTTTAAAACTGATGCAAAAACTGACTGCCACAAGTTACAGCTGCATGTGCAATAACACCCACTGTTTTGTATGACCCTCGCATGTTTTGGCAACTTTCTCTCAATTGCATATACATGAGGGAGGGAAGCATCTTACATTTTACCATGCAGCCTAAACTGCACATATAGGTTCATGCGCTGGTTTCATACATCACACCGGGGGCAGAATCCGTTAGAACTAGCTTCACGTGTCTTAAAGGAAGACGCTAGCCTTTCCATCTCAGCTTGGTAGCAATATGTAAACCTAGCCTGTGGGTGATAATTAGCTAAATTGGAGGATGATAATTGGGTAAAAAATTGTAAGCGAAACAACAGTTGAGGGTTAGTCCACACCATTTAACTCCTCAATGCCTCCGTCATTACACACTTTCCTGAAGTAGTGTTGAGTTATTAAGTAATCTCAAATAAACTTTTTTTGTTTGTTTCTAACACTGTTTGACATACTGTTGCCTATAAAGATGGGCCACCGTTAGATTTGAACATAACTGCTTCTTTTGTTTTGAGCTATGAAACATATTTTGTCTGTTAATGTTAAAAGGAGTGGTTTCTGATTAGCTATGCAGTTCCATTGCAAAACTAAAGAAAGTTCAGGTACCACACACACCAAACAGTTCCCATTGTGCTAGATCTCTAGGGACACATCCCATGGCACTTTACTGGAAACTTCGACTATGGTCTAAGTGACACTAAATAGCATGCTGACTGAAGGCTGACTGGAGGCAGTAGATGTGTGTGTGCTGGCGTGGCTGCGACTGTGGGGATTTCAGTGGGTTTGGGATTGGGTATTTTCTAGCCTCACTCTAACCTCCAGCCTCTCAGCCCATGTGTTCTGGTTTGGCCTGAGGCGGGAGGAGGCGCCGCCGTTGCACCCAAACCACTAGGCGACACACGAGCATGGCACCTCGCCAGCCGCTAGCCGGGCCGAGAGAGGAAATGATAGGGCACCGCAGAGGAGACTCGAACAAAGGCCTCGGAGAGGAACTGAAGTGATGAATCCACGGATAAATGATGTTTGAGGTAGTTGGTGACAGTGGTGGATTTTACTTGGAGAATTCACAATTTTGTGGATTGCACTCATCATTTCCAGTGTTGTGGTCGCCCTGAAAGAAAGCCCAGTTCACTGTTTTGGCTTCTTCCAGCCTGACCTGAGGTCAGGGTGTGGAAAGCCCCAGCGGAAAAGCCAGACCCTCTGAGAAAAGCACTGAACCGGCGCAACAGGCCTGAATCGGCCCAAGAGCAGGGCAAGCCTTGTTGAAGCTGATGCTCATCATGACAATACTGCGCAATATCATGAAAACAGTCAGTCAGTCAAAACACTGCAAAGAAAACATGCACACCCCCCTCCTCTCTCCTTCTCGTCCACTGTCTCTCCTGCGAGAAAGGGGATGTGGTTATTTTTATTTTTATACTGCCTCTCAAAAGTTTGGGAAAAGTTTTGTTACAGCATGATCCTCGTGTTCATGCACTAGCTTTGCAAAGTAATTAGGAAACTAGATATTAGCTTTAAAATAATGCCAAAACCCACACATTTTATATGCTTGTGATATCAGCACTCATTTGCATTTGAACCTTTCAGGCAGGGGTGGGCAGGGATGATTATCATTATGATGATTATTATGATAAATGACCTCACAAAATGCTTTTATATTTAGATTTAGTGCCACAAAAATAATGGTGTTTCACTGGATTTAGTGCAACACGGCATGCAAAACACAATGAAATCCATTGCATCTGTAGTTTATGATAGCACTTTTAATAGCAGTTTAATAGCAGTTTTCTTAGTAGTTTTTATGGTTACTTTTGCCCGTCCCAAATAATCAAACCTGTTTATTGTATGCCATTAAACTGCTTGCCATATTATCCAGCCCTGCATTCAGCTACAAACAGTGGTGAGGCAAAAGAGTATCTGTATGTCCTTTTAACAATATCTTTCAAAAGAAATCCGTCAAATTGTTCTTTAGGCAAAAACCGACTCTTCATACCATGGAAGACACTTTGAAGAACATGTGGATGAAAGTTGTGAGCATTAGCTAACATCAGCTCTAAATAACTTGAGTTTTTACTGAATTGAAAAGTAACTGTGAAGATCCGAAGACTGTGAGGAAAGTGTTCCTGAACTTTTGAATTGTTTTATCTTTTTTTAGCTTCTCTCTTCCCCCTCCATTCTCTTTTCCTTCCACCTTGCTCCTCCTCACTGGGGCTGTCCACCAAACTTGGAAAGGAGATCCTAACAGTCACTCCAAATATTTACTGCACGCTGCTTCAGCGCTTGCCCATGGCCAAGCATGGAAGCTGTGGAGTTCCTAGACCAAAAACAGCCATGGGGTTTAAAAATACGCCCATCAGGAGCTTTTCCATTGTCCAAGCCAGAGCATTAACCCCCTCGCGCCCGTCCCAGATATCTGATGGTAGCATCCACTTGCCTGCAGGGAAGGCATGGAAAAAAAATCTCAGTGGGACAACACAGGTTATCTGCTGTATGGGGGTGTTATGTCTTGTGGAGATGCTGTGTGTGTGTGTGTGTGTGTGTGTGTGTGTGTGTGTGTGTGTGTGTGTGTGCGTGCACACTCTGGGTTAAGAGTATCAGGGACGCACTTTGTCTGACATCCACACTAAACTCTATAAATGTCTTAGAAGATCAAGGTATTCAAACACTTGTGTTTGTGTGTGCGTGTGTGTGTGTGTGTGTGTGTGTGTGTGTGTGTGAAGTGTCCGCACCATGTTGAGCTTATCTGCTCTGATAGCTGAGGCCTGTCTCTGAGTCTAGCAGAGTGTTTTCAGGCCCTCTTTGTTATCACCTCTCTGAATGTCTGTGTGGAGAGAAGCTGTGTGTCCCTCACCCTGCAAAGTTAATATGGACATTTTTCTATTCTGTTCATATGTTTAAATAATATTGTCATTTTGTAATACATTTCATACTTTCATACATTTCATAGTTAAATTCTGTAGATTTCAGTACATTTTCTGACACTTTTTCAGTACATCTTCTGACTTTAAGTAATTCAAACACTTCAAGTATTTAAGCCTGTATTGATTTTTGAATAAGGCACAATACAGAACAGCCAATCAGAATAGCTCATTAACATATATCAGTCTGAAAGGCACAGCAACAGAAACATCCTACGGCTGTTTTACCCTCACGACGCTGTTTGTGGGTTAACGTCCTAGAACTGTTCTTCCTGAGTCATGTCACTTTATTGTACCAGAATTGCACGAAGCAACTGTGTAGTTAATGGCATCACACCTCTCCATGACCCCGAATAGTCCACAGTGCCCTTTCTGCACCCCTGTCTAGACACTCAAATTCTCTCTTTTCAGCTTGTGTCCCAGTCTGCAGTGAGGAGATTAACACTAATTGCAGCTCTTTGATCTTTTAGCAGATAGTTGCCATAAATTACATGCGGATTTATACCTTTATTTATACTTTATACACCTTGTTTATACATTAGCATTGGTTTTGGGGTAATTGAATGGGCCACATTCCTTTCCTGTGTGTGTGTGAGTGTTTGTGTTTGTGTGTTAATGAGGGCGTGATGTACACTGTCCCGCAGCTCCGCTTGACTTGTTTGTTTTGTGGCCAGTTGTTTATGTTCAAAATAAAAGGCAACAGCATTCCAGGCATTTTGCAGCATTGTGTAACGACAGCCAGCAGGGAAGAAAGCGAGGGAGCCATTAACTCTCCCCTAATTTTCCATTTCATTTCACCTCACTGGCTTGACTGAAGTGGTTAGATCGTTGGATCACTGTGACAGATATTCAGGAGATTAGGTTTGCCACGATCGAGTCCCTGAGATTACATATGGGATCTCTTTAATGGTCGTTATGAATGGGAGTGGAACCTGAATACTGTATCCCACAAATAACATAAACATTAATACAACACTTCCATGAATAGGTCCTGCTTTGATATCTGGGTTCAATGTGGAAGAGTTTGACAACCCCCCACCTCCAAGTGACAAAAATCATCCCTCTCCAAAACCCACCCCTTTAGATCCGCTTTCAGTTAATGTCATGATATCACATAAAATGTCAACTACTGGTATTTTGATTCCATCTGTGTTTGAGGTATACACATCTGGCTGCTATAAAATGTTCCAAAGTCAATAAAAAAACTGAAAGTCAATAGCTTATACATTCCGTCAATCTAATTATTGCACCAATGTTGGTGTAGACATTAAGAAGTACCGTTACTTTATGAAAGAAAAACATAATAATGATATTAGATGGCAAACAGCAGGGCAGTGTGTAATTACAGACTTGCTTATCTAGATTAACTGTGTAATCTATTCACAGCTAAAAAAAAATTAGAGGTATCTGAAAAGGCTATTTTCTTTAGTAAAAAAAAAGAAGAAGTTGGCACTCCTATAGTAGGCATTCGGCACCCTACCATACCTTTTTTTCCCCCCAATGCTAATTGTTCATTTAAGGAGAAACTATAATTAAAACCCAATGACAAACAAAATGGCATTCTTTGAGTCATTTGATTCCACCACAAGTAACATGTTAACTGCGTAGTCAGTGTGAATCATAATGTGGATATTCTTATAAGGAGTTTTTTTTGTCTTTGTTGACACTGAAAGAAGCACTTTCTCCACAGACCACAACTCTTTCAGAGCACTAAGAGCGTCCTTGCTGCATTTGCTTTCAGTGGGAAGAAATCCGGCTTCACATACAGTATGTCAGGCCTGGAGGCAGTGATGGTTGTTAAGTTCGTATTTTGAGTTTTTGTGACTCTTATTTTGACATCCTGAGCACACCGGGCGTGAGTTTGTTTATGTGATTAGTTCAGCTGTCGGTGTGCTCAGGAGTAATTATGTTGTGTATTTAAGTTCGGTTTGGGTGGACCTGGGTTGTTGGTCCAGCATCACCTTAAGCCTTATTGTGAGGTGTGTACGTCTCCTGATTCCTTTGTGTTTGTTTATAATTTCGGAAAGCTTTTGGTTTATGGGCCCTCGAGCCCTTTTTGGTTGTATTTATAAATCAAAAAGATTAAAGCATGAACGTCTGCCTAAGCGCCTGCAATCAGTGGGGAGTCGAGGGAAGGGGACGTGACAACATACTTCATTTGCATGTTTGTTTTCAATTCCTCTGTGGAAATGTTTGTCTGCTTTTTTTTCGGGAAAGAAACAGCACATATCCACAAATCAGCGGTTAAAAACACCCTGTGTTCCATTTCTCCTTGTTCCTCAGCTGCTAAAAATGGGCCTTTATTGGCACGGGATGAACGGAATGTGCAAATTAAAAGCGAAGACAAAACTAAAGATTTCCCAGCTCAAGATATTTGTTGTTTTTAAGAGGTTGTTGGTGAGATTTTTAAGGGGTGAGTGGCAAAACCATCGGCGCTGTGTTTGAAAGTAATAAAAATTGTTCAAATAAAACTTCTGGGAAATTTCAGGCCCAGCTTGCTTCCAGAGTGCTGTTTATCTGGCTTTTGACTGTCCTTCAGTGACCAAAAGGAAGAAAATCTCTTAGTCTTGGGTTAATCTGTTGTTCGCGATACATTGAGAGGCTTTGATTTTGTTCCATTTAAAATCTGGACTGCACTATAAAAAAGTGTTTGGGTTTGTTAGAATATGCTTTGCAGTGGAAAATAAATGTGCCATCAGATTTGACAAAAACACATCATTAATAGAGAAGAGCAGATTTAAAAACAAGCCTCAACATGGAGGGTTAAAGAGTAGTAAAAGAGTATTAAAGGAGTAGTAAAATTTTAATTTAATGTACACAATTTCAACTTACAAGGAAGACCAGGGAAGATACATTTGAAGTCAAAATTTCGATTCTTTACTTTAGAACTGGAGCTACAAGGCTGATGTTGATGACAAACGCTTGACATCTGAAGTCACCCAAATATCCCAAATAATTTCCGCACAATTAGATGAGTAAAACTTCTCTCTACACAGTTTAAGACAGCTTTGTGAATACTTGGTCTTGTATTATCTGAAATGGCTGTGAGTAGCAGTGGTTTTCATACATTTCCATAGTGCACTATACTGTGACCTAAATGAAGGTCTAGATGTGGTTTGAGTGGGTTGAGAGATACAAGTTTTTGGGGATTTATTTTTTCAAGAACAACTTGGCCTGTTTGGCTCCCTGTTGACTTCTGGGGCAAGTGTAAATTGAGAAAATGTGGTTTTCTGAACTATTCCTTAACAAAAACACTTCATATTGAATAGCTTTTTGTGTCCATCCCAGCATCCCAGTTGCTTTCTGTATACTGTGGTATCTTAACACACTCAAACACAGCAGAGCAGGTCTTAGAGAGAGAGAGAACAGAAAGAGAGAGATAATGGTTATTTCCAGGTTGCTGAGTCAGGATTCAGTAATATGTGTTTGGGTTTTTTCCTGTAAAGTCTCATCCTTTCTTGCCATAACATGACTGGATAATACATTAGCACACAGCGATTTTGTTGAATGGTTGTTGTTGAACGGTGTATGAGCAAGTCACTAAATGACTTGGGATGTGTGGGTGCTTGGAAATTTTCATACCTCATAAGACATATGCAGCTCTAATCTGTATGGTCTAGACTATATAGTCTACATAGTCTATAGTCTACATAATAATAACAAGAAGACAACGTTGGTGTTTATATAATATGTAGGACCTATGATACATGATGCAACTCAAAGTGCTTTACAGTATATATAAACAAAGCAGTGAACCAGTAAATGGCAAAGAAGAATGGAAAATTACAGAAAATATGCTGCCTGTTTCATGAAAAAAAGTTTAATAATAGTAATAATAATAGCAATAAAAGTACTTTATAGTCAGTTTTATAAAAAAGTAAGTAGATTATAAAATAACATTTTAAAAATGACTCCTTTTCAATTTAAGAATGAAAGAATGTAAAGAATTAAAATGGACATAGATTATAAAATAACATGTTCTAATGAAATAAATACATTTGATTTTTAAAAAAAGGACAGAAAAGTCTGGCTGCTAGCTACTGACTGACAGTGAGCTACACCGATCTCACCAGAGAACCGGTGAGGAAACTCCAATTCCCAAACATCCTCAGGGAGGGATC
This sequence comes from Bryconaethiops microstoma, assembly GCA_037577275.1. Taxonomy (NCBI): domain Eukaryota; kingdom Metazoa; phylum Chordata; class Actinopteri; order Characiformes; family Alestidae; genus Bryconaethiops; species Bryconaethiops microstoma. The sequence continues at coordinate 10,831,542 of JBBJLS010000155.1, read as the reverse complement.
CCTTCCTCCTGGCACACACAATGCCCGCAAAGTGAGGACACAGACGAAGACGAAGCTGACCCCGTCCACACCTTAGCCGGCAGTCTGCACGCCTGAGGCGATGTCTGTCTTGTAGGTTATTGTTTGTTTGGTCTTGGTCTTCGGTTACTTCGGTCTTCGCTGGTTTCCGTGGGCGTGACCGGAGTTTGTGTTGTATGTAAGGGAAATGGTCCTTATGTTGTTGATTGATGCCTCGGGTCAGGACAGGGAATACAGGAAATGAATGACTTTTACATTGACCTGTCTGAGAGGCCATTTTTTTGCCTCGCTGCGTCATCTAGCCGCTGACCCCCACTTACCCCTGCACCCCTGACCCCTGCCCGCCCCTTCCTCACCATCTCTCTTTCACTCACTGACACTGTTTTCTTGTCATGATCAGCCTTCCTGTTTCCAGAAAGATAATTCTTCGTTGGGTATGATTCCTTGTTTTTGGGTCAGCAAGGTTAGAAATGGTTAGAAATGATGAAGCTTATCCTAAAGAGCAGTCTGATATTGTAACCGTCCGGGGTTGGACTTTGACACTGTGCTGTAGTTTACCTTTGAATGCTGTCCTTTTGTTTAACTTTGACATTTTCCTATATTGCTGCTATGACACTGTCCTTTATTGGGTAAAACACTTCCCTGTGAACCCAATGACCACAAAGTTGCTGGTTCAAACCCCCCACTTTCTACCATTGTGTCCTTGAGCAAGACACTTAACCCTCAGTTACTCCAGGGGGACTGTCCCTGTAACTAGGGGGCCTAGGGGGTAGGATACTTGCCTCTGGACCAAGAGGTCATGGGTTCGAATAGTACCTTCAGCAGACCACCACTGGGTTCCTGAGCAAGACCCTTAACCCCAAGTTGATAAAAACGTCTGATAAATATTGTAAATGTAACTAATGATACTAAGTTGCTCTGGATAAGAGCATCAGCCAAATGCTCCCCTTACCCTTTACTGCTATTTTGACATTGAAATGTACAGTTACTTTGATCCTTGTCGAGTATTGTTACTTTTAGTATAACTTTGTCCTGGATTTAGATTTTTCTTACTGCTTTTTACTCCTTCGAAACGCTCCCCCATTTCTTTATGAAAGTTCAGGATATAAAAGTAAACTCTTCTAACAATATTTAATTCATCTCTCTCCCAATGCTACATATGTTGACACCGAGCACAAATGAACACAAAAGCAGACGGAGGATCGAGATGATTTTTACTATTAAAAAATGAGATTTTGATGCAAACTTATCATCTTTTTTGCTGTCTTTCTCTCTCTCCAGTTCTACCTGCAGTCTCGGTTCACGTGGCGTGGAGCTCGTCTCCTGAGGCCTCTCCTCCAGTTCACTCTGCTGATGATGGCCTTCTACACAGGTCTGTCCCGTGTATCTGACCACAAGCACCACCCCACTGATGTGCTGGCTGGCTTTGTACAAGGAGCAATTGTGGCCTACTGCATAGTGAGTATTTGTCATGTCTATTTGTCTGTCTCAATCTTGCCCTCTCTTCCTTTATCTCCTTTAATTTCCTTATAAGGTACCCTAAGGGCTTATCTCTCAGTTGGTTTATCTATACATACTTTGAACGAACTGTTGCTGAGTTAGACAGTTAGACAGTTAGAGTTAGGCTTTAATGAACATTGGCAAAAAATCCATTAGACAAAATGAGAAATAATATTGCACTTTCTTTATATGATGTTAAATTAGTTTCTAATCAGATGTGAGCTGGACTGCGTTGACTGTATGTTTATGGCTAATCGAATTCAGTCAGGTTAGAAATTTTTTTATATGGAAATTGCTTGCATCCCCTGTGTGGTAAACAGGGGGACTGCAATGCTAGTACAACTAGATTATGCCACTGTTTTAAACAGAAAAACTAAAATTAAAAATAGGAATAAATATTGAATGCACTCTTCAATGTGATCTAAATCTACGCGATTTCTCATTAGGTTGTAAGTGATGTTTGCCAGTGTTCTATAAAGGTTATTGAACCACTAACAATTGCTACAAAAAAGTGGTACAAACGCAGTCACTGGGCTTGTACTCTCAGTGGGATGTGTTCTTGACTGTCATTAGGGAACAAAATTGTGCCATATTCCACTGCCGTTATGGTTTTAAGTTGTATTGGCTCCACACGCCCTGTTTTAAACTTTCTTTCTTAGTACAAAATTCAAATAAAAAGACTGAAAAGTACAAATTAGCCCCTTTCCACTGAGAAGATAAATACAAAATGGTCATTTAAGTGCACAGTTAGATCCAAACAACAGTATTGTACCTTGGGGGACTAAAATGTATTTAAATATACCTATTTTTTCTGACAGTGTGGGCAAAACATGTACAGATTATTTCCTCACTCTCATAAATACTTACATAAAAGTTTTTGGCCTTTCAGTAGTTACTGAACGATTTACAGTAATAACGAAAAATAGTCTTAAGAGTAATAACTGAATAGGATATAAGTTCAAGGGGTTGGATGTCGTTTTTATATCTTGTAATGGTAACTGTGTTTTGGTCATGGTCAGTTCACACACACTTCTATACACTGTTTGCACCGGAAGCCTTAAACCGCAGATGTCTCTCCCGCACACATGCTGTGAGTAGTCATGTAAAGCTGTAGCTTGCCTTTTCTGTTACTGCCTGCTTTCACCAGGAATTTATGAGCTGGCACATTCGCACCACTGAGAATGTATCATTCCTCTTAGTCTTCCGATAAGTCGGAAGCACTTTGTGGTGAGCTTTTGGCCTGATAAGCTTGTGACACAGTGAGAGGCAATAGAAACCTTCACTTGAGTTATCATGGGCTTTTTTGTTTTCGCTCATGTCGAAGTGAGGACGTAGGACCATGTGGAGTCTTAGCTTGGAACCAAACCATGACATTTTCTGGAAACAGACTACAACATTCTCCATACCTCTCTCTCTCTCTCTCTCTCTCTCTCTCTCTCTCTCTCTCTCTCTCTCTCTCTCTCTCTGTTTTTTCCTTCTCTTTCTCTGTCCAATGAATTGTCCAGCTATTACAAGGGCAGCAAATCTCGCTAATGAGGAGCACATTGCCTGCCTGGAGCCGCGAGACAACAAAGCAGTAGCATGGAGGCCAGTTTTCATAAGGAAAGAGAGAGAGAGAGGAGAAGAGTTCAGAAGGAGAAACAGGCAGGGAGATGGAAAAAAATACATTTCTACACGCCACACTTTGTGACACATGTCGCCTCAGCTGGTGCCAGATGCTCAAAGCAGCCAGGAGCACTTCACTGAGCTGGATGGTGCAGAGGAAAATTTACTCCGGGAAAGGGAATGGGATAGAGAAGGAGCAGGACATGGGGAGATGAAGAGGCCTCTCTGCAAAAGAGAAAAGACTCATTTTTTAAAGATATTTTTCATTCAGGTGACTCGTTTTTATCAGCTCCGCAGGACTATGTTTAACCCCGACCTTCCTGGCATCAGTTCAGGTTGCTTAAATTTATTTCAATCAGTGACAAACAAAATTCAGCCTCAGTCTGTCATGTTCTGTCCATATAAAATTAAATGTGACTAAAATAGTTGCTTTTGCGGCAGCATTAGAGGGTTAACTACCCCTGTAGCAACCCTTGTGTTGCCTTCAAACAGGGGCCCGAAGACAAACGTGGAAATTGTTAGCCATGCTAAAATGAAAAGTGCTTTTACAGAGGCCCCCTCAGCGGCTGCCAAAATTTGGCAAAGCCTCCGTTGCTCCACTTCTACCAGGTTGATTGCGGAATAGAGGCTGGCACACTGTGGTACTATTTCAGACAAACATTACCCAGTATGCACTAAGGAATTGACACTGTTGTTTTTCCTCGCTCTGATTGGCTCTGATGAGGTCCCACCTCTGATACTACACAGATGATGGCCATAGATCTGTCCAGCTGTCATAACGGATTGTGTAATACAGGGGTTCCGACGTCATCTCAGATTTAACATTTGTTTTTAACTGCTAGATGACCAATGGCTTTCAATTCACCAAATGGTAAATGCCATTGGAGCGTGTTCATCAATGTTTTTCTTAGTTCTACAAGCTCTCAGAAGTGTTTTAGAATGTTCTGTCCACAAAGTGTTGCACAACTTGTGAGTGCATGTCATGTGAGAACCCATATACCAGCAAAATATGGCAAGAGGGAGATCAAGAAAAAGAGAGAGCAGAAACAAGACGCTTAGCTGTGCAGATTGTGGCGCCCATGCACCCCTGCCCCCTTGTTTTTTTTTTTTGTTCTTTTACAACCCTCACATTGGAAGCTATCCCACTCCGCTCTCCCCTCTACCTAACTCCCACTCCGCTCTCACGCACACATCTGTGAACACTTTAGGAGCCTAATTAGACTATCTCTAATAACCAGGGTTTGGAGAGAAGCTGTAGGGACAACACAGTGCACGTGGCTGCCGAAAAAATGAAAACACAGCGAGGGTCTGAGGTTTCATTTCCATACGTCACATATTTGCTGCATCACAGAGTGTGTGACATCTGGGGATGCAGATCTACATTTTCTATGTTTTTCCGTGTCGTCCATGTGATCCGGCATGGCAATGCCGCTACAGTTTGGAAGATGTTTTGTCCTGCAGCCTAGCTTTCAAACTACATTCAGTGAAATGATTTGGACTTCCTAGCTGAGCAAGCTGCTAAGAGCTTACAGCTTATATTGCCTGTTATAGCTACATGCTGCCCTTTTCACTTTGGTTAATATTCGAAAGCCTGTCAGCAAACCACGACTTTTAATGGATCTGGATACTTAATAACACTGTTTCCATAGTAAACACGTTATTGCTGTAATTTAGCACTTTATAGTCTGTGCCATTACTCACTCAGGAGGCTGGGGAAGCGCATGGAGGGCATTTTACAGTTCCATGTAATTTCTATGACTGGAAGTACCACAATGTTGTCTCCATGTTAAGTGTTAGTACGCTTATGTGTAGTAACCAGGCTAAGACATGGCTGGGCCCCCTACTACAGAATGGTAATACATGAGGAAAGCCATTCTGTAAAAACTGATTATCAGCATGGATAAGCATATACTGACTCCATGGGTGAAGACAGCTCTGTAAATTCACTCTGTAATTTCGTTCATCTGTGATCCCTGGACTTCACAAAACGTTTGGTTGGTGTAGGAGAAGCCAATCCTGTGGTGATGGAATTGATTCCTCTCTTTTTGTCCTGTGTGGTGATTTTACTTCTCTCAGGATTGGTCTCCACACACTGAACACTGTCTGAAGGACCAAGTCAAAGTTGCAGGCATTGAAGTGAGTGATCTGAGAACGCCAGGTCCTGGTGAGTTTTGGCAGAGTTGCTGACAGGCTTGGGTTCTGATCTTCATTAGAGCGAATCCGCTCAAATGGCTCCACAGGACGCAGCCGCCCAGAGAGCGCTGCTCTCAGACCAGCCTTAAATGTCAACCTGCTGGCTCATGTTTGATGAAAGGAAACTCCAGGCCTGGAGCTCCTTGAGCTTAACGGTGCCTCTCAGTTTACCTCTGTGGAGAAAGCGCTCCCAAGGCCTGCGTGTTATTCAGGCCCGAGATGGAGGCCTGGGCTATATCAGTACAACCAGATTCAGAGAGGTAGTCTCCTGTGGGATCACTGGCTTGTGTTTTGTGTGACAGAGGACGTCTCAGTTTTTGTTTTTTTGGCCTGTTAGGACTGCTGCCACATCCCCTGCTCTTCCTTCCAATGTTTTCATCAAAGTTGACCCAGTTACAGAGCAGCTAATGAGGAGAGGAGAGAGTGAGAGATGTTATGGCCCAGCCAGGCCTCGGTTTCAGAGGTGTTTCCTGCAGAATGATGGGGGTCGATGAAGAGGGGAAACAGCTGGAGGGGGATGAGGGGAACGCTTCAACTGCATTTTCCTCTCTCTCTCTCTCTCTCTCTCTCTCTCGAGCTCTCGCTCTCGCTCTCTGTGTCTCTCTCTTTCTCTCTATCTGTCTCTCTCTCCGTCTCTCTCGCTCTCTCTGTCTCTCTCGCTCTCTGTGTCTCTCTGTCTTTCTCTCTCTCTCTCTCTCTCTCTCTCTCTCGCTCTCTCTCTCTGTGCCTTTCTCTTTCTCTCTCTCTGTCTCTCTCTCTCTCTCTCTCTCTTACCCCACTCACTCTCTCTCTCTCTCCACTGCGTTTCCTGACCTCCGATGTCCCAGCATTTCTCCGGGGCACTCCGGGTCATGGTCAGTGTTCCTCCGATAAGACTGAGTGCATCTTTTCTTTTCAGATATCCTATCGCCTGCTTCCATATGTCTGTCCGTTTGGCTTGTCTCCCTATTTTTTCCACCCATGGCTGTAGCTCTCTATTTGGAGCCATGATGGAGGCGGTGTTCAGCCAAAAATAGTAGCACAACAATTTTTTTCAACCCAAGGAAGTTTTAACAGTCTTATTAAAGTCGACCCATATTACGGAGAGATATGGTTCCGAACATTGACGCCGTTTCTACGGTCATTATGCTCTAGTCTCAGTTCAGTGTGGCCTTAGAACAACATGTTATGCCATGCGCCACATACCCATACGCAAAAACACACACCCTATGCACCCTCAATTTAGCACTCCATTCCACAGCCATAGAGGACCACACACATTCTCACATACTCAGACGTGCACACAATTAACAGTTCAGTTTACTTTATGCTATGTAGAGCCATCTGTCACTGTTTACAGGTCTTTTCTGTAAATTTGCCAAACAAACAAAAAAAAAGTTACGATATCTCTACTAATTATGTGTTGACGGATCCACTTTCTAAAATTAAGTCCCATGGGGTTTTTTGAGGTATAATGGATGGTTATGCATAGACTTGTCAGATTGTTCACACAATTACATCATTTCATTTTCAGTGTGAGTGAGTCAGACAGTGCAAACCTCTTAAGAGGTTCCATCTTTGTGCCAGGCTTTCGAGTTTCCCCAACATGTTCATTTATTTTGCTTCCCATCACTGATTACAAAGTGATGGAAGTGTTTGTGCACACACATTTTATTTTAAGATATTTTGCTGTTGGATTGGGCATTTCCCTCATTTGGTAACCAAAGTGACTGTTCTAGAGATAAGTACTTAGAAAGACACCACGTAATAGCTGTTACCGTACTTCCGTCTCACCACACAGACACCATAGTTTGAGCACAGCAAATGGAAACATTTGATAGAATAGTTCGAGTAATTGTGCTTCATTGCACTCAGTTAGCAACTAGTTTTTCAGTTTCCTACTTTGCAGCAGGGCAGACTTCATTCACTGCTCATTCACTGAAAGCATGGAACATGTCCATAAATCTCTTGACTTTCTTTGCACTATGTGCAGCACTATTTGACTAGAAAGCAAAAACAAACCCTAAAGTATACATGCAGATATACAGCTCCCTTCAAGTCCACCTCTTACTACCATTAAAGTCCATTTACAGGCTACTTCCAAGTCTATGCATCCCCAGCTTTTGCCTTAAGGGCATTTCTATCCTCTCTTGGAATGTTTCCTGTGGGTCTGTAATAAAGAGACACATGCATGCTCACATTCACATACACACATGCACATATTGGGTTCCTGTTGCTGACGAAGCATGTCTAACACAATAGACTGAGCGTATGGAGGAAGAGCACTTTCACGTACAGGGCTCCCACCACAGGAAGCTCACCCGCCACGATAAGACTCCATTAGCCGCCTGGTCAAAGGCCAGGGGTCACAGCTCGCTGTGAAGAAGGCCAGGTCATCTGCCTCAGAGCAGTCAAAGACACAAAAGCTCATTACTAACCAGTGCCCAATGGAAGAGTGATGACACAGACACACGCCCTCAAAATTTCAAACTTGCGTGACGCATATAGTGAGGCCCTTTATGTTCTTGGTTGTGATGTCATTGGTGTTCGTGCATAAAGGTCACATCCAAAATGGCAAATGATCTAATCATTTGCACGCTACAAGCACCAGAACTAGAGGCTGTTCCCGAGCAGATTTATAGGAAAACACATAACCCCTATTCACGTCATCTGTTGCAGCTATGGTCAGATAAAGAAGTGCTATGGGGCTGGCCTGAGGGCTATTTAACAGGTTTTGAATACCGAGTGTTGATTTTTCCAAAAGAGTACTTAAATAATTGTTCTCGGAATTGCACCAAGAACAATTATTTACTTACTTCTCCATAATATAAGGTGTGTTCATTCATTTTCATACTCAGTTGACCAGCTTCACTGAATGCAGAACCAAATTCAAATTCCATTGCTAACATATTTCCATTATGAGTAAAATAGCTTAGAGACCAAAATAACCAATAGATACACATAAAGCTTGTCCGGAATGATGACACAAGTTATTACTAAATTCTTGTAGATCGGCCAGTCCTTTCTTTCAGGAATCAACCAGGGCATCTCTGCTTATTTCTCTTGATGTAACATTGTTGGCTATTTTAATTTTTTGACTTATGCTTCAGCGTTAAAGACTTCATAGGAAAATCATAGGACTGAGGCTATTTTCAGCCTTTAGCCTTTGTGACCAGGGTCTGACATAATTTTTATAGCCCAATATTTAGCTACGTAATTGCAATTTTCTAGTTTCTCTATCAAATGTTTAAAACAGTGATAAAGAAGTTCTAAAAACACAAAGCATCTGAATACTAAAGAACCAAATGCCAGCATAACGAATATTGAGTAACCGTAGACAGTGAACTGGGCGTGATTCTCCGTACTTAGTCAAAGTACAGAAAACAGTTAAAACACTTACACAAGACAAAGGGTGCTAAAGCTGAATGTTGGAGTATTCTATCCAAAGGTCCATTTAGAGGATGGGAGGATGAAAGAGATTAATGTAAAAGAGAGTAGGCCATGTCTTTCTCACTCCTTGAGTAAACTCGTTCTGATAGTGACAGAGTATTCCCATCAGTCATAGACCCAAAGAGGAAATCTCTTTTTTTAGCCATGCGTGTGTTTCCCCTGGCATTACCCTGGGGTATTATCCGGCTGTGGTGTGTCATTACAGATAGCATGGCAGGAAATAAAATGAGGGGAAACTTTAGCAGCTTGCCACTTGACTTAGCTGCCCACCTTTCCCATCACACTGTTGCCCCTTCGTGTTTGTGTGCTGGCACGCTCACTGGAATCTGTTATTCCATGCTGTGAGTGTTCAGCTCAGCTGCTGTCCAGTCTTCAGCAGCTCTAATAGGGTGTGGAAGATTGAACAGGCCAAAAGCCTGCTTCATCTCTACATCAGCTCTTCTAGGACCACTAAACATCCACTTTCTGTTGGCAAGGAAACTTCAGTGGTCATTACTCCATTTGGCACGGCTCTTAAGCCCGGCCAGGTGGATGGTTAGATCACCAGCAAGACTCTCCAAAACTTCTTGAAAATTTTTCGGGCGGGAATCTGGCCCACTGCCGAGGGTACACTTCCTCTACACCCCTCCTTGTTTTCCTGCTGGGGTGGTTAGGTCATCAGGACGTAAGGCCATGGCTGCCAGGCAGTACCTTTTCCTCCTTCTGTGCCTCCCACGCCAAGCGCCCGTGCTCATACTGGTCTCACTCTCTTTAGTAATGTGGTGGGTGCACGTTATCAGTATATGACCTCAGAAAAGGACATAGCTGAGTTAGAGCCGCTGCGGTGAGAGGGGTGACTAAGGACATGTATATCAGTCTCTGAGCCCACTGACCCTATTGCTCAGCGACCCCTGCAGTGGCCGAGTTTTTTTTTAATTGTTCTAATACTTTAGTTCACAGCATTTGTTTTCTTTCCATCCTAACTTTCTAAACCAAACTCCCACACACTTTCTTTTGATGGGTTCTTTCAGCTATTTTCTGAACGTCCAGGGTTAGGTGAAAGTTTTGCTTTGAGATTCAGGTTTTTTTTAGCGTATGTGTTTGGGGTAAGGGGAAAGGTTTTACTGAATGTAATACGTTTAGTCAAGTGCTAGTTAAAATAGAAGGTGAACAGCTAGAAAGCATCTGTTGTGGGCCATTAAAATCAAGCATTTACTCTTCGCCCACTACTATTATACTGATATCCAAGCAAAGCAGTCATACATCTATACATTTGTATAGACATACATGTATATACATGTACTTTTAAAGCCTTATTCTTTGTATATAACAATAGTTCTCAAACTGTATCCCATCTATAACACATAGAGAAAAAATGTGCACTGTCTGGGAGGTTCAAGGGACTGTTTGAGAACTGCTGATATATTGTATAGTACCAAATATGATGCACTGTATAAACTTCTTTTTCATCTTCTTTTTATTATCATTATTAGTAGCAGTAGTAATATTCTACTTTGAGAATTTACTAATGACCCTGAGCTGACCTGTAATTTCACATTATTGTGGGCATCGTAAGCAAAGAGGTTACAGCCATCTCTAATGTCATCCTTTTTGTCATCTCTTGTCTTCTCTCTAGGTCTTCTACGTGTCAGACCTGTTTAAGCCCAAAGTGAAAGCTGCCACTCCTCCGCCCTCCCCAATCAAGAAGGAGCTCCTCCCCTCGGCCGACATTATAGACAGGAACAATCACCACAACATGGTGTGAGACGAGGACGCTGGGAGGAACCATCTTTTACCCCCTCCCCCACCCGTCTCCTCTGAAGAAACCTGAACAGCCACATGTGACTGAGGAGTAGCAGTGCTTTAGCTGTTACTCTCTCTCTCTCATCTGACAGTAGAATGTAGAGGCAGGAGACCGAGACTTTTTACTATTGAGACTCTTATTTTTTACCTATTACCATCCTCACTATACTTAATTTTGAGCCCTATTCACATGTAAAAACAAAAGCTAAACAAAACATACACAAGGAACTTACTACTGGGATTTTTTTCTACAAGTGTGGACTAAAGTGGGCCTGCGCTTCGGTTTGCAGGACACTGAGCAGAGTTTTAAGGGATGAGCGAAAGAATGGGGTGGATAGAGAGTAAACTATGTACTAATAGGTGGATAGATGGACTGAATGAAAGAAGAGTGTGACTGTGAGGCTGGTCATTTGACTAGTAACTCTCTCTCTCTTTGTCTTTGTCTCCCTCTCTCTTTCCCTTTCCCCCTCTCTCTCTCTCTCTCTCTCTCTCTCTCGTCTCTGAGGCCTTTCACCAATATAGGACAACAAATTCCTTAGTTATAGGAATGATATTTTACCTGCAACGTTACTAGCACAGATATATTAACAGTGTAAAGAACAGTAACTTATAGCACTATATCCAAGTCCATTGTAAATCATCACCACTCGCCATCTGAGGGGCGTAGCTCTGAGGAAGCTTTATGCGGTTTTTAGTGTATGGTAGACTGAAATGAACTCTGTTGAACTTTTACACTGTGGTGTATGTTGGTCCCGTAGAGAATCCATGGGAATCCATACCCACCATTATGATATGTAGACACTCCTGAGCACTAGACCTATCAAAGCTGTTCTTAGCTACCCACGCAGTGGCCTAGTTCCAAGGGATATTGCATTTCACTGGGTTTTTTGTAGGGGGGGTGGGCCAGGGAGGGGGTGTTTTAAATGGTGAATTCAAGTTGGATGCTGCCCATTTGCAGCAGCGTTGTGAGGGCATGGCTGAGCCATGCTTCTGCATTGTGTCCTGGAGGGGCGGGAGGTATGATGAAGAGGGGGTAGGTGGGGACTTTTTTGTCACCAAGGTCGCTTGGGGTCGAGTCCCATCGACTGCACTGGCTCTGGCACATTTATTTTGGATGGGTAGAATGAGCCTCTTCTGCTGGCTGGTATGGACTCTTCTCCCGTCCAACCACATAATCACTCGAAAGCAGCTGTGCCATTCATACATTTGGCCAGTGGTGGCACTAATTGAAGTGTCCCCCATCATCTGCCCTTCCACAGTCACTTAATGCCACGTGTTACGTATGCATGTATGATGTCTTCATGTATGCATGTGTTTGTCATTGTGTGTGTGTGTGTGTGTGTGTGTGCGCGTGCGCGCTACTATGTTTCTGCACCCCGGTGCAGAGGACTATTACCATGTGAAGAAAAAAAAAATGAAAGAAAACTGTGGATTTTTCCTCTCTTTGGCCTTTTTCTTTTCTAAATGACGTCTACTGTCCTCACTAACCGCTGTACAGTTCTGCCAGATTATTATACAAATCACACTATACACAAAATCGACACATCAACACACAACCCACCGCCACACAGCCGCCAACATGTTGCACATCCCCGCACATTGTATAGTCCGTCCTATCATTTCATCAAGCTGTTTTATTTTTTCCTTTTAAATATATAAATAATGTATAGATCACTAAAATTAACTATGTAAAATATTATTTCTGAACATTTTTAGATATATCCACTATGAATAAAAAAAAAACGTGTCATGACCTGTGTTATTTACAAATTGCTGCTTCGACAAGCATTGATTGAAAGATTTTTGTATTTAGTTAACTAAAATATTGTAGATTTGTGATAGTGAGTTTTTACTAAGCAAAAAAAAAAACACACCTACAAATGTATCAAAAATGACTATTAGTATTTTTGTATTGTCTCATTTTGTACAAAAGAAATAATATCAAATGTTTTGTTTTTTTCCTGCTAAATGTACCTAGCTCTAATACATGTGTTTTTAAATAAAAAAGCTCATTATGAACAAGAATGGCTGTCTGTTTATTTATTTATTTTTTGCATGTATGGTAGCTTTTTGGCCTATAGGAAGAATAACAAATTGTTAGAGAATGGAAGTCGCTAAACACCGTAAATGTAAATCTTAAATGTAACAACTGTTCAGTAATGTTCACAAAAAGAGGACGCACTACGATCATCAGTCATCAGAGATGGCATCTTCTTGTACCTGAGTTTTTAGCTAATGGTACACGTGAATCACTGAAACGGGTCTTTAGTGTGCATGATGCTAAAAGCTTAGCTAAGATTCGTGGAGAACGTTAAGGCTACTGATTAAGTTATAAGGCTTCTGACATCTGCTGTAATCTATAATAAGGCATCCTGAAAGAGTGGGAGACTCTGTCTTTTTGAGAAAAGGCTATGGTGCCACAAGCATGTGTTATGATTTCTGACAGCAGTAGAAAATCGTGTGTCATACTCTCCACAGTAAACTTGTGTTCGGATCCATAAAAGCACTCAGCGCCGCCACTGGGACTCCGAAAAGTTGGACCTTGGCATTCTATTTACACCTCAACAAACTAATCCCAAGCCCGTCCCCAATCTTTCAAACTTAAGAACTCACTGACAGCAGACACGGATTCGCGGCAAGTAGTAAATGCGTTTTAAGACTACAGCCAAGTCAGCTGAGTGAGTCAGAGCCAAGCTAGAGCTTTTTGGCAAAGAGCACCCCGATAGATCATAGCAGTGGCATCTGGATGAGTTCTAAGGGAGCCGACTGGTCCTGCGGTCATGTTTGGCTGCTGAAAGAAGGAGCAAAAGAGAGAAAAAGCTGGCATGGCCTTTGTTCAGGAAGAAGGCCAGGAATGAAAGGGGTGCTAGTAAGAGTAAGAAGGAGTGTTTGTTATGGAGACCGCGGAGAGAGGCTCAAGAAAGGGTGTTCCAGATGTTTCAATACACTGGCGTGTATGGCAGCACAATATGGAATTACATTTTATATTGCACTGTTAATATAGAATATTGCCTATGTTGCAGCATCAGTGGCAATTAATGCCAGACACATGTCTGTCTGTGGTCTCTGTACTGTAAAACTTCAGTTTACTCAAACCATCTATGTAAATGCACTCTTGTAACCTTTCCAGAAAAGAAGAATTCCAAAAGTATGTTTCATTTTTTTAAAGGTTTGAAAATAATGTAAAAAATACAATTTCAAAGAATTATACTAATTTTGCACATTTTCTGTTGATTCGGATGCAATGTCTCCACAACTGGTGCCCCCCCGCCCAAAGCAATAACTTTATTTTCTGTCACTACTACATACCTGATTACATTTACTTATGTATACAGCACTGACTTCTTTTTACCATATTAGATTCTTTACATTTTACTGATTTTCTTACCAGCTCATTTCCTGTTATATTAAAGTGACTGTGCTTTAAAGAACTGTAAATGTCAGTCCAGATGCAGGGGATGCTTGTCTTTTCAGGACAGTTTTGAGAGTATATGCTGTTACACGAGCTTTTAAAGATCTACAACTAAAACTAAACTACATAAACTGATACAAAACATTATCATGCTTAGAATAAACAAAAATGTGTCTATGCTAGGCCTATAATTTGAATGTACCATGAGAAAATGTCTGAAGGATATATCAGCTAAAATTTAGGGAAAGTTCACCTCCAAACCCTCGTATAAATGAATATTAGTAAAATGAACCAACATTAAGTGATGACAACTAGCCATGAAAAATGTAATAATAACTTGATTGTTTCAGAAGACCCTGAGCAGCGTGCTGTATGAAAGGATAGTGAAAGTGAAAATTAAAATGAGCAGAATGAATGAACCCATTTCTATGTTTATGTAGCAGCCTCATGCCATACATTTTACATATCTGAAAGCATTCTGATATTGATAAGTGCCCAAATATACTGTTCAGCCCTACTGGCATGTCTGCATATCAAGAAAACCAATGAAGACTTGGAGATTATTCTGGATTATCATAGTGAAATCTGACCCAGCTGCCCATGAAGTGATATTTGTTTTAAAGGTATTGGAGAGGAGCGCCACCCACATGGCAGCGCCCCATCCCGAACAGAAGCTTATTTAGTCTCATGATGACTGCAGAGCAGCGCATGGGTGCCGAGTGTAAACGGATTTGTGGATGGGTGAAGGAATAAATAAATGAAGGAATTTGAGCCAGAAGTCGTCAGGGCCTACAAGGCCAGCTCTACGGGGCTCAGCTGCATGGCGGCGAACCCACAAGGCAATTAGAATTATCGAAGAAAACAAAAATATGTTTGTAAAACCTGTATGTATTTACTCACCGAGCCAGAGAAGGCCCAACATAACCCAAGCCAAAGGGGCCAAGTGAGGATAGTAACCAAAGAAAGCAGAAATTTTCGAGAACAACCTCCCCTGGTTGGTCTGGACCGGTTGGTCCGGATTTTTAGTGCTGTTTTATCTCCTGGGTGTTACTGACGGAACCTAGAGATCTCTGGATTCGATCTTCTCATCACACACATTCTCGCTCTCATTCTCATTCAGGCCATAGTGTGTGTGTATGTATGCGTAAGGTAAGAAAATATACAACACCTAATCGTCCAGGTGTCTGCTGAGGCTGTGCAGATTCTCTGTTTGCTGTCTCACAATAAACTGCTGCCAGAGTCAGTTACGCTGACCTGCAGGATCAGATGTCGTACACTGTCCTTGATGGCCAGTCCTTATGTGGTGAGGGGATTCCATAACAAACTTTCAAAGCTGAAGGGGCTTAAGCAGGCTTTTGGTACAGCTGTTAGAAATACAGGGTTAAAAGTCAAAGTGAAGTATAAACAGTGTGTTTTCTATTTGCCCTGGAACAAATGACATCATATTAAAGCATTAAAAAATCGAATGGAATCTACTTAGCTTGAATGTATCTGATCAGTCTAGGCATGCATGATTTCAAAAACTGGCTTAGCAAGTTTGACACTGTCTAACATAGCTGGGTGATTCAACAACTGAGGTGCTATTTGTGTCCCACTGATATTGTAATTGCACTGCAAGCTATGTGCATATTTCAGATAAATGACTAAAAACATGATAAAACCTATCTAGAAAACAATTTATACGTGTCTCAGGCCACTATTGTTTTACCTCTTTTTCTGCTTTAGAGTATGAATGCATTCACTATCTCATACTTGGAACATTCTTCTAAATGAGTCATCCATTACCTGTTATGAAAATGTACATTTTACATGTTATTATGCAAAATATTTGAAATACTGTATAAGACACAAATTCAAGACAGAGTGCATCATCTGGGTCCTGAAGATCATGAGAAAAAAAAATTAGCTTCTCATTCATTATTCTTTACTTTCAATGACAGCGTTACATTGGTTTTAATTTAAATTACAGAAGTAAATGATATTCTATATATATATATTATATGTTAGAAAACACACTTTAAGTGAAATCATGAGAATGTCCACGATGCTATAAACACGAACACTAAATAATCACATTGTGTATTTTCGCTAATTCTGTGCTTTAAGAAATCAGCTCTGTTATATTCTGCTTTGTTACATATTTTAAAAAATGTCAGTATTAACATAAATTCATAAATTCAGTGTTAAAAAATTAGTTTTTGAGAGTTAGAGCCTCAAAATGGCACCAGAAATCATGGAGTCACTTACCAAGTGAATGAACTGTCAGCTCACCAATTAGTGTTGTGAAGACATACCTAGCACACAGCTCACCCTTGCCTCGAATGTGTTGTGAACTGTGCTGTGAACTCTCAACATTTTTTAAATCACTGATACACTTAAAACCAACATGTGAACAAAATGAAAGCTAGCGTGCATCTGCTTCTAGTGAGTTTGTGTAGAAGAGGGCAAATTTGGAAATGGCATATGGGGGAATGGACAGTTTTGGCATACATATACTGTACTATATACTAGAAAAAATACTGCCAGGGACAAGAGGAGCACTGTGGTGGGGTGGACCTGTCCAGCTGGGAGTGGGAGCTGTGGTGAGGATGGGAACCAGGCTGGAGCGAGGGTGGGACTTCAGCAGGAAGGGGGTCTGGGACGCAGAGAGGGGCTTTTGAGTCCACCTCAGCCCACAGAGAGGAGGGGAGGCCTGGGCAGGGCTCCGTTCCTCACTTCCTTTAGGGAAATGGAGCACATTCCTGAGAGCTGCCCTGGAAAAGAGAGAGACAGACAGAGAAAGCGAGATGGATATGGTGATGGTGGGTGAGGGAGGGGTGGCTAAGCCAGTGTAATCATCAGGAATTTGGGATGAATGAAAAGATAATGAGAATGGCACACTCAATCCTAGTAGACTGCATTTTACTGATGGAGAGACACAGTAACGGCCTGATTATTTGCCACAATCCAATCGAATGTGTCTGGGTGAAGACGCAGTGTGAGAGAGAAGAGAGAGAGAGAGAGAGAGAGAATGAGGGCTGTGCTTTATTCAGAGCTACACTACATTACCTAAAGCAAATCCATTTTCATGCCAACACCATTTTGAGACACTAATCCATTCATAACTATGCTCATAACTGCTGCTTGCTTGCTTGGATATTTCTGCCTCCTACTCATATACATGCTGGCGTAGGTGGCTCTTACTGGAATTAATAAAAGTTCTTATTTCCAAGGGATTATCCTGCAGCTCCACTGTTGTATCAAAATAATATCACAGCATTTCCTGTTGGCTTCATATATAATTAGGAAGTAATCCAAGAACATCCATTTAATTATGAAAGGCAGGATTGCCCTAGTTTTAGACGCTCCAGTTTTCCAGGCTGAGGGTTGTGCAGGGTCTTCCCTAGGTTTTAGTCAACAAATGCATACAAGGCATTGAAATGGTTTCCTTCGTTAAAATGGATTACTTCGTAGCTAGTGCTAATGTTTTACAGCTTCTGTGCATCAGAACACACGAAGTAAATTAATCTGTATGGTCGGAATTTCTCAAAACATCTAAAAAATATTATCGTTTGCAGTTTTCAGGATTAATTTTAATATTTAAAAAAAAAAACAACAACAATGTAGAATAAGAAACAAGTGATAGTGAAATACTATACTGTGCCAGACACTGTATTCTAGCAGCAGAGTGCAAAAATGTTTTATGAGCTACGGAATAACAGTAATGTATTATTGTGCAAACATTACCAAAAATAGCAGCAACCGGATAAAATAATGTAAGAGTGTATAAATAAATTAAGGAAATTTCATAGTGTGAGTTTGTGATTTTTTGATTATTGGGGAAAAGTTTAACTGTGTAAATGTGTGTGGGTTAATAGGAAGAAACAGTTCAATTCAGGAATGGGTGTGGTAAGTACAGCTCTGAACTAGATCTGGTTAAGAAGTCAGATTTCCCTTCCTGGATGTAAAATTCAGTATGCTGCAGAGCACTTGGAGGGTGGAAGTAGGTGTGGGAGGGGTGAGTGCAGTAGTGCTATGTCCATGGCAGAGGGGAGAGTGACCCCAACGATCTTTTTAGCTGACCTTACATTCCACTGTAGAGTCCTGTGGTCTGGGGTGGGGCAATTTGTAAACAAGGTCATGATGCAGCTGTACAGGATGCTGTACAGTAGAACATGGGTACGATGGGGGGAGCGTTTAGGAATGGGGGTAAGTCAAGTGACAGAGCTATTATGAAATTCTGAAATGACGATGTCTGTTGTTACTGCAGCTCCTGTATTTTTAACTCTGCATATAATGACACTGTCAGTAGAATTGTCTTCAGAATGTTCTCTTCTCTGGATAGTTTGAAAACTCACTAATGCAGATTATAGCATTGAGATTTTCTGTTGCTAAACCTCCATTAAGGTGAAGTGGCTAAATGCTTGTAGATACAAATTTAGCCTTCACTACAACACACTGGTTGCAACACAGGGTAGTAGTAGTGGCATATGAGAGAGCTCTCTCACCGCTAAACGTCTGCACATTTGCGAGAGCCCAGACAGTTGGGACAAGCGTAATTTTTCACTAGTAATGGTGCATGTCCTCAAAAAAACATGCTTAGATGACTTGTAAGTCGGCCTGCAAAGGCTCATATGGTGTGGGCATCATAGTTGGGCTTTGCCACACATGCTGTTTGATGTGTATTCAGGCTGAGCTCTCCAAGGTCAGACCTTAAATTTTCATCATAGGAAAGACAAGAACATGGAATTTTGAAAGTGGTTTTGAGTTAAGCATCAGTGTTACTGTAGCACAGAAATGACTCTTTAAGGGATAGTTTGCCAAAAGATCAAATGTACACCCATTCCTTCTGATATTTATAACAATGTCCCCTATATCTATATGAACGGACAAAACTACAGATGTAAAGTTGGTTGGTACTTCCGTTTTAATGATGTGATGAAACTTAATGATGTATATGGACAGGTACCATCTAAAAAGTGAACAGCTTGAGATTTTGTGGCAAGCATCTGATGATTCTGGCATTTTGCACAATGCTACATTGGAATATAACTTCCATTAGCTATTTGTTAGCTGTAACTCCAGTGCTAAATAGACAAACTTTGGACACCAAACATGTCTTGGCTGATATACACATAGCAAATGGGGGAAATTTGTAAATTTGATTTTTTGTTGATCTCCTCAAGTGGTAGAGAACCTTGTTTAAATACTCACTCAGTAAATTAAGATGATCTTACAGCTACAGTGCGTTTGGTCTACAGCTCACAGGGTGGCCTAGTGGTTAGGGCATTTGCCCTGTGATCAGGAAGTTGTGGGTTTGATTCCCAAGACTGCTAAGCACCTCCAAGATACCCTGACTGAGGTACCGTCCCCACACGCTGCTCCCCGGGCGCCATGTTCCTGGCTGCCCCCTGCTTCACTTGGTGAATGGGTTAAATGCAGAGGAAGAATTCCGTGCGGTTCACACTGTGGTGTGTTC
Source organism: Bryconaethiops microstoma (assembly GCA_037577275.1). Taxonomy (NCBI): domain Eukaryota; kingdom Metazoa; phylum Chordata; class Actinopteri; order Characiformes; family Alestidae; genus Bryconaethiops; species Bryconaethiops microstoma. The sequence continues at coordinate 10,812,145 of JBBJLS010000155.1, read as the reverse complement.
ACGTATGTCAGAATGGTCGCTTTCATCTGTATGTGTTTTGCAGTGTTTTAGAGAGGAGGCAGGTTTTTAAAATTTCCAGATGGAAGTAGTGTAAATGACTGTCATCTGCATGTAAATAGTAGCTCTGTTTCAATCCCTCCTGCAGTCTCTCTCTGGACCTCGTTCCCTGGTCAGTTCCTGCCAGCTGGCCACTCGCACAGTCCTGAAAACTGCACGGTCAAGCCAGTGCTATAAGGACTTTCTCTCTCTTTTGCCCTTTTCTACCTTTTTCTTTTTGCTCTCCCTTTTTCTCTTTTACTCTCTCTCTCTCTCTCTGTCACTATTTCCCTTCTCTCTCTCTCTTGGTCTTTTTAATTCTCTCTCTCTCTCTCTCTCTCTCTCTCAGATACAAACAAAACTGCAGACTATGCATGTGCGTCCGTCTGCAATGGTCATTACTACACTACTGTTCAGGAGGCTTCATGTTTCTGAGGCCTTTCGCAAGTTTACAATCATGCATTTTGAGTACGACACAAACCCTGTGGTAAGGTCACGGCAGAGAGTAAAATAGAGCAAAATGTAAATATTAGTTTCTTTGCATTCAAGGTTTCGTCAGTGTAACTTGGCAAGGAGGTAAATATTTGTAGATCTTCACAATAAGATTAGCTCTGCTTGATTCGTCCTGGCTGTTGGTGCTGACGTTTTGTTGTACACAGAACAAGTGCGGCCATGTGTATAATTTATTTGTGTTCTTGAGTAACAGCATTGTCAGCAACTTGTGAGCAAAAACCACAAGCTTATCCTAACACTTTAAGAAAAACACATTTCATTTATGAAGCTGTGTTTCCAAACACAAGACAAGCCAAGTGGCCATGCCTGCCTGAAAGCATCCGCTCTCTGAGCAGCCATTATACAGGGGTTAGCTGCCATTATACAGGGGTAAACAGCCCGTCTGCTCATGGGAAGCCGAAATGTTGACATTTGATGGAAATCGCTGGAAAGTGTTTCATTAACAAAAGGCGCACTTTCCTTTTCTCAAAAGCTTCCTGAACTACAGTTCCAGCTCATTCAAATCAAACTCCAACATGCATGCTTTTTCTCCTCATTTGCAAATTTCTTTTTAGCAGCCGAGGAACTTCGGTGAATGTGTTTGCTTTTGAGACAACAAAGATTGTGCCCAGTGCAATCTAGCGACTGGATGTCGGCTGTTAATGAACAGAAGACTAGTCTAACTGGTCTTCTGGCTCCTCCGGTCATTCCTACTGCAAAGGTAACTTGTTCATTTATAGCTATTAATGGTCTCATGATTCACAAAATGAATTATTTGATACAAAATGATACAAAAGTGCTGTCTTGATTTAATACATTTTTCAATGCAGAAAAACTATTATTTTAATATTTCCATTTTCTGATTATTACAGCATTCAGTATTGTGCAAATACAATATTTGAAACCAACAATGTGCTTTTTAGTCTCCGAATCTAATGCTGTAGCAACAAGTTCATTTTTAGGCCCAAGCAAACACAGCAAAATAAGAAAATAACAACATACTCCACTCAGTGCAGATGTAAACGCACGAACCCCCTTCTCAGGTCCTACAGGGCTATGTTTCTATCTGAGCGGAACGTTAGCAAGCTGCTCATCTGAATTTCAGTGAATTTCAGAAACATTGATGGGTAGGATAAACAGCATAGCCTGCACATCACACTTGTACACCTGCACATCACACTTGTCTTCACCTACTTATTTGTACTTCCTATTTTGTTCTATTTTATATATATATATATA
>JBBJLS010000155.1:10789492-10802270 GCA_037577275.1 Bryconaethiops microstoma | reverse complement strand
AGAGAGAGAGAGGGAGAGACAGGAAGAGGGATAGAGAGAGATAGATAGAGAGAGAGAGAGAGACAGAGAAATTAAAATTCAACGCGGCAGATCGCACAGATTGCCAGTCTGCCCCTGTATACTTTCCGTTAATGTATTAAGCTGAATTTAAAATGAAATTAAAGTGTTTCGAATTCAGTCATTTTTCTTTAAATCTCTCTCTCTCTCTGGGAAAGTCCAAAACAGCCATTTTGCCGCTCTGAATTTAAATCTCTCTCTTTCTCTCTGTCTCTCTTTCTGTCTCTCTCTCTTTCTCTCCTTCTCTCTCTCTCTCTCTCTCTCTCTCTCTCTCTCTCTTCTGGAAAAGTCCAGAACGGCCGTCCGTTTGGGTGGCGGGTTTTTAGAAGAATGAAATGAAAACAGGAGAACAGGAGGGCAGCAGCCAATAACTGGAAATTCAGCTGAATTTATATTTGGATTACTATTTACCTTATTAGTAAATTATATATTTTTAATAATTCAGAACTAAAATGCGTAAAAAAAACATATTGCCACGAAAAAAGAATAAAATTGCAGTTTATTTGCAGTTTCCGTGTTATTGAGGAGAGTTCGGTTCTCAGAAAAAATCTGCGTGTGACTGAATCCGCGACTCCTGATCCGTGCAAAACTGGGGGATTACTGTATATGATTCATATTATTGTGGCTTAAAAGACAATACCCTCCATTCTAAACATCTAGTAAAAAGGTCTGCGAGAATCACTGCATACTGTTAAATAAATGCTATTATTACAATACACTGGGGGAATTACAACCCAGCTGCACTTCTTACTGCAGCCAAAGAGGAACTGTTGATAATTCTGGGATATGTTTTGACTGGTGATATTTATTCACACAGCATCACTCCACTTCTTGAAAGACAGCCAAAGTCATAGTTTACCTTATAAATGGTGAATAGCTGGACACAAATGGTGAATAGCTGGACATTAAGTGAATTCAACATTTTGTACATTTGCTTGGTTCAGAGATTCCGGGGCCAGATCTGAGTGAAAAGCGCTGACTCAGATATTTGCTCAAGACCTAAATGTTCAAGCTTAAGAAGCTAGCAAAGCACATTGTACTGTCCTCGCTGTTTTATCCCGTAAATTACGTGTCTACAAAACGGTCACCTGGGATGCTTTGCTGGTCATGCCTGTGCTTGTGCTGTTTTGTCATTTGCTTGAGAAGTGGAAGCGTTACCCAGATTATAGCCACAAAGCTGGAAAGATTCTCTAGATTTTTGTGGACTGTCACTTCAACATTTAAATTTACTGGAATTGTGCGGGTCCTTTCTGTGTGGAGTTTGCACATTCGTCCTCTGTCTGCATGGATTTTTACCTGGTACTCCAGTTTCCTCCCACGGTCCAAAGACTTGCATGTGAGGTGATTTGGGGATTTTAAATGAGTGATTTGAACATTTTAGACTGAGTTTTTACCCTGTGATGGACTGGCAACCTGTTCAGAGTATCTCTCTATTTTTGCCTTAGAAATGTTCCTGTAGGCTCCAGAGATAATAGATTAATGCATGGATAAATGGAACTAAGGGGCCCAAGGCATAAAACACAGACCCATATCATAATTCCTCCTCAGCCAAACTTTACAGTTGGCGTTATGGGTTCCGGTATATAGTGTTCTTCTGGTATTTGCTAAATGCAAATTTGACTGTGCAATAATTATTCCTGAGCAATTTTTTCAGAGCACATTATCCTGCTGAAGAAAACCACTTTGATTAGGGAATACTGTTGTCAATATGCCATATTTTCCCTTGGTAAGTGACACACACGCAAACATGATGTAAAAGAAAATGTGATTTATCAAACCAGGCCACCTTCTTCCGTTGCTCCGATTGTATGAAGTTTACATGCCCATGGTAAGTGCTTTTGTTATAGGACAGGAATCAGCATGGCTAATAATTACTTCCTAACGTATCCCACCCTCATGTGTCATTGTAACAATATAACTACTGTTATTCACTTCATCTGTCAGTAGTTTTATTGTTGTGGGTGATTGGTGTACATCTGCAATGATACCTATATTAACACAATGCATTTTTACTACAGTTTGCATTATGAATAGAGCTAATTCTGAGCCAATGTAGAGTGAACGCTTTTTTTAATGGATGTCTCACAGGCTAGCCAATTATGCAGGCAGACCTGTTTTCATGATATACTGCATCCCATAATGCTACATGTCATTTCAAGAGGACATAAACACGCGACCTCCTGGTCAGCCCTCAACATTTTCAGAATGGTTTAAAAACATTTAATGTAACCCACAACTTCATGCTTGTATAGATATATAAATAATATGAAGAAAAGAAAAGAAAATGTGTCCGAATGCTTCTGCAATAAAGTTACTTACTGCATAAATAGTAACTTACTAAAGTTTATTTTGGTGAAACAGTCTTTCATTCTTATTAGTGGAGTCATACTTTATACATTCAAACTAGCTTATATTGCCAACTACAAATGAGATGAAAATGAAATAATTCGCCATTTAGCAAATGAAGGAAAAACCACACAAGTATACCACAAACACACACACACACACAAACAAGTTCAAAGTTTCTTTTTGGAGATGGGTATAAAACAACACCCTCTGTCATGATGTTGAGTGTCTTTTAAAAGTCACTCAGGCATGTCTTTTGACCAAAATACATCTATATGTGCTGCTAAAGAGCCGAAAAGTGACTAGGAGTGGTTTCTTATCAGTGACTGGAGGGCTCATGAAAATGAGATGGGGCTTGAAATTGGTAGTTCCCACCCCATGCCCATGCCTCCATGGCTTGTGTCTCATACCTGTCTGCATGCTGACATGAAGAGTGTCATGCAGTATAAAGAAGACACTTGTGCGGTATACAGTGCACAGGATGCTGTGGAATACATCCACAGTGTTAAACTGTGAAAAAAGATGTTGTTTTAACTGAAAAAGAAAGTAAACTGTCTGCTTTTGAATATATATTTGGGCTTATTAAACATCAAATAATTAAAACAGCAAAAATGTGTGTCTCACACTTAGTACAACCCAATCAAAGAAAGTTTAAAAAAACATTTTCAGTGTTTAGGAGCTGTATTCCAATGGCTTGTTCTGTTTATCACAAAAGCAGGACAAGGATCCCAATTATTTTTTACATTTACGGCATTTAGCAGACGCTTTTATCCAAAGCGACTTCCATTCCCTAACTACAGGGAACGGTCTCCCTGGAGCAACTTGGGGTTAAGGGTCTTGCTCAGGAACCCAGTGGTGGTGTGCTGGAGGTAGGATTCAAACCCATGACCTCTTGGTCCAGAGGCAAGTATCCTACCACTAGGCCACCACCACCCGTTTAGCATCATTTAGCATATGTGTAAGGTAAGTATTCAAAATTAATGTCAGTTTGGATTAAACGTGCTATCTTTTGCAGCTTCTTTTTCATTCATGATCTCTCTCTTTCTGTCTCTCAATTGCTTTCATATTGCATTTACTATTCCACACAAACCACTCATGGATTTTCTTGCTCTCGCTCTCTTCCTAATTACCCCATCATTAAGCTATTTGTTCTTTATTGTTTACAAAAGTCACCCTCCACTAAACAAGCGCACTAGTTTGGAATCAATAAGCAATGGAAAACTTAATAACTGGCTCCCCCCCACAGTGTAATGCACAAGGCAGGCTTAGCCATAAAATCCATTTGCCCAACAGCTGCAGAGCAGCCATTAGCAGGGCCGTGTCCTCCCACTATCTTCAACAGCCCGTCCCACCCTGACTTCTGCCTGAGGAATAATTCTCATATGTTCTAATTGCTCCAGCAGTGAAGTTGACATCTTGCAGAAAGTAGAGCGTGGTGGTGCTGAAGAGGGGATGGAGACAAGAGCCTGTACAAGAGAGAGGAAATTAGAAACATGTTTATGAGCTGGCTCTTTTAAAGAACAAAGGGAAAAATAGGCACATTTGGAAAAGCGGGTGTTTGGGGCGTAAGTGTGCGCATAAATCCATGTGTTTGTGTTGGTAAATGATTAGATATGTTTGTTTTTCCGATTGTGGGAGACTGATATGAAAGCCTTTTACTGTAGCGATCTTGATAACTGACAGAGTACAACATGCCAACTAGCTCTTTTTGTCCTCGATCCTTAATTGTTGTTTTTGGTTTACAAGCCGCAAATATGTCGTATTCCAAGTCCACAACTGCAAGATGCATATTAACCCACATAGAAGCTCAGCCAAACACTACACACTAAACGGCACACACTGCAGAGTAAACAGGGCTTGAATTATTCACCATGCCAACTGGAGTGAATTGGTGATTAGGCAAAGTTTCCCCTGCCTGAGCTCCAGTTGAGCTCTCCCTCTGTTTTATGGGAACTGCACTCCCTTTGATTGTGGCGAACACTTTAGCAGAAACTGGAAACCCACTCTCTTCCTCACAGCAATCTTGTTTTGCAGGGACGACTGGTCTTGTGTTGCACATTAGGCCTGTTAGGGATCTTCAGACTTTGTTGATTATATTTTGGAGGCTCTTTTATGCCACAAATATCTTTGCTACCAGTTTGTAGGCAGGTAGTAACTTGACTGCTGTTTTGGTTGTAATAGTTTGGTTCATTAGCTTTAGAATCATGAAAATCACATTGAAGCATGCTGGATGGTGGGCTGTGGCCGTAGCTGACCGAATGGCTTAATTCATTTACATGTAAACTGCTATGTAAACTGGCTGAAACTGATATACTTGACTTTGAAATCTATTATTTAGCACTTGAACACTCCGTCCATCACCACTGTAAATCCTGCTCAAGTTACACAATGTATCACACCAGATCAGAGATATAAACTGAGTGATCTAATTGATAACATATGTTGCTTTAAAGCTAAACGTCTTTGTGTGAGTGAGAAGTCATGCAAAGGCGGTATTTTAAAGGATTTTGTATACTTTACGATTTTCTTTTAAATGATGTCCCCTCTCTGTGCTCACTCACTAAAGCTTATTTTCAATATTTTTGCTTCAGTATTGACTGTAGTCATAGCCTGGGGCAGCACAGCTTGCCAGCAGGGTCCACAATTTGCACAAGCTTTTTATTTTGGATAAATGCAGCAGTTCCGGACATATGTTTCAGATTTGAGGTGAGCACATTTAAAGGAATCCGTTGATCCGTAAGGTCTATATAGTCCCGACAAAGCATAGAGATTCTCCTTGTTGTGATAAATTAGGGATGGAAATTCCTGCAGGTATCTGCAGTCTGTATAAGACTGCTTGTGATGTCAGAAGGGAAACAGCTGAGCAGTTTGATATAGAATCTCGATATGAATGGTCCAGTCCTCTTATGGGTTTGTCATCTCTGTTGTGGAAAGTCCCAGGAACGGGTCTGAGTAGCATATGAAATGGTTTTAAGTCTAGGCCTGGTACTACTCAGTCTTCAAAGACTCACATCCTGCACCTCCTGTGTAAACACAAGTCAGTGTTTTTGGGAAACGGCTTAGAAAAAAGTTCAGAATTTTAGCTTTTCAAAGCTTTATTTTTTCTATGCGTCACTCTAACTGGGAAAACAAGCAAGCTACGCACATACTGAATACAGTTGAATTGGTGAAACATCATTAACAAAGAAAAGTAGCATAACAATAACTAAATTAGATTCCATTGTAGGATGTGAACAAGTTTCCACTGACCCAAAACACACAGCCGTCAACTAAGCCATCTATCAGAAAAACACATCTGTATCTTTCAGGCTACAATACACTGTCACTCGGTTAGTACGCTCAAGGACATGCCTTCAGTACCTTTAGACAGAGAACATAATTGTACCATGTTCCACTGACACCATACACTCTGTCTTTCCTACTTGAAAAGGTTAAATTATCAAAAGATAAGAATGTGCCTCTTTTACCTAGGAAAGTGACTGTAGTATACCTTTGAAAATCATTCAAAACACACAATTGGACCAATAGGACCTTATTGTACCAATGAGGGTACATTTACACTCTTTGTACCGTGGGAGACAACATATTAACTTTTTTGGATTTATATGAACACACTAATTACAAACACATCATGCTTTTGTGTCAATTAGGAACTGAAATAGAAGAAAACAGCAAAATAAGACAACAGCATAAGTATAAGAAAACAGCAAAATAAGAGGTGGAGTTGCTGTTTTCTTCTAATTCAGTCCCTAATTGACACAAAAGTATGACGTGTTTGTAATTAGTGTGTTTATATAAATACAAAACATGATTTAAAAAACGTCTATTGTCTTTTGCTTTTCTAGCCTCATCTATCAAAGAAGATCTTTTCAAAAGCGAAACTGATTTTCTAAAGCGACGCATCTATCTTTAGATTCAGGCCTTAAGAAGAAAAACAACTGTGTATTCATGCCCCCAAGCCCTAACAATAACCATTCTGAACTTTCTCTGCAACTTTGTACATGTGATTTTGCAGCATGTTTGTAATATAAAGACACACTTGTTTTTATTTCTGTCCCATGTGTGTCCTCTGGTGCCCTCCAGTGATTCCAGAGAATGTGGGAGCTCAGATCAGGGTATTTTTTACAGCTTTATGTTCGCTCCAACTCCAGTGATCTTCCCACATGGCCTGAATAAGTGTTACTCAGCTATCACTTATCGTCTCTGTAATGAGGAATCACACTTCTCAAAATGGAACTCTACCCTGGAGGGATGCCGGTATGCTAACACACAACTGAGCCACACCAAAACTTTCTCTACTCTCACAAGTTGACGCAATGTCGAGATAAATAGGCCAAGACAACACATACCATGGTCATACTGACCCCCTCAGACTATGGGGTTTCTGGGAAGCAAAATCACTAGCATGGAGGTTCTTTCCTGTCAGGCATTTTTTTCTTCTTCTTCGTAACTTTGGTCATTGAATGAATCAACAAACACGGCATTGCTCCCCAGTGAGTGGGTGGACTAAGATGAACCTTTTGAACTGTGTTTCTCCTCTGAACGTGCCTCAGTGCTGGGGGTTTCTGGGTCACTGCATCTGGCAGGAGGAAATTGAAGCTTCGGGTAGAAAATAATTTGAGGGACCCTTAACTGTAGGTGAACTCCTGGGTTCTCTATAATTTTTCTTTATTAGTGACTAGAGGTACACTCAGTCACCTGCTGTTTTCAAGTCTCAGCTACAGCTTTTAAAAGCATGTTTTGCTTATAGAGCACATTCGAAATCAACGTGCTGTACTAAATGATCATTTAAGCAAAAAAAAAAAAAAATTAACCTAATAAAGAACAGAGAAAAACAAAAACAAAAAGACAAATAAAACAGTACAAAAGGAATTAGCAGACAAATCAAATGTAGTACATTTTCCCCCTTAGCTACTTCATGTACTTTAGTGCTAGCAGTAATGATCATGGCGATGGGGGATTTTTGACAGGACTAAACTGGGAATAGTGTGAATATTACAACACAGTCATTATGAGAAGTATATTAACTTGTCACTTGAATAGCATTTTGTGCATGCTATGCCCCTGCATGGTATCATCTAGAAGCATTTCTGGTCTTTCTGAAGCGTTTAAACTCTTGTTAAGCTGTAAGAGTTGGTAAGCTAAATGCTATGATGTGTTTAAAGAAAGTATATGAAGGCAGACATCCCCCCACCCAACACACACACACACACACACACACATACACACACACAAATTTAGACCTCCTCTCACATATACAGCATATTACTCACACCATGCTTTTGCAAGTCCACTATTAAATGAATGATTCCAGTATGACCTACTAGCATGAATGAAACCCACAGCTGTTGCCACTTGTCGAAATGCATCTGCTTATTAATGTTATATTCTGTGGAACATTCCTGAGGCACTGTTCTACTGAAAAACTAAAACTATTTCCTTCTGCTTGTGTCATAATAAACTTTTTTGACCCTAATCTCCCTGTCAAAAATGCAAAATCACAACAGGCCATGAAGTAAGTAGTACTTAGTAGTACTTACTACTACAATAAGACAACGAATTATAGTTTGTAGCAAACTGCTGAAATATGTCATGGTAACGTCCCTGGAAAACGACTGACACGATTAACAACAGTTATATGAAATACCCTAAAACAAGGTTGGTGAAGTTTCATGACACTCGACTCTATCGTGAGACTTTTGCGCTGAGGGTGGTCTTAGAAAAGAAAGAAAGAAAGAAAGTGGGAAAGAATGAACAATCACAGGAGTGAATGAATTTTTTAGAGACTATATCCTTAAAACAATATATTTATGATTATTTACAAGTTCTTTAATAGTGTCAATGGTTCTATACAGAATCGTCCAAAAAGCATTGAAATGCATCTTCAAAGAACATGTCAAAAATGATTCAAAATGACACAACACCCAAGTCAAAGAATCATTTTTTGGTAATGTACAGAAAGGGTTTTGCTAACAGTGTATCCTGGTGAAGTTGGCTCAAATTCCCACTGTAACTGTGTATTGGATGGGTAAAGTTATGGACACTGAAGAATGTCATATTTCATACTGCAGGAGGCCTCTTCCTAACAGGCCAAAGAAAGCAATGGGAAACAACACAAATCTGTTTCACACATGCATATATATATAAAGTGGTTGTGCCACTTTAGCACACAGATTAATGTAATCAGGCCAGCCTAAGTGCCTTGCTTTAAACATTCTCAGGTTCCTTTTGCCTCCTTGTCTGTCTGCTAGACTCCCTGGCTCTGCTATGATCTATGGCTCCTGTCTGTTTGGGCTTAGCATGAGAGAGTCAGAGTCTCTCTCTCTCTCTCTCTCTCTCTCTCTCTCTCTCTCTCTCTCTCTCTCTCTCTCTTTGGCAGAGAGTGGTTGACAGGTGCAAATTCATACAATCTATCTGTACACTCCCCCTGATTTGTATTACCTAGAGTCCTGCCCTGGCAATCTCTTTGGTCTACACTTTTGGCTAAGCACTTCTCCAGCATCAAAGAACGCCACTGGAAACCTATTAATGAGCCAGCGGGACAGGGTAATGTGATAAAGTGGCAGTATGTTCATATCCTCAGACATAGAATATAGGGCTGGGGTCATGTGCCAGGCTCAGAATAGCATGAGCACATTACTCCACCAGAGATCAAAGCTCTTACACATATTTATATATATAAATGCCAACCTTACCCCTTTCTCGTTCCAGAGAGATACCAGCTGCCTGACATTCTCTGACATGAGCCTGGAAGAGCACTCTCATTAGATTTGATTAAATAGTGGAATTGACTAATGTAAGCTGACAGGACATAAGTATTCAGACACTTGTACGCTTATAAATATGTACATAATGCATGTATTCCTAAGCATAGATCTAAGCAAGATAGAGTTAAACTGATATTCAGACACCAGGAATGAGTAAAAGTAGTAATTTGTAAAGCCTTTGTAGGCAGTTACAGCTTCATAAGGTCAATGATAAGATGTAATTTTCTTTTTGCAGCATTGTGATTCAGGTTTGATTCATTCCTTTTTGGAAACCGTCTTCATTTACCCAAGGTTTAGTTGTTTTGGTTAAAAATGCCATCTTCTACCCTTCTTCCTGCCTCCTTGTTTTCTATGATAACACGGGGCAGCTGGTGGCCTGGTGGTTAGGGAGTTGCCCCTGTAATTGGAAGGTCAGGGGTTTGAATCCCAGAACTGCCAGTAACATCACTGAAGTACCCTTGAGCAAGGCACCATCCCCACACACTCCCTGGGCGCTGTGTTCCTGGGTGCCTGCTGCTTCACTTGGGTGAATGGGTTAAATGCGTCATTCACACTGTGTGCTGTGCTGTGGTGTGTTCACGCAAGGGCCTCTTTCCCTCTTCCATACTTTACTATAGCCATGATGTTTCTCTCTCTAAACTTACAGCACTGAGTTATTGCCCAAGAGTTCTGTTTTTGTTTCTGATCAGAGTACTTTTACCAGCGTCTTGGTTTTTGTGTTGGGTGTAGGAAAGATGATGATTTGGGTGCAGTTCATTACTTATTGTTCTCTTCGTAGCTGTTGTCCCTGCTGGCTTCATGTTGTCTGGCTTCTCTTCTCAGGTGACTGCAAACTTCTCTTTTATCTTCCTTATCATTAGTCTGAGAGTAACATTGTAAAATCCTGCATGGTGCACATATCCAGGAATGATTAGTTGTGGTAAACATACCAGAGCAACAGCACATACCGTAGTTCTTACAATCTTCAGTGAATAGATCTCAGGGGCCATTCCCACTCATCAGCCTATACTGACAAACTTCTGTAACTTCTCTCGTGTCAGGCTTGTGTGTGTGTCTAATGGACTTATTAGCCAAGCATTCAGTCTGTGACAACCCTAATAGTTTCCAATGCGGCTGAGGTGTCAGTAGCTTCCCTCCAGCTGTGCATGTCTCTCTGAGGGTAGAAACATGAGAGAGAGTGACAGAGAGAGAGAGAGAGATAGGAATGAAGGATCTGCTGGTGATTCAGACGTGCGATAAACAGAGTGGTGGCCTGCCATCTCAGTTTAATGGTCTTCCAGCTTATTTATGGATATGACCTTCCTGGATTACAACTACATTTCCCATAAAGATATGGTTCTTTACGTCATGAATGTTTGCATTCATGTACTGTAATTGTGAAAGCATTCCATAAAAAGGCCCAAACATTTGACAGTGAAGTAACATTCCCAAACAAGTCAGAATTAAAGTCATCTCTTTCCACTTCTAGTCTAGGTGAGAGGCATTTCTGGCCATTGTGTGGTCATTCTGACATCAGTGCAATTAGTGGTGGTCTGAGTGGTCTGGTGGTGGTAGTGTGGGGTGCTGGAAAGTGAGTAAAGCTACTGTCTGCTGTTATTGCTGATGGATGAATCAAGTGTCAAAGAAAGGTGTGTTAATGAAGAAGAATCTGAAGCCTTTAAGACTAGTTTTACATCGAGTCTCTTATTGCTGTATAAGGTCTCTATCAGTTATCTATTAGCCCCAATATCAAGACCTTTCCCACCAATTATAAATCAAAATGTAATTAGTTGATTCCACTGTCAGTTAATATGTTGCTAGTTAATCTGACATGATAGGACTTCAAAATTGCAATAAAAGATTCTTTTCCCACATCATGCCCTCCAAATGAAAAAAAGAACTTCTTTGATAGCATGTCACATAAATTGTCTACCATTATCCAGTATTCTGACACTAGAGCTTAGGCTGATCTCCTTTTAAAAATATTTCAAAACCATCCTCTTCCAACTTGTGGGACGAATGTGAAGTGGGCTTCACAGGAAAAGAAGGCCTCCAAACCTCTTTCTCAAATGCATTATGAAAGTCAGGTTCTAATTTCCTTTCCTCAATGAAGTTCTGGAGTTTGTCCTGAGGACTTTGGTCTGTTCTTTGACATCTGTGACCGATTTGATTTGTACACTGGCGTTTCAAAATTGAACAGGCTCATGAAGACCGAGCAGCCCAAGGGACTTCAGATGTAAATGTTTGTTTGGTTTATTTTTCTAGACCTTGCTGATTGGGTCTATGTTGTGTCCCTGAAATGGGCTCGGTTTCCTAATGAGCGCTTTCAAAAAAATCCCCATGTGCTTCAAGTGCATTTCAAAATCATTGTGTTTGTCAAGGCAGATCCATCGTTTCCCACAGTTCAGAGGCCCCCCCACATAAAAAAAAAAAACAGCAATGTGAAGGCACAATTAACCAACCTCGGCATTATGCATAATTTGTTATCTTTTTCCTCAATGACATTTCATGCTAGGCCATTGTTTTGCTATGTGAGTCACCCTGTGAAACCAAAACAGAGGAGCTCAACCACCCATTTCTCAGCGTAGCGAAGACAAGTTGCAAGAGCATAACTGATGTTTTTGGGAAGCTTCATGAAGATAGAAAGGGTCTGCCTTGCTTTTGAATCTTGCAGCTTTGCAGATTGATTCGGAATGCATGCTTTTTGCCATGAGTCAGTAATTCATCTAGGTCACTGTTGGTTACAGTTGCAGCTGCTTACTCCAAATGTCAACATGGCCTAGAAACATCCGGACCCATCCCATCTGAGGTGGCCAGAGCCGATCAAAACAAGCAGGGTAAGTAACAGGGTCCTGTCAACCCTGCTGAACTGTAAAAGACCCGCAAAATGGTCTGAATTTCTGAAACCACTTTCAGCACAGAAAAACTTCAGCAATACAACTGTTTTTTTTTTCCCTTCTCTAGAGTCAGAGCAAAAGTATACAGGGCTTATGCACATAAAACGAATCAACAGGCTCTAATGTGTCTTGAGGACAGTATTTCTGTCATTCAGCTGTCATGAGAGCGTACTGACCTTTGCTCACCCATAAATCATGCAGCTCATGGTATGGGGAGATATAGTAGGTGTGCATGAGGAACCCCAAGCAGGCCCCTTCAGCAGACAGTGACAGTGTGGGGCTGAAATGATGCTGTATGTGTGGTGTTGCACAACATGATGGTGCCTCTTTCTGCTCTCTAGAGGCACATGGAAGCATTTAGAGAGACATACTGAGGAAAGCCACCTGTGAGAAATTAAGGCCAAGAGTACAGCTGGTATTAGAGTGCAGTAGAAGCTAGTCATTTGATTTCATAAGTGCCCAACATTGTGGGGTTTACTATCGTGTGAATAGTGAACACCCCATCGGTAAGAATGGATGGCTCTGTACTGAGATACTGTCTCCTTATCTATCAGTGTTTATTTTTTATGTACTTATATGGCAGGTCACAACCCTGAGGCCTTTATAGGTACAATCATAGGGGCGCAATTTATTGGTACAATTTGTTCCTGCCTCAGTAAATTAATTTCAGTATGTGATGAGTAACTGATGAGCAACTGATGATATCTTGCACACCAAACAGGGAAATATATA
>JBBJLS010000155.1:10765984-10779842 GCA_037577275.1 Bryconaethiops microstoma | reverse complement strand
TGTGTGTGTGTGTGTGTGTGTGTGTGTGTGTGTGTGTGTGTGTGTGTGTGTGTGTGTGTGTGTGTGTGTGTTTATTTCACAGTGTGCATGAATTTGGCTGTATAAGTGCATGTGTGTTTATATGTGGGCTGATCTCCCTGACCCTGACATGCAGATTGGTGATGTCATCAGGTCGATAGATTGTTTTGACATCATTATCCAACAGCAGTGGGATGTTTTATACCTGTGTCTACATGTATATGTGTGTGTGTGTGTGTGTGTGTGTATGTGTGTGCGTGTTTGGCTGGAAAAAACTAAGACTGGGAGTAATTTATAAGGAATGTTCGTTTAACAGCATTAACAGCACCACTGTTGAGTGTTTGCCTTTAACCCTTTCACAAGAAAGTTCTGACTATCTCTAACAGTCCGGAGTGAGTTCCTGTAGTACATAAGTTGCTGCAGTTCTAAAATGTGATTGTAGAAATCGTTGGCTAGATGTCATGTGCAGAACAGTATGGTGCAACAATCGACTACATCCAAACAACTCGACTCGAACATTTAGTAATAAAACACAATTGTAAAACCACATCTTTGATAATCCATCTCTGTTAGTGCACGTCAGCTGCTTCAGGCTCGGGTTGGGTTCATGTTTCAGATTTAGCAGTAGCAGTTGGGCCAAGTTTTGAAGCTGCAGGTATGGGTCGGATCCAGACTTTAGTTTTAGGCCCATGCAGACCTTTACCTCTTCAACTATTCTACTACTCAGGGGCGTATAATTTGGTGTTCACATTCACATTTCTACCTGACCTCTTAATGTTTGTTGAGTAATTATTGAAAATGCAGAGATCAAGACACTGTGTCAGACTTGGATTTTTATAATCCTTACTGATCTCATTTCATCAGTGAATACATTATGCATTTATCCCCTGTCACCTAATGTTTGCTCTGTTTTATGAGATTAATGTTCTTGTCAACACAACAGAAAGACTTCCAAACACTACCCTGAGTTAACCTCTATTACTCACAGAAGTACAGTAAGTGTGTCCTGTCTAGCCATGAATTTCCAGCCTTTTGGAATTCATTACCTCGGCAGGTCTGAACATGGCTGTGGCAGAGCTTTAACAGAGCTGAAAAGCTTCAAGACGGGCCAGGAAAGTGTTTGAAAGCCCAATGTCTTGGAAGCGTATGTGATGATAACAGCAGTATCAGAGCTGAAGTCATTTTTAGACTTGGGTTGGTCAATGGGAGACTGTCTAATCCAGCCGGAGAAATAAGAAACAATAAAACATACAAGGAAGGAAGAGAAAGACAGATTAGATAGGGGACACCGTGTAATTTTTGAATTATTACCAGGTCTACAATTCTGCCACATATTGGAGCCACTAGTTAAAACAGTGCTCTCTCTGTGTGGACGTGCTGAGGACCGTCATTAGATAAGTGCTGCTGGTCATCGAAGCAGCTAATTCAGAGGAGCCACCTTGTATAAGGTTCCACCGCATGGCCCTGTCCCATGAACCTCATTTAAACCCTAATCTAATCTAGTTTACTCAGGTATGCACTAAATATGGGCTCAGTAAATAAGCTGCTGTCTAGCATCTGTACAGCCTGTAATTTGGTGAACTGACTTTAAATACTGTTTTGTTCTCAAAATTGAATTAATGTGTCATAAGATATGGTTCAGTCAGAGCCTCAGGCACACATTTCTATGGTTTCTTAAAGGAATACTGAGTTTTTCAGCCTAATCCCTATTTGTCACATTTGTAGTGTATGATTGATTACCACAGACAAATTTTTCAACACTTCACTCTGTGCCAAGAAAAAACAACAAAACCCAATATGCAATAGCTGTGTACTGGGTGGTTGTAGCCTAGTGGGTAAAACACTTGCTTGTGAACTTGATGATCACAAAGTCCCAGATTCAAACCCCCACTTTCTACAATTGTGTCTTTGAGCAAGACACTTAACCCTCAGTTACTCCAGGGGTCTGTCCCTGTAACTAATGGTTGGAAGTTGCTCTGGATAAGAATGTCTGCCAAATGCCCTCAGAAGCCAATGGGTAATGTTTTCTGTCTACAAAAGGGAAAATGCTATTGTCCATAATAAGCAACACAAGATTTAGAGAGCCTCATTTTAAGAATGCACATAAAGCAAATCTATAGCTTGCATCATTAAAGGGCATGAATCCTAAATTTTTTTCTTCCATTTTTATTTTTTACTCTTTCTTCTGAATGGTTGGGGCCAAACTGCTATTGGCCTAATAGGCGGATGTATGTACATATAGACTTGGTTTTCATAACATCCTAAGAACAGTGAATTTAAACAAGCTTTTTTTTTGCAACTAAATTTGTATATAGGGGCCATATGGACTGGAAAATAAATAGTATCTTTTGAACTTGTTCCTGGACTATTCTACCTTTCAAGACTCAAAATTTGGAAAACAAGGAAAATTCAGTTGACTTTATTTACAACTCCACAGTTACATTTAAGATTTCACCCCTGAAGCAAATGCTGGAACATCAACGCACACATTAATCTATCTGTCCTAAAGTACATTACAACTTGATTGAGACAAAATCAACAAACCAAGCACTCCACAGTGCATCAATTATGTCTAGAGCACATGGCTGAAATGTGGATAAAGGCAGGCTTTGGGATTTGCTATTCTTTATTTGATTTTTCAAAGTCTATCGCAGGAATGTAATTGACCATCAAACATTATTTATATGGGACAGATCAAAAATATTATTTATATGGGACAGATCAGGGCCGAGGCCAATTTTGCCCTAGTGTTTATATGGCTTGCATCAGTGGTGATTTAAACTACGAGTGTGAGTCTTGGCTGTAGGGGTTTTGGGTTAACACAAGCCAGATCCGTAGCCCTTACAACAGCACCAGTGCCCTGATCCTCTGATCATTTGACCAGAGGTGACATAAAGGTTGGATCAGTGCCAAGCTGGCTGATGTAAGTGCAACAGGGGCACATGTGTATGTGTGTGTGTGTGTGTGTGTATCTGTGTCTGTGTTAAAGAGGGGAAATAGGGGGTGATCATAAAGCAGAGCATGCCCCCAGGACTAGTTCCATTGCTTATCCTGTCATTTCTGTCAGAGGTGAAAGGGGATAGAATGGAAGGAAGACTTAGGGGTGTCGTTTTGCACATTAGACCCTCTAAAGGTCGCTATGCTCTCTCATCGACGAGATCCAGAGGGGGTCTGGCTCTTCCACTAAAATAAACACACAAATACACACATGCACACTCCGAAATCTATGAGGTGTACCTCATCATATACTCTCCACAGGAATCTGTCAGTAAGGAGATTCATCTTAATCTTATTAACAGTAGTCATTCTTTCAGACCAGTGCAATACAGTGCGGGCTCCACAGTACTTGATTCTGAATGTTTTTTGCTCAAGGCGCTCACAATTCTCACTCATGATGATTTTACACAAAAAAAACCCCCAAAAAAACCAATGTGTACATTTATTAAATTCTGACATAGAAAAACGTAATAGCTCATAAAAGAGCATCAGAGGTCAATATAAAGAGTTTTAAAAACTAAACACATCTTTAAGGTAATAGCTTAATAAAATGAACTTTAAATAAATACATGCAAATTAAATTAATTTAAACCCAATTTAAAGCCAAGTTAAACCAAATAATTGGAAAAATCCTGTTTTTAAATCAGGTCAAAATATGACCAGCTGCCTGACTTGTGCTCTGACCGACAAATCAACTGTATTCTGTTAAGAGCCTAACAGAAGAATGCAAAGAAAATGTGTTTTCAGCACATTTGACTTGGAATGAAGCAATTACTATAGAGGTTAAAAAGTGCAGCATGTCAGCTCTAATTCAAGTGTAGTTATGACTACTGAACTGTACAGAAATCCCTTCTTTTATGCATAGTGTCAGAAGACTATAAGTAACTGGAATTTTGCATGGAATAGTTCTAGTTGTGGACTTTGCATATGGATTGTGATGCTGTTGTCTTTCATGAGATCCAGGAAGGTTCAGTACTAGTAAAAGAGGTCATTGTGAGGTTGAAGTGTCAGAATAAATCAGTCAGATATATCACCAAAACAATAAGCATGTCAAAATCCATTTTCAAGCATATTGTTAAAAATGAAGAATTCACTCGCAAAATGCAAAAACAACCTGCAGAACCATGGAATATTACATTAACAGCATGACCAACATGATCTCAGAGGATTTATCTGATCTTTCTCAAGAACAGATCGCTCTTAAGATTATAGTTTGGTTTAAAGGTGAAATCTGTAGGTCTTTTAGACAGATGAAATATGACTGTACAAGGGTTTGGAAAAAACCTAAAGAGCTGCATGTTCATCACTGGCCAAGTCAAACACCTGATCCCCCACAGAGCTTCACTGAGTATGCATTTCATTTTTTAAAAAGTTCCCCAAAACTTGGAACTGAAAATGACAGAGCGTGACCAGGGAAGATCAGACTATCAGTGAATGTCAACGTTTTTCAAACAAATACTAAATAGTTCTTTTTAAGCTATTGTTTATTTGTCAGACTATTTATATGTTTATACGTTTATTTTATATTATTTATATGGACAAAAGTATTGGGATACACCACTTAAGTATTACATTCAGGTGGCCCCTCAACTTCCAGTGAAGGGCAATCTTAATTCTGCAGCATGTCAAGACCTTTTTGGACAACGCCATGCTTCCAACTCTGTGGACACAGTTTGGGGAAGAACCTTTTCTATTCCAGCATGACTGTGCCCCAGTGCACAAAGCAAGCTCCATTCAGAAATTCCCACAGAAAAGAAGAGTAGAAGCTGTTATGGCTGCAAAAGGAGGATCAACTTCATACTTAAGTCTATGTATTTGAATGCATTGTCATTAAAGTCCCTGATGGTGTAATGGTCAATCGTCCCAATACTTTTGACCATAATGTATGTGAGTTTTCCCCAAAAGTACTTTATGAAACTCACATATAAGTGATGCACAGCAACACATTAAGCACACAAGTTGGAGAACAACCTCCTGACCACTAATGAATGGGTTAAGGTAGGAGATAAAAATTATTTAGACAAATAGATTGAATGTAATTCTAAATGTACTTTCTCAAGAACAGATATTTCTTAAGGTTATCCGGTCATAGTTTGGTTAGAAGATATAAATCCATATCTGTGGTGAAAAATAGGAATGACATTTCGGAGGGTAGCAAAAACAGCTGTTAAAAAAAATAACAGATAAAAAAGGGTTGCTATCTGGTCAATGGACCACTAAGTCTGAGATACAAGGTTGGTGTTGCTGACAAAGTGACTAGTAAGTATTATTGTGTGTGTGTGTGTGTGTGTGTGTGTGTGTGTGTGTGTGTGTGTGTGTGTGTGTGTGTGTTACAGGGGAGAGTCTCTGATAGATATTACCCCCTAATGCTGAATGCCTGTAGTAAAACATTACAGCCCAGAGGCCCATACCTTTCTAAAAAATATGACCCATGCAAACTTATCCACATAGTTACAGCTGACCCTTAAAATTTACAGGGCTAGACAGTGAGGTGAGCTAGAAATAATTCGGTGTATGAGCAATAATTAAATTTCAGGTACAGATGGGGTTTAGGGTTGGAATCTGTTTTGCCAGGCAAAAAGTTTTGGGAATATATGTCAAAGTGAAAAATGTCAGGACTTATTCTGTCCATGCACTGAACCACAGGAGGTCCTAGAGATGAAGCCCTGGATAAGAGCCTCCATCCTCGACTGACAGCCTCTCAGCATCTGCCTTGATGCAGAGGAAAACGAGAAGTACCAGGGGATTACATTCACCTCATGGTTGCACTTATGTAGTAGGGCTGTGCGGTATGGTTTTTCCCAGTCCGGCCGAGGGGGAGAGATCATTCAGAGAGAATTATGCACCATGCTATAGCAAGAGAGCCCTCAATCTTAAACGTATATCGTCATCTTGCTCAGAGTTCCCCAACCACCGGGCCGCGGATCGGTACTAGTCCGTGAGTCATTTCGTACCGGGCCGCACAGAAAGACGGAATAAAAATATTTTATTGATTATCAGAGTCTGAAAGATCTTTTATTTTGAAGAAAAACAAAAAAAC
Source organism: Bryconaethiops microstoma (assembly GCA_037577275.1). Lineage (NCBI taxonomy): Eukaryota > Metazoa > Chordata > Actinopteri > Characiformes > Alestidae > Bryconaethiops > Bryconaethiops microstoma. Next base: position 10,773,787 of record JBBJLS010000155.1, on the reverse strand, counting down.
GCTCACCTCAGTCACGTATTATGGTACATCAAAAATTTAGCCCACAAGCTAGTAAAAATGAGTAAAAAACAAACGCACTTTGTTTTTAGTTGTATCTGTACCGGTCTGTGAAAATATTGTTTTACATAAAACTTGTCCATGGCGCAAAAAAGGTTGGGGACCGCTGATCTAGCTGATCATGGATTTTGTTCTTTTACAATTGCAGGGACGAAGTGACGAACCCACTGTTGTTGTCCTGTGAACCTGTTTGATTACCCTACTAACAAAGCATGAAATCAAATCATGATCTTCATCTACAGCAAAACGAGGCTTTAATTCTATGGAGAGCTATTTCAGAATTGCTAGCGCCTTTTTCTTTGTGCAGGAATTCAAATTCGTTGCAACTAAGCCTGTGGGTATCCTTTCCGTATTGCAAAGTTAATTTGTTTTTGTAGTTAATTAGACTACAAATAAATGCAAATTGTTCCCAGTTGTTTACATACCTACACGATGAGAAACCCAGTGGAATATTTAAATAATTACTAATGAGGCATGGTTGCCCATAATTGTGTAATTGTGGATGGAATTGGGTCAGAGCTTTGCTCCAGCAAATGCAGTTAATTGATTAAAATAGGTTTAATCCTTACCCTTTTTAACCAGTGCCATGTTTATAAAGCCGCCCAAATGATAGAACCTGCTTCATGGCACTGAAACAAGCTTGAACCTAATGGTGTTTTGAAATCCTTTCTAATGAAGCATGTCCAATTGTCGTGCAGGCGGTGTATCACTCTTTTATTGTGATTTAGCTCTTGTGAAGAAAGCGAACTGGGGCCCTCAGTAGGGCAAGTGAGGGCCTGTCTTTTGAACCCACGTTTCAGTGAGTAATGCAACCCAGCTGTGTGTGTCGTCCCCGCTTCGCTTGTAAAAGACCAAGAACAGAACCAAAGGCCTTGTGACAAAAGGCTCGGTCTCAGGAGGGGGTAGTGACTGGTTTTGCTTTGTGTCCTTTCTCCTCAGAGGAGATCTGATTCAGGGACTAACCTCAATAGAGACACTCACTGCTGTTTCACCAGTCATCAGTTCCCCTCCGCCCATGGCCAGCCAATGGGAGGCCTCATAGAAGTCTCGCCCATTGACCTCCAGTCTGTACATTCACACTACTGACAGGGCCTTGCGAAATGTCATTGGCTCTCCTCCCTGCAGACGCTGATCCTAGGCAGAGCTGGAGAAAGCTGAACCCCTGGTAAAATGGGCTTCTAATCGCAACATGTTGCCCCAAGCAGTAAGGACGAAAACCTCCCGGAAGTCTTGACACAGGCCAGCACTTCTTTAGCTGACTGGCTTTGCAAAAGCGTGGAGACCTTTATAGGAAGTCTGTGGTTGTGAAATGCTTCCATGGTGATTTGTGTTGTTTGGTGTTTTCTACTGGGATTATGAGGTAATGTGCTGTTCTGACAGTATATTATAAAAATGGAAAAGTATAAGAGATACCCGACTACATACAGTACAGTCTGCAGATGTATTTGCAGCAATGTACCGAAAAATGAATACAGACACATTCATAAATTAATCAGAGCTACAAAGTATTTTTAGTGGAAAGTTTCACCAATATTAAAGGGAAGTTGCTGAGTTCAAATGGCGTGGTTTTAAAATCACCAAACAAAATATTGTGAAAATCTTGTGTTTATGCATGTGTGAAGTTGTGTGCATATTTGTGTTTGTGTGTGTGTGTGTGTGTGTGTGTGTGTGTGTGTGTGTGTGTGCTTCTTGTGAATGGTTGAGCTCACAGGGATTATGGTGGCCGTGAACTCCGCTACGGCAGGAAGTTCCCACTGCTCTGGCTATCTGAGCGGAAAATGCATGTTTGTCAAAAGTCCCAGACCTGATCTTGGTTTCCATGCAGTGTCATTGCGCATTGAGAATACTCTGCCCTGGCTCCAACAAAGTGATTTTAGTAAGACCCCCTGCCTGGCAACCATAATCCAGGGGCTTAGGAGTGAAGTAAATATCAAAGAGTTTGCATTTGTCTTGTGTAAGTCTGTTTTTGTAACATATCCCACATTTTCTAATTTGGTGGAAGTAGCTCCTAGCCAAAAAGCAACCCTTAGTGGTATTAGGTGTTGTTTTACTGCTTTAAAATCAGATTCATTACTTGACACTCTATAGACATGATGGTCCCTCAGAATAGGACAGTGACTCTGCCCAAACTTTATGGGCTGGGACATCAGGCTTTCTAGTTAAGTTAGTCTTACTGTCTGCCCAGAGTGAGGTCCGGTTTATGACTTGTTGGAAGAATGGGAAAACAGCACCACTTCATAAAATGTGACAGAAGCAATAGAGAATTCCCACATGTCTTTGACTTTACCCACACTATACATATTTTGAGTCATAGCACTTCATGGGAAGAGAGTGTGAGGAAAGCAGGGCCTGAGATCCTAGCTTTGCTCCCAGAAGTTGGGAGCACCGGATGAAGCACTGTAATGCAGCTCTAGTGTAGTTTTGGAAGACATGCTGCTGCTGGCAGTGTTCTTTACTTTTTACAGGGCTATGTAATCTTAAAGCAGTAGTCCAGATAAAGCAACGTACACTATATAGACAAAAGTATTGGGACGCCTGACCATTACACCAACAGGGATTTTAATGATATTGGATTCAAATGCATAGACTTGAATATGAAGTTGGTTCCCCTTTGCAGCTATAACAGCTTCCACTCTTCTTAGAAGGCTTTCCACAGGATTTTGGAGTGTTTCTGTGGAAATTTGTGTCCATTCATTCTGTAGAGCATTTGTGTGGTCAGACACTGATGTTAGGATGAGAAGGTTTGGCTCGCAATCTCTGTTTTAGTTCATCCCAAAGGTGTTGGATGGGGTTGAGGTCAGGGCTCTGTGTGGGGCAGTCAAGTTCTTCCACACTGAACTCATCCAGCCATGTCTTTATGGAGCTTGCTTTGGGTACTGGGGCACAGTCATGCTGGAGTAGGAAAGGTTCTTCCCCAAACTGTGTCCACAAAGTTGGAAGCATGGCGTTGTCCAAAAATGTCTTAGTATGCTGAAGCATTAAGATGGGGGGAAGGGGCCTAGTCCAACCTTGAAAAGCAGCGTCCTTGTACTTTTGTACTTGTTATGTATGTTTGGTTACAGATGCTTTATGTATAGATGCTTTAGGTGAGGTTTTTATTTTTTGGAATTTTCTCAACTTTCTCCCCAGCTTAGTCATGTATAATCCCACTGTAAGTCATGGATGACTGTGGCAGGATTGAACGTGTGATTTCCCAGTGATCAGAGTGGCGTTTGATGCCTGCAACATGTGCTTGCCATGATAGTGGATTCAAGTGACAATTTATTAGCATTGATTAATTCACATATACATATAGAAGTATACAGGTGATTTTTAAATTGCATTTTTATTATACAGCCTATAGCCTAATTGGTATTCGTCACGACAAAGTATCTTGTCCTCTTATGTGCTGTGTCCTTAACCCTCTGAGGTCGAAGCTCCCCCAAGGGGGAGTTTTTGACTTTTCCAAAAGAATCATGTAAAGCTCCGCGTGTTTTTGTCCTAGAAACATATAAGTAACACCACTAGAAACTTTGAAGCCTCTGGTTTTCAGATATCTGTGTTCTAAAATAAAATTGATGGTGATTGTAAATAGGATAAAAAGAAAGCATGTGATTTTCTGTCCCGCAGCCACGCTCTCAGCTATTCAGATGTAAAACAGCAATCTGAATACCTGAATAGCAGTAGCTTGATTGGCTCATTGTGCAGCAGGGGGCGGTGAGAACACGCCCCATTTCACCGCTGTAAACAAACGCAAATGCTCGTTCCACACACAAACGCAAATGCTCATTCCACACACTGGAAAACTTGCATTATAGTGAGTCAGACGATGCAAAGTCTGATTTATCCGGTGATGACAGCGAGGATGAACAGAGGCACTTTTAGCTTCTCCTGAGTAAGCAGCCTAATATCTGTTTTACTAGCTGTTGCTGGTTAGCTTATGAAGCGATATCTAGTCTTTTGCTGGCCAGATGATCATATGGCTAAAATCCATGTCATGAGTTGCGTTTACAGTAGGCTAATCAGCCAACATTAGGCTAAATAGGCTAATCATGCATCACGCTTTTTTGGTTAGCTTATAAGGAGAATGAAGCTGTATCTAGTCTTTTGCTGGCCAGATGATCATTTGCAGGGTGCAGGGAAGGACAACAAAAGCTCAGTGGAAGTGTGGTGCATGTAATGTGTACCTTTGCCCTCATCAGAAAAGAAACTGTCATGCTGCTTGGCATCGTGATTATACTGCTTATTGTATTTTTATTTATACTTATATACTTAAACTTTATACTTATACTTTTTTTATACTTATATACTTATACATATATTTATACTGGGTTTTCTTACACTATTTTTGTGATGTTGATACTTATTTCTTCCATTTTTACTGTGTGTAGCAGAGTCTATGTTGTTCCAGTAACTGCATGTGACAAATAAAAGTCTTGAACTCTGAGTATTTAAGTATTTTTAAAAGATTTAGAAGATTTAGTTACTACAAAAGCTTTGGCCACACCTGGCCATTGAAAGGGGGAGGGGGAAGCTACAGGTATGAAACACCCATCTAGTGAATATGCATGTGAAAGAGCAGAGAAAAATGGGTCGTCTTACTTTATCACAATTTGTATTAAAACTATATAACATTTCTGAATGCTCTTCAAACCTTTTTGTAGACACCACATATGTTCACAAAGTTCAAACTTCAAAAGTCTTGCTCAGATATATTTAGGGTGTGTTTTTTTTTACTTTGTTTGAACACCTTTGAAAATAGTTTTTTGTCATGTCATGTTTATACAATATTGAAAAAAAAAAAAACTAATTTCATTACATTCACTTTACTCACATATTATTATTGTTCCTGAGGTTTTCTAGAATATAACCATAGGTGTCACCATATCTGGTTTTTCAGAATACAACCATTGGATAGATGTTTTCAGTTAACTGAAATACTTAAAATGTAAAGGTGTAATAAACTGCCTTAAAGTGCCAGAAAGGCCTCGGACCTCAGAGGGTTAAAAGACATAAGGCTAAAGCTTTAGCATTAGCTAGAAAACAGTCGCTAATTAGCCTAGTTAGCGAGAGCAGCAATAACTGCTAACAGTTCATTAAACCTGCTACATTTTTTTGTACCAGATGACAGTGAACACAAATCAACAATGTAGGCTTATAAAAACACTATGTCTGAAAAACACCTGGCAAATGATATTGCATTATTTGCCAGATGTTTTTATCCAAAACGACTTACAATACGAGGAAACACTCAAGTTTCAGGACAGTGTGAGAACCAGAGGAGAGTATTAAGTGCCAAATCTTTATGTAAGAGAAATGCAAGAAGATCCTAGTTCATCAGGAGTGAAGATGCTCTCTGAACAGATAAGTCTTCAGGAGGTTTTTGAAGATAGAGAGGGATTCTGTTGCTCTTGTTGGCTTAGACAGTTCATTCCACCAGCGGGGAACCACAAAAGAGAAGAGTCTGGACTGGGTTTGCCTTGTGCATATGGATAGCAGAGCCAGACGATGGCAAATAGTTGTGGCAGCCCACTGTGAAAATTCAAAATGCAATGTTTGATAAAGCTGTAGATTATAAGATCACTCACTCACTTTCTGTAACCACTGAATCCTCACTAGGGTTGCGGGTACCCGGAGCCTATCCCAGGGTCAATAGGCACGAGGCAAGGACTCACCCTGGCCGGAGCACTGGTCCACCACAGGGTACACAATAATTCTGTCTGTCAGAAAAGGATCAAACTGTGTCCATTGGAAAAAATACTGAAAACAATTTCATATTTTAAACATTGTGACCTTGCAGAATAGGAACACTTAAATCTACAGGTTAGATGAAGAATTTTATCACACCTGAAAACTGTAACCACTGTCATATAGGTCAGTTCTGTTGCTAACCATCACTAAACCAGAATCCCTTGGGACACTGTTCTTATTTCTATACTTTCTATATCCCTCTTTAAATCAAAGTGCCCCCATCATTCCAAGTACAGTGAACATTTTTGGCTTTTGCAGACTCCCTAATTCCTAATAATTCACTCCTTCAAACATCTCCTCCTGCTCTCCTGCTTTGTTTTTCATTCCATAGTTACGACTCTTCTGCGTCATGGACCTTTCTACAAAACCCGGCCGTACTCTAGCCGGTCCTTGTCTGAGTTTCGGCCGAGGCTTTATGCTTCTGTGCGACCAAGGCTTGCTGTGTTTGTGGAGAAAAGTTTTTCTGCCCATTCGGTGAAAACTCTGTCCTCCCACATTTCAGTAGACCCAAGCTCTTCAGCATATGCCCATGCTAATGGCTGTAGCAGAGGAACTTTTGAACTCAAAGCTCCATGGATGATCCTGATCCTGTCAGTACCTAAAGCTCAGAGAGCCCTCCTGGTGATTTTACTGTAGCTCCTGTGCTGTTTTGCTAGGTTCTCAGGTGTTCCAGGCTGGAGTTTGAACAACAACCAGGGTGTCCCTTGGATCCTGTAGACTGAAGACCAGGCTTTGCTCTGCAGTCGTATGTTTGCTTCCAGAGCTGAAGCACTGAATTATGTTTCACACACAGCAAGCCTGGGCTTCAGCACCGTGCCTCTGGACCCCCAGAGACAGCAGGAGGGTTCAGGCTGGAGGGAGAGAAAGAAAGAGAAGTTATTTCGGCCAGGATCTACAGCAGGGCCAGTGAGTTTGATGATAGTTTTTTTCTGGCTAGGAACGAACAAAGGAAGAAAACATGACTCAGTTTTACTGTAAAAGTATCTCTACCTTTTTTATCATTAGAGATTTACTGTTAGACTGAACAATCCCATAGTTCATTAACTATGAATATCTGTATGTGGACAGACTTTGGGACATTTCATTATTCCCCTTGTTGCTCTGGGCCAATTTTCATCAAACCTCAACAAATACTTTGAATGCCTAAAACTGCAAAAGGTTAAAATTTCGCATTCTAGTTTCTATCAATTTGATAGGTACTATTTCACAATATCAATAAAAAGGTACAGTCTGTCTTATGGGAGTTTCTTTTTTGCCTCTACACTCAGATGATGGACAGTCCTGGCTGTGACCACTCGAAAGAATTTGTAATTGTGTCCTAATTGTATCTTTAGGGATAAATAGATTTTGTGTTGAGCCTTCAGCTCTGTTCTAAGAGCATCTGTATTCGGTCAGCGTTTGGTCATTTCAGAGACTCCAGAGTGTTGTTTTTATCTCTTTGACAACAGATGACAAATAGATAATCAAGCTGCTGCCAAAGGGACTCAAATCTCTCATTTTTTACTCCCAGAGTAAATACTGGCAGACATAGTCGATAGAAGCTACAGTTGGTGATGCAAAACCCCCCATACGATCGTTGCGCCACATTTTGGAGGAGATTTCCCTCCACCTGTCCCACATTTTCCTCTCAAAGTCTATACTGGAAGCTTCTGGACAGCCTCCTCCACAGCCGTGTATTGATCACAAGTGATAAATCCGATTGGAAATCCACTGCTAATTAAGTTAATATGTGACAAGAACGGTCTGTGTTTTAAAGTTGGCTCTGTTTTTATTCTTAAGGGTTTTTACCCTTTTTAAAGCATCCTCTATCCATAAGAATTACTAGATAAAAAGAGTGTTTTGTAATGTGCCTTTAAAACTGATATGTAAATGACCTCTGATATATCTTTGCTGTAGGGGGTTCACAACTGTTCATTTACATTTACGGCATTTAGCAGATGCTTTTATTCAAAGCGACTTCCATTCCCTAACTACAGGGGACAGTCTCCCTGGAGCAACTTGGGGTTAAGGGTCTTG
>JBBJLS010000155.1:10744649-10763897 GCA_037577275.1 Bryconaethiops microstoma | reverse complement strand
GGTGGTGTGCTGGAGGTAGGATTTGAACCCATGACCTCTTGGTCCAGAGGCAAGTATCCTACCACTAGGCCACCACCCCCCCATACATGTTCATTTTTAAAAAGGATGCAACCAGGTGTCATTAGCAAAGTAATATTTTAATATTTGTTAAAAAGTGTTCTGGTTGTCAGAGAAAAGTATGTTAAAAGTAGCTTGCAAACAGGGCCTAGCGGCAGTTGATGCTAGAGTTATAGCTAAACATTAATAACAAGTAATATTCTTCTCTGAACAGCACTGAGCCCTTCAGAGTGAGATAATAATCACTGAAGTAGAAAACGTTAAAATGCCGAGTTCAGTAGCAATTAAACAGATACACACTGCATGGGCAAAAGTGTTGGGATGCCTGACCGTTACACCAACAGGGACTTTAATGACATTGCAGCTAGTTCTAGCCCCTTTGCAGCTAGAACCTAGCCCAAACCCTTAATTAAGAGGTGTGTGTCCCAATACCTGCGACGTGCTAGCGACTGTCCAAGGTGTACCCCGCCTTCACCCATTACAGCTGGGATAGGCTCCAGCACCCCCCACCCCCACCCCCCTTGGTGGATGAATGGATGGATGTGTCCCAATACTTTTGTCCATATAGTGTGGATCTCAAATAGCTTTTTATTCTAAAAGAGATGCATTTGGGATTCTCTTCCTCTGAGATCCCTACTGGGCATACAGTGCACTATTTGCGTGTTGAGTCAATAGTTTCATGACTCCAAGTGTGCACTAGGGAGTAGAGAGCCATTTGGGATCAAGCCATAGTTTGACATTTATGAGGCGTGTAGTTCAATTATTGTGATACTATTGATTTAGATATGGCTTGTCTGTGAAGCTGCCAAAGGGAGTATGTAATGAGATGATGTATAACTAAGTGGGTAGTGTTATAAAGGGTGACACAACCAAAATGTTTTCTTGCATCACAGGCCAATTGCACATGCAGCAGGCAAGAACATAATTGATATTGCACATTATTTGCCACAAAATCTTTTTCATATGGGGTAACATTTAATAAATGTGTAAGACTGCAGTTATTGCACAGTATAGCAAGCATTCAAGTTTGAAATGCAATAGTATTGCGTATATATTGTAAAAATATACTACTTCCAACTGAGCCAAGAATTGCAGCGAATCAAGAATTAATGACCCAGTAAAGCCAAATAAAATGTACATTCATTAAACGTGCTGTCAGTAAATCCTTCGTGGTGGAGCCATGGTGCAGCTCTGGTAATTCTCCTTCAGAGCACCCAAACTGAATCAGTTGCTTAAGCATAAACTGCCAGATTTGCTTTGGTGTTCCACTTGGTCTTCACATAGTTTGGAAAAAGCAAGCAAAGTTTGTTGGTGTATAATGCATCTAGATTGCTTTCCGACACATGACAGTTTAGGCCCAGTTAGCGCCACATGCTGTGGAAATGAGCCACTAATGCAGACAGTACCGCAGACAGAGGGAAAACCAATTAAATGCACAGAATGTAATATGCCCCTGAGTGTTGGGGGGGGGGTGGGGAAATGCCATATTTAAAATGCGTAGTAAACCTGTGCTGTAAAAAAATAGAGAGGGTAGAAGGAGATTTATGTAAAAAAAAAAAAAAGGAAAAACCAGAAAAAGGTCTAGTGGAATTACAGTAAATAATGTGCTCCTACTACAGGCCACTTCGTGTGTGATCCACATATGCGAACAAACCGAATAGGTTTTACTGGCAAGCGGCTAAGTGGTTTAATTCAACACTCATGCTGCAGTCCACTTAAAATTTGGCGGCTGTGTGAACCAAGGCCCGCAAGATTCCATGCAATCAAATCAGGGTGTATTTGAAATGGGGTTTGGCAGTTGTTCACTGAAGGACTAGGGCAAGCTGAACCGCCCTGTTTGGTTTGGATGTGCTTTAGAGTAGAAGGTGTGACAGTGTGCACTGCCAGGAGAGCAAGGAGTGAAGTGACTAACTTTGTTTACATTGTAACATTCAGTGTACTGCACACACCACTGACCTTCCAACAGTCATTGCTTGGATTTTTCATCTTGTTCGTCAGTATGATCAAAGTGCCTGAATGGAAAACATGTAGAAATATTTGCTGGTGCAGTCAGATCCACACGTGTTCTTAAGCAATGTGGTGGAAAAATTCAAATCAAGACAAATTTATTTATGTTGTTTCTTGAGTGGTTACGCACAGTTTGGTAAGTTTTTAAGATGTTCAACCAAACTGTCCTTCACATTCGCCGGGATCACAATATGGTTTGATTGCCTCTGTGATCCTGGCTTTCTCTTTGGAGAAAAGTTAGCCTACACTTTTAAGAATAAAGGTTCTTAGCTTGGATGTACGGCTCTGGAAAAAGACTTTGTTACAAAACATTTGTTTCATACTCTTTATAGAACCATATACAAAAGGTTCTCCAACATAAAGAAGAACAGTTTAACCCTTTAGACCCTAAGGCAGCCTCTATTGGATACTCTGGATTCTTACCTGCTCATATTTGATACAAATTACAGTACAGATATTTTTTATTTTTGATGATTTTTAAAAAATAATTTTGATGTATAATGAAATATTTTACACATTACACATCCCTTTTTTCACAATGATTTCAACAAAGTGAAAACTTACTACGTTCAAAAGATCTAATCTAGACCCAAACGAAGTACTGTATAACATATTCTCCAGGCTAAACACTGGGTATTGCTTGCCTGCTACTTAATATTCTCTACTTTAATCTTTCAAAGAAATGTTGAGGTTTATGAAGTGGTACCTATGTGAGTATGACAAGGTGATCTTTCGGCATTACAAGGTTATCATATTTATCACTAGGATGTTGATGCTGAACATCATTCATTTCTGAAGTCGTTTTGTTTCACATAATTGTTCAGTGTAGATATTTAGCCCTGGGCTCAAAGTTCTGGCCTTTTAAAATAAAATCAACTTGTAATTGTCATTTTCTCTTGTTTTATGATAGGACATTTTGCTTATAACAGTCATCAAAATCCACAGAAATGTTCTACAGTAGTTTTGGGGTCTAAAGTGTCAACCATTGAAAGAGTCATTTAAGGTTTCAAACGGATCTTTAATTAGTCATGGTTGCTTTTACCCTTGAAAGAGCCCCTTTATGTAAGAGTGTGTAAGAGGGTCTTTAAACACATTCTTTACTCTTTCACACATCATTTACAAAACATACATAAAAAGGCTCTTTAGGGAACCAAACATGGTTTTTGTATGGAATCATTATAAAGTATTAGGCTCTTTTAGCACATAGGGATGTAGGTTTTTGATTTGAGACTGGGAGGGCAGGGAGGTTTTTCTTTATGTTGTGGATTGGACAGTCCGTTTCCTTCTTTGATGGATTACTTTAATAATCGATTTAGTTAGCTTTACCCTTAAGTGGTCCTCCATGGCGGTTTAAATGTTTTATCTGTAGTAAAGATACCTGTTCTAGTGTTTCTCACATTCATTCATGTGGACGACCCTTTTATAAGAACAATCTGTTTCACCCTGAATTGTAGAGAGCCAGAAAATGTTGTGCCAAGAACAAACACATTTTGCAGCCTGAATTTCTTCACTAGGCTCCATGGATCTCTCTGTCAACCTCTTTCCAAGTGCTCTCATCTTTTAAACAAGTAAGATGACGCGAACTGGCTTTCAAAGCTAGCTGTAAATTTGCTATGATGGCTAGAACAGCAACCTTGCACACCTTGATCTGGGAGGACATTCAAAACAGAGGGCCATTAATTAGATTTTAATCAGTGTGTTTCCTCCAGTACTCTGTATTTTTCCATCATCGTAAATCACAGGAGAACAAATTGCTCTGCCTCTATTATTATAGTTCATCTTTGCCAAATGTTGTCCATGGTTTGTCCATTAGTGCCTCAATTTATGATCAACATATGATCTCTAAGGTTGCATTGTGGTATCTCACATTATATGAACGTTTTTCTTTTAAACAGAGACCCTTTCCTTTTCCCTAGTTCAAAGTGTCCCCTCTAGACTGGATGAGCTGAGAAACATCCTATTCTCTAATGTAAACCCAACCAGTCAGCCACTGTATAAGCAGAAAGTCAAATCTGTGTTCACTCAACATACTGTTTCCTCTCAGGTTACCACAGCTACTGTCTTTTGTGTTGTAGAATTGAAATGGTGTCTGTGTGCCGTAACTTCAGCATGATTAAGCTAGCATTAAACAGGCAAGCGTGTATACTCAAACTCAGGGACTGCTTTAAAGAAAACACCACATTCATCAAGTCTGATGATACCGACCAGATACCTCAATACCAGAGTCCACCTTGGTGAATGTATTTGACTACCTAAGCCAATCTGGGTCTAATTTGAAAGACTGAGTTTCCCTTTAGCAGTGTATTATTGAGTTGAAAGAAAAAGAACATTCAGTACTGAGGTCAGACACACACACACACACACACACACACACACACACACACACACACACACACTTCCAAACAAAATCATAGATGAAGAGCCAGTACAACAGTTTGCTTGCACTACTCATCTGGCGAGCACCTGGAAGAAATGGAGGCAGAATTAAACAGGGTCCTCTGACTTTTATGCACACGCCTACACATCTACGCACACATATTCAACAGAGCTGACCTCACAGAGGTTCGATCCAATTATGATTCTTTACTGAATGATTCCGTTTATCATAAAATGTCAAATGTGACCCAGTTACTTCTAGCTTACACAGTAGTGGAATACAAACAGCTTTATATTCTGTTTACTTTCATACTTGTTTATTAAGTATTTCAAATCAATGAACAACATAAACATGTTGGTTATAAGGGTTCGAAAAAGGAACTCAAGGAACCGCTTCTTTACAAGCACAGCTACTGCTAAAGTCTGAGTAGACTGATGAATCAACACGATGAGAAAGTTGTTTATCTCAGAGTTACTAAGCTCTTCTGAGTGATGATTGAAAAGTAGAGGTTTCCCTATGCACTTTATAAAGATATATTCTAAATGTGGTCTGAATAAGTTAAACATTACCGAATCCATGTAAGGTGGTGTATTCAGTATTCAGTCGTCACTACATTTTCAAAGCATTCTGCTCAACTCTCCTAATAAACAGTTCACAAAGTTCTAACACTCAAGTGGATGCAACTGAATCACCCCCTTTATGAAACTGATGAAATTTATAGATCAATTTCTCATTTTTATTTCTAGTTAAGTGATGGAAAGGTTGTAGCTACCCAACTTAAAATATTTCTCACAGAATACAATCTATATGAGCTTTTTCAATTAGGTTTTCATATTCAACGTGTCACTAAACAGGTGTAGATGACCTTCTGGAATGTCTGATTAGACTATTAATGTGCACGATGTAGCAATAAGGCCTACACTTCTTGCTAAAACCCTTGGCATGCTGTTTGATCCCTCACTCTCCTTTGGGGCTCATGTTATGACACTAGTTGCAATGATTTTTCTCATCTTTATAACATTGCTCGTGGTTATTACTTACGTTACTTGATGCCAAAATTCTGGTTCATATCTTCTCCTGTATTGATCATAATTGCCTTTTCATCTGTCTCCAAACTAATGCCATTAACAGACTTCAGGTCATTTAAAAGTCAGCTGCTGGACTGATTATGTAAGACAAAAATCACATGTTCAGTGTAACATACTTCTCATTACCTTCCCAGCTTTCCATGGGTTGCTCCAGCATATGCTAGGGGGCTCCTCCATTCCTACAACACCCCTCATTCCCTCAGGTCTTGCGACATCTACTTACACTGTTTACACTAGACTCTCTTATGTGCACGCCAGATCTTTTAGTAGCATTCAAACTGTAATTTTCCTACCTCTTTCACTTCAAAACTGTACTTGCCTTTCCTCCTTCAGATCTCTTATACAGATGCCACTATTTAAACAGTCCTTTGGTCATTTTTTGTAAGCATAAAGAAGTCTTGAGATTGCGAAAGGTGCTGTACAACTGAAACGTTTGTTTTTATTATTTATTATCAGAAGAAGGCAATCAATAGCCCCTTGAAAATCAAACACCCTCTTATGCGCCTACGCCGTTCGGAGCAGTGCCAGAGCTGAGACTTATGAAGTCAGAAGCTAGTCGGGTGTGCCGCTGTGTATTCACTCGCTGGTAGGGTTGTGCTTCCGTTTCTCTGAGTTAATTTACATGTGGCGCTCTTATGACTGATTGCCCACTGTTTCCTTTAGTTTACAGCCAGGCTTGACTGGGTACACCCAGCCAAAAGTACAACTATTTTTACCCAAAGTGCCCTGCACCTGACCTAGCGGCCCGTTCGCACAGCAGGCCCCCACAGTAGGGCCCCCTTACCTCACACCCTCCACTCTGGCTTGTCTCGGCCCCTGCCCATCACGGCTACATCAGTTTGGTTTTCAAATGAGCGTACAGTGGCTCTGAAATAAATGAGCTCAGGGTTACTGGACTTCCTTTTGCTGTGTTTTGCTGGATTGCTCAGATGGCCAGCCAAGAACGGTCAATATCTCAAACTGACCAACTCCCCATTGTGCATAGGAAATTCAAGGTACATTTCATGTTTAGGGACTGGAAGTATCAGTAGTGTATTCTGTACTATATGTTTGCTGTAGTTACGACAATCACAAAGCACGAACTGAACTAATGTTTACGCAATAAATGACTTGCTGCCATTAAGAGGGAGCATAAATATACAAATGGGTCAAATCCAAGAATGAGGTGTGTACATTTCCCATTGCTAATCATTGTAGGAATATATTTTAGAGGCAATCCTGCATTTTTAGCTAACAATGTTTAGATAGCAGAATACCTTTAAAGGTAGGATTGAGCTTTAGCTATATACTTGTAGTCTTCTTTCTCTCTGTCACACCTGTGTTTGATCATGGTGCAGGGACACTGTAGAGGTGATAGTGGATAAAGAACTACTTCCCCCGAGTTCCTGCTGTAGAAATGACTGCCGTCAAGACATGAGAAGTTAAGGCTGCATGAAAAAAGTAAGAGAGAACACGGGATCCTGCAGTTTTCACAGACTAATAGCATCAAAGATGTGGCACTGCAGCCTGCAATATTTATCAAGCAAATATAACCATGAATGTGACAGTTTACCATCTTGAAGAAAGTTAGAGTGATAGAGACAAAGAAAGTGTACTGAAGTGCCCTTTGCTGTGTGTGTGTGAGTAACGTGGCTGGCTAGCTGTGTGTTATGCATGCCACCACTCTCCAATTGGGGCACAGTTCAGTGTGTCTCACGACAGCCAGTGGAGCGCACAGGCCAGAACGCCCCTGACTCATGGGGACCCTGCTTTCATATTCTAATCACTGTTATTTCATCCTCCCATTGGAGGGGATGTGTTGTGATGGCTAGAGTCATGTGAAAATGTGCCCAGTACATGTTGTATGTGCGTGTGTGTCTCTGTGTGTGTTCTTAAAGTGTGCTGTTTCATTGCCTGGCCTCCTGCGGCTGCTTCGTCCAGAGAGGGAAATGACTGTGCTTTTATCTGCCCCTTTGAAGTGCACCAACTACTGCCTGAGTCTGCCAGCATCAGAAACACTGACCACCATTATCTACTGGCCAACTCCACAAATTAACATTAACATCATGTGCAACGTTGACGCTATACAGCAGTTACCCGAAGGGAGAGGATAAACCAATAACTCACTAAAGTACTGTCTGACTCTCCAGTGATTTTAGACCCATCCTGATTCGCTGTGTCAGTAATCTTTAAGGACCCAGCATTTGTGCAGACTGCTGCAGTTTTGGTTGTTTTTCTTACTATAAAATTTGCCATAGCAATAACCCCAGGTCAGATTAATCCAGTGTGATTTGCCTGGTGCATATTCTGTCATAATCTGTAAAAGAAGAAGATTCTTGTTTTCTCTTAGGCATGGACAAAGAAAGTAAGAAAGAAAGAAGGTATTCTCTGTGACCCCAATCAAGCTTAATATGTGTCATCTTGTCTCAGGTGTACGACTCAGAACATTAAAACATGTACATTCTCATACTAATGGAAATCACATTCAATCAAGGCAGACAGATATATAGAAAGGCCAAGCGTCAGTAATATTGTGTTAGGAAATGTTTTCTACAGCCGAACCCATTGCGTACATAGGGTTTTTTGGGGTGTAATGGTAAGAAACAGTGGAACCACTGCTGTCTCTGTAACTTACACAGAGATCTTGTGTGAATTTGAAATTTAGAATACCTTCTACATTTTTTTGTTGAACCTTTATTTTACCAGGCAAGTCACTGAGAACAAATTCTTATTTACAATGATGGCATTATTTACAATGATGGCCTTATTTACAATGATGGCCACATGTAAAACTCATTCAAGTCAAATAGTGCTTAAGAAATGATTCTGCAAAGCAACTAGTTTTTTTTTTTGTCTTAGCAAACATAAGTTTCCTGAACTATAACATTTTCTTTCACCTGTACACTTTGTTAAATTAAATCTTTAAAAACGTTTTTTTTTAACATTTAAGTCAAACATTTAAATATAAATGTCATGTAGTTATGCTTGAAGGGAAAAAGAGCTTGTTAAAGTAGAGCAGCAAACATGACTGTGTGGTTATTTCTGACCGTTGGATTGGAGATGGGTCACAGTGTGAAATCCATACTCCAGAATCCATGCTCCTGTGCCAGGCAGAGACACGGGGGCCCCCTCCCATCCTTTATCCCGGGTGTCTCTCTTAGCAGGCCTCCTGTGAAGTCTCTCCAGCTCAGGATGACAGAGTGCTGAGTGAGGTTCTCAGAGGAATGGAGGGAGATGGAGAGATAAGCAAGAACAGCTAACAGCTGATAGGCCAGGCAAATTAAGAATAACCTAAAGTGCACAAAGAGATAGTATGAATTTCAGGAGACATATGATTTAAACAGGTTTTCCAGCTCTGATATTAAAAGGTTTTCATCCAACAGTATTTCTAGATATATATAAATGATGTAAATGTATGTGTATAAAACATAATATAGTATAAGTGCAAAGTGTCCATTTGTTATACATGAACACACACTGCACAAAGTTCTTCTCTGCATTTAACCCATTCACCAAAGTGAAGCAGTGGGCAGTCAGGAACACAGCACCCAGGGAGCAGTGTGTTGGCATGGTATCTTGCTCAAGGCTACATCAGTGGTGCCACTCGCAGTCCTGGGATTCAAACCCATGGCCTTCTGATCGTAGGGCAAACTCCCTAACCACTAAGTTTACATCTAGAAAAGCTGCATTATAACTTTCCTGCAAGGAAAGAGCAAAACTGGACACCCTTGCCACAGAAGAACACTTCAGAACAAGAAGGAAAAAACACACATTGATAGAATTCAGATTAGGTACATTTCTGTTAACTACACTATGCAATGTGTGTAAAGCTTTAAATTATATATAAAACTTCTACTTCGTAAAAATCCTGCTATAACTAGCCTGCTTTGAACTTGATAAGAGCTATAATTGGCTGCAAGTGTAGTAGTTGACATATAGCAGGGAAACCAAGTGGCTTTGGCCCCCCACGATCAGAATAGGAAACTCCTGCCATAGAAGAACTAAACATAGAAGCAGGCTTTGCGGTTTATTGTGAACACACCTTGATAGAAATCAGACCAGTTCAACTTCCTTAAACTATGTACAAGGAGGGGAAAAAAAAGAATGAAAATGAGAACCTCCCTTACTTTCTCTCTCTTTTGGAGTGTAAGACAGGGCTGGAAATGACCCTGTCATCAGCTTAGCCTGGCTGCCTAGCTGCTGCCAATGCCAACATTATGTCATTTTGTGCATGGCGAAAAATCACACCCATACATCACTGTATTGAGCTTCAGTTATACTGCTGCATTTTTCCTCCTCCACACTGTTTCAAATGTTAGCACAATGCATGATTATACTCGAACGCAATTAAAAGACCCCCAAAGGAGAAGACCTGTTCCAATCTGTTCCATTCCAATTACCCTGATACATATCCAGGTTGTATAATCAAGTCATGCATTAGATAAATAATTTCATACCTTGTCTTTCTGACTTCTATGCTAGATTTGAAGCATCTTCCTCTGGACTCTCTCTGACCACCCAGATGTTCTCACTGTGTTCTTACCCCCAGCTGAGCCTTTTGAAGCCTGTTGGGTTCCGACATGCCAGAGGTGTAAGGTCTTTCCAGCCTGCTTGCCAGCGGCAAGGTCTACTAATTTCATACACCAATTATTAATGTTGTGTTATTGTTTAACCTCAGGGTCGCTAAGGGACAAGGGAGTGAGTGAGGGATCCCCACATTGTACAAACACATATACAAGCTGCTTCAGCATTCGCAAATATTATCTTTATGTCACGCCGTTTGGTAATTACTCTTTTATGCTCGCAGGGTCGGGAGGGGTTTTTGCCTCACAGGGGTTGGCGGGACTCAAAGATGATTTAGCGCTTGAGGTGTGTAAGTTCATGGCCAAAAGCATGTGACTCTCCATCATGAAGCACATGAACTGATACGCACGTCAGTTATAGGGCGTAATTTCTTAATCTATTGTTAGTCTATTGTTGAATTTGTGTATACTTGTAACTCATCAGAAGTTTGTGGTTATTTAGATTGAAACAGTGATGATGCTAAATGCAAAACAGTGGTTATGCTAAATAACGAAATAAAATCAGGTATGGCTCTAAGAAGGAACATTTCACAGAGAACATATCTATCTGCAAGGTGTTTCGGCTTGTTCGGATAAATACAGACTAAACTCTTCCTTCTCCAGCCTAGAGGTTTACGTCGATCCGCCAAACTGCACTTCATCAAGTTTTCAGAGAATAACAGAAGAACATGCTGGTTGCTTATCAATGAATAATAGAAGAACAATGTGACCAGTAAGTTGAAGCAACCTTGCAAGCTAACTCCCCCAGGGCCTGAAGGAGTGTACCGCTTTCTTGACCCCTCGCTGGAGAAAGGGCCAAAGAGGAGGAGGACAGCCACTTGCACATTATTTTTTCCAAATACTTCGAGAGCCTCCAGCAATCCATCTCCCATTTGTTTTCTCATGAATCATCTATTACCTTATTAGTTATGAACCCATGCTTTTGTTTGTGTAAGTTACAGAGGTTAGAAGGTCTGTGTTGGGATAGTGTCAGTCACTCAAGGGAAGGAGCGAGAGAGCGAAAGTGAGAGTGTCTAAAGGAGGCGGACTGTTTCTGCAGGGTCTCTGTGGTGCAGTTTGTTCCGAGCAGTTTCAAGTGTGACATATTTCATTCAATAAAAAGTTGAAAACGGAGGGCTCTGGCTCTGCCACTGGAATTCCTTAGACATCAGGTTATGTTGCCTGATTTGGTATAGTTGTGACTCACATAAAGACACACATACAGATACACAGATGGAGAAATGAAAGGAAATAGATTAAAGTGGGCATGTATTTTAGTGGAAGAACTATAGAGAAACATCCTGAGTTGCGTAGGAAGTCACATGAAGCATGCCGGAGGATCTGAGGATCAAGGTGTGTGTGTGCATGCATATGTTAGTTAGTGTGAGCGAGCACTGTATGAGGGTGTATAATGAAGGGGTACGTATGGGGGGTAAATGAAGAAAGTGGGGGGAGATAGAGAGAGTGAGAAAGGGAGCTTTTTTATGAAAACCACATGTGTGCTGAATCTCCTGTATTGTTCACAACTCAAACCAGCTGGCCCACTCTTGGCTCATCCATCTAAATAAACATTCCTGCCTTGGCCTGGAGCTCTGAGGACCTGTTCTTCATTAGGAGCCCCTCTCTCCTCTTCGTTCAGGCTGTACTTGAACGTTTGAAACGTGGAGCACACGTCGAAGACAAAAAAGCCCTGCCTCACCCAACGGGTAGGAGGTTTGTCACACCTCCATGCCGTGTGCCTTTATTTTGGAGGTCTCTAGTTGTCAATAGTGAGAGATCAGGGCCAGTCAGGGTCAGCAGCATCCAGATGTTTGGTGGAACAATCTGAGAATGAGCAATAACAAAGCTGTATGAATACATTGGCCTGGGTTCAAGAACACCAAAGATAGCTCACGGAGCAATAACATAGCCAGCTGCAAACTGGAGTATTACATTATACTTCAGAGCTAATCCTCAAATGTAAATGTGGCTTTTGGCCTGCAGGCATGTGTGGAATCCTCAGTTAAACTGAGGAGAGGCCCTGCATCACGTAACAGTAAATGCTTGCTACATTCTAGATACAGATTCGTGCCAGGAAATCATCCCCAAAACAAGTATCCAAACCCTCATTCTAATTAGTAAATTCAGCTACTTTAAGAGGCCCTAATTGATGACACAGACATTTAATGCACGCAAAGCTTGTACAATCTCCAAAGAACAGTTCTGCCAATATAATTGGATGCTCTGGGATAAGGTCACCATGCTCAGTGCCAAGCATTTGCAAGAGGGGTATGGAGCTTCCTAATAATGGACTGTGTGGCAGTTAAACTGTGTTTTTGAAGAGATGGATTAAGACAAAATGCATTTAGGATGAGTATCATCCAACATCAGTACATGACATTATCAGTGCTCTCATGGTTGAATGCAATGAAATTCTCACAGCATTGCTCCAAAATCTAGTTGCTGATAAAGGGAGATGGGTCTCTGTATTTAAAAAAATTAAAAAAAAACACTGGATGAGCATGTGTCTTGCATGTGTCTTTGATGTTTTGGGTATACAGAATGGTGTATGAATAATGTGTGGTCAGCCCTGATCCTCATGTCAGAAATGATTGCTATGGCGAGAGAAATACGCTTTTTCTGGTCAAGAAGGTGGTCGTTTATCTAGTACAACAGCCTTTGTTGGCTCAGTCGGCTTAATCATTTAATTAATCTGAACAAAATATGGGCCTCTGTGTATGTTCATTTTCATATTTTTGGGTCAGTATCAAAGATTGGAAATCTTCTGGTCCTTATCCAAATAAAAAAACGGGCACATAAACACTACATGGTGAGTGCAACATTTTCACTTGGTGATCTAAATTACTGTAAAGCATTGAAGATAAAGAGAACTATGGTCCCATTAACGGTATCTGCATCTGCTCTTCTCAGCAATAATGATACTTCTATATGTAAAAAATACTGTTTGTTTTAAGAGTGCACTATTTCACACCAAGTTCCTTTGTGGGGAGTGAGCCCATTCTATCTTAACTACGTTGTTCTTTGTAAAAAAAAAAAAAAATTGAACACTTTAAGTGAGTTTACACAATTTCATTTTAATAGCTACTTGCATGATTCAAAATAAGCAATGTTATTTTACCCAGAAGTCAATCTGTTTTTACCGAGTTTTCTCCCAACTTTCTAGCAATGGCCAGTTCCACCTACTAACTGTCCCCATCATATAATGCTACAAGCTTGGGAGGGTGCTTAGATAGCTCAACATGCTTGGAGGAGAAAGTTAAAAGCCAATTCTGTTACTACAGCTTGCAGATGCCCATGGGGGCTATGGGGAAAGAGGGAAGGCCTACCCACCAAGAATAAGTCAGGTGAGTCAGGTGAGTTATGTTTACCATTGAGTCCACATATTTTTTTTGCAATGAATGGTCAGGAAGGTTCTGTTGAACCTTATAGTTTTCATTTCAAAGTCATGCATTTGAGAAGCGACAAAGATATACTTTTTTATATTAAAGGAGTCCTTAATGGTTTCCTTACCTTCACTGCCCTTCAGACATTTCTCTGAGTTTTTTAAATGTTGGAAATGGCCTCTGAAACAAATAGTTGGAAGGGTTGCTAAATTATCTTACGGATACCGATATATTTCCTGTCAGGAATCCCATTCACATTGTACAGCTGAGGGTTGTAGTAGCCATCTGTGAGGAATTATAATCTTTTCCATGGCCAGGAGAGCTAATCACACATGAGTCTGACCACCAGGGTGTTAGGATGCAAAAGATGTCGTTACTGATGGTAACTTTAGTGTACTGTGAAACGTGACTCCAGCTCATCACTACAGAAAGGCTAATGCCTTGAGTAATGGCTTGGGCACCATGTGCGGTTTGGGATCTGCTCGTAGCACGTGGCATTGCCCCACACGCTCAAAGTCCATTTAATGCCACTTCCAAAGCTTACTTCAGACAAGCAGACCTGTTCTGGCTGAACCCAGGGGATGGTAGTGATTTTGGAGCATTAAATAATTGCTGAGGTAATGTAGCTGAAACAGCATGAATCCTTCTGTCTTAAGGGAAGAATAAACGGCCTGTGAATGGAGGTTTCTCATAGTTCCATTAACCGTCCTTCTCTCTGCCTGAGATGTTGAATGTTTCCAAATGTTTTTGCCCCAGAATAAAGATATTACCACATGTTTTTGTGCAAGACTTTGAGGACTTTGCCAAGTCATGTTCCACAGTAGCGGTTTGCACTTGGTCAGTGTGAGAGACAAGCATTGATGGCTAACACTGTGGCCTAAGGACTCAAGTCAGCCCTGTAATTTGCGCACTTTACTGAAGAGCCACAGCGCATGAGAATTCATCCAGAATAAATGATTTTTTTTTGTAAAAACAAGGAAAATTGTTGTGGGATGGAGGCTTTCTAGCATTGTCAAGAGTCAAGGGAGATCAGAGGGTGTTTGCACAAAATCTCCTGCCTCCAGTTCAAAACAAAATATAAAAGCCTAAAACCAAACTGACATGTACAACTTCTCACTCTTTCATATCTCCATCTGCTCTGTGATGTTTCACTGCCCTAAACAGGAAAGCATAGAGATGATGATAAGATGGTAAAACCTTACATTCTAGTGGACATAGTGGACACTTACCACTGGTTTACTGATCTGTGTCTCCCTCCATCTTCTTCTCCCTCTTTGTGTTCTGCTTCATCATCGTCATCATCATCATCATATTTTTCTTTTCTTCTTTTCCTTTACATTGTCCTCCATCTTCTTGTTCTTCTCCTTGTTCTCCACATCTTTCTGTCTCTCTCTCTCTGTCTGTCTTCCTGACTCTCTCTCTCTCTCTCTCTCTCCCTCTCTCTCTGTTTCTCTCTCTCTCTGTCTCTTTCTCTTCATTCAAGTAGTTCTCTGGTTCCTTAGGGGGGCTGGTGGTTAACCTTCCAGCTGTTACTATTTAGCGGATCTGTTTCTTAAAAGCTGCTGAGACATGCACTTTTGCTCGCCGGCACAACGAGATTCCCTATTGTCTCACTTTTAAGCGTTTTCCATGATTTGTCAAAAAACAGAGAGGAATTCATTATACTGGCTCATAAAACATGTTAGTCTCTTTTGAATCAGTAGGGCCTTCAGGATGTTCTGAGACACCGAGAGCGATGACTAACAAGGCGAAAGTCTAATGAGGCCATTCATGCGTCAGTTTGGGTTTTTAGTCTTTGTAAAACAACGAAGAAACATTCCCGTAAAAACATCTTGTGTGTTTTTGTGCTGGAACAGCTGGACTACTTGTAGCGATGGCCTGTCTTATATCACTCAGTGCTCTCCCTCTGCTAAAGTGGCTATACCTCAGCTTATATGTCTTGCTTAGTGCTGAATCATGTTCATATATGTTTTAATTGTAACAGATTTCAGCACACTCTCCACACACAGTTGGAATCAGTGTGGTTTCTGACATTGGTGGTTTCAGAACATCATAAAAGAAGTTGTTTGTGCACTCAAGAAAACAAGATCCGCAAATGTCACAGGATGTTTTGCACGGCATGTACAGCGGAGGTAGTGTTTCACAGCAGCACGACAATGATGCACAAACAAAATGAAACGATTCTGAAGCACTTTCATGTTTTATAATCCCACTAATAGTGGCTAAGTGCTTTAACTAAATGACTAGGCTACACAGTGGAAAAACAGAATCTCTCATGGAAGAGACAGATCTGGTATTACATACAGTGCAGTAAAATGAATACCATGGGGTTTGAGATTTAATAATGTAATGGCTCTGAACTAACAGTATCCAATTGTTTCAGATGTGTTGATGCCAATTTTTTTTTTGAGGTGCTTTCAGGACAATGAGCTTGTGAGTGTTACCATTTAAAATTTGTAAGACACACAGTCATGAAATCAGACAATCTGCCAGGCATTCAGACAAGCCATAAACAAAGTAATATATACTGCAGAAACTTTGAGCCAGTTGCACACTAGTTGTCTGTTAGGCAGGCATACCCCATTCATAATCATATAAACAGTGATAAAATGGGACCTAGAAAAATATTTAAACACAAGTTAGAATGTATAAAACAGGAAAGATGATAAATTAAAAACATTTAAATGGCCCATGGAGCAGTGGGTAGCCCAGAAGGTCCTGACTTTGATTCCTGGCTGGGGTGGTAGAGGGTCCTTTCTGTGAGGAGTCTGTCAGTACACTTTGTTTATATTAGTCACTATATAAGATATATTGACTAATTAGGGAAAAAATGAATAGTTACAATCCTGTATTTGTGTGAATCATAGTTTGTTTAAATCACTTCCATGTTTTGGACACAAACCCAGGTCCTCATATGCGTAACATACATTGTGAAATAAAACAGGTTAGTGTTTGTGGGTGTTTTTTCAATCATTAGTTTTAGTATTCAGACCCAAGCAATCCATCAGTGTATCCAAGACTAATCCAGACCTAAAGTAGTTCATCTGTGCTGGTGTTAATGTTCAAAGCAGGTAAAATGGAGAAATTCCAAATTGGATCGTTTCCACCAGAAGGCGTAAACCCTCTCTCACTCTCACCTTCACTTTCTGCGAAATCTTTCCCTCTGTAGGTTTTTTACTTTAAAATGCCAAGAACAACAGGCGGTGTGAGCGGCTCTTTAGAACAAGATCCCCCATATCCTGCTTTTTTTGCTCTTGGTGGAGAAAGACTAGCGCTGACTGAGGTGGCCATGATTCTCTGAACTAGGTAGCTGTGTGTGTGTGTATGACTCTGGTGGCCCAGGATCCCTTGAATGAACCCCTCTGCCTCCTGAAAACCTCCCTTTGAAGGGTGTGAGTTCTTACACTGGTAGCCTATATAAGCTAACTGGAGTCGTGTAGCTGGCTGAGGCAGCGCAGCAGGTTCCGTGCTCAGGTCAGCGGGTGAAGGGGAGAACTGCAGAGGGAGGTATATAAGAGAGTGCTTCTGGCCAGAAAGCTGCTCAGACTGTGTTTATTTTCTTTGTGATTGGGTCAGCAGGTAGGAGAGAGAGAGAGGGAGGGAAAAATTCCTGCTATTTTGCCAATTCGTATGTTCATTTTCAAATACCTTGTGCCAGCAAACCAAGTTCAGTCTCCTGTATCGGTGCATCATGATACAGGATTAAGAAACTGCCACACATGACTTGGATATCTTACCCTGATCACTCATTGTCGCATCTTTTGTGGTCCAAATGACATCCTGCTTCCTCATTTTATTCACCACTGCTATACGAATTTCTAGAGGATTGTAAAATGACTGGGAAAGCTACATACAAAACGAACATACAGAATGCTTCTCATATCCAAAAGCGTTGACTGAGTTTTTAGCCAGATAGTTTACTTAAAAAAACATGTTTTATACATGTTTTTTTTTACTAAATGTAACATGCACTCCTTTGTTGTTCTTACCTAAGTCTGTCCTGTATTTTTTATGTGCTTGTCTCCCAGTGCTGTTGTTATGTGCTTGTCTCCCAGTGCTGTTGTTTTTGCTGTTCCTTGTCCCCGCCTTAGCCCCGCCCCCTGATTAGTGTGTTTACCTGTGTATGGTTTGTTACTCCTCCTTTCCCCGCTGTCTCTACTCTCCTCTCATGTAGAAGTACCTCTGTGTCACAGGGTGTTATTGTCTGGTTTAGGTATCTTTTCCTGTGTTGTCTATTCTGTGTTATCCTTAATATTACATTCCTAAATTAACTACATTTCCTCATGTTTATTTTCTGTTTTATTTCATGGTTTTATTTAGTGTCTTGTTTTATTTAACACATATCTTTAACTAGCGTATACATCCTGTTTCCAGGGCCTCCAAACCCTGATTTAACAAGAGCCCTATTTAAGGAACTTATTAAATATTTGATTTTAGCCTATTATAAAAACAGACATGAACTTCTGATGTGGGCACCTGAGTTTGAAGGAGCCAAAAAATATGGTGGAAAATATTGTTTAGTGTCAGAATTTCTCATGTCATTTGTCTCAGATATGTGACATACAACCACGGCAACAGTATATTAGTGCTTACTTGTATATCGAAAAAAGGTTTTGTCTAAGTAGCATTATGGTAGCATTAAACCATAGTATTAAAACCCCCTGCCCAGTATGGACCGCCTAATGCTGCCAAAAAAACTCTGACCTGTCAAGGCAAGGTGTCCTGTGGTGTCTGGCACCGAGATGTTTGCAGCAGGTCCTTTAAGTTCTGGAAGTTGTGAGGTGGGGCCTCTATGGACCAGACTGGTTTTGCCCAGCACATCACACAAATGCCCATCTGGGGATCTGGGGAATTTGGAGTCCAAGTCGACGCTTTTTGACATGTCCCTCAAACCATTCCTGAACACGTTTTGCAGTGTGACATTATCCTGCTGAAAGAACCCACTGCCATTCAAAACACTGTTGTCATGAAGGGGTGTACTTGGTCTGCAACAATGCATAGGCATGGTCACATGAATACCAGTACACAAGGTTTCCCAGCATAATATAGCCCAGCAGAACGTAGCCCCAGGTAAACAACACACACACACTTGGCCATCCACATGATACAAAAGAAAATGTGATTGGGCAGGATTGACAGGGGTCAGCTTGACATTCTGACTAGTCTGTGGCTGCTCAGACCCATACACAGCCCTAAAGCTGTGATATACTTTGCTTCAGATGCCTTCTTCCCTTAGGCAACTTTTCGTTGTTCAGCAATTTGTGCTCCAGTTTCCCTTTTGTGGGACAGGACCAGATGAGCTAGTCTTGGTACCATTTTTGACAAGGCTACTGTGGAGATGCTCTGCCCCAGCTGTCTAGCCATCATGGAAGTATATGCATAATAGTCTGTGATATAACAGGTTGTTGATGATTCAGGGACTGTTGAACGAATTACCGCAGAATTACCAACCTGAACTCACAAAGCTTTTCTAGGAATTCAAATGCAAATTCATATGAATGCTATACTCAAAATTGTTCTGAAAGTCAAGAATGAATTCAACCCCCGACGCTTAAAAACACAAGAGAGGCCTCTAACTCAAAGCATATCATCTCCTTCACTGTGGCCCCAGTGAGAGATCCAGGAGGTGAATGTGGTGTATGGAACCCAGATTTGCTGACAGTCTATCTGCCTCAGTGGCCAGCAGTCTGGTATGTATACTTCAGCCATTGCTACCACAACCCTCACTCTCACCCCTATAGTATCTTCGCATGACCATGTTGTAAATATTACTGCACAGATGGTTGACCCTTTTC
>JBBJLS010000155.1:10713254-10740114 GCA_037577275.1 Bryconaethiops microstoma | reverse complement strand
AGAGAGAGAGAGAGGGTGAGAGAGAGATGGGGAGAGGGAGATGGTGAGAGAGAGAGAGAGAGAGAGAGAGAGAGAGAGAGAGAGAGAGAGAGAGAGAGCGTCACAACTATTGGAAGGGCTTTTTTGTCTCAAACTGTTCTCACAACAAAAAAGTTTTCTCTTTTACTGATAAGCATATTGTGTCTTCTCTCCACATCCTTTGGCTTCCCTGGAAGTACTGTCTGGCAGTCATGAGATACAATTATCTGGCATTTTACTGGAAAGATTCATCCCAGTGAGACTAACCAGGCCATCTGAATTGTTTTCCCTATAGTTCAGAAGGGGAGAGAATTGTAAATTAAATCAGTTCATGGATCTTAATATCACTTACACAAATAAGCCAAACTTTCAATGTAAGTTCATGCAAAAGGAGATCATTACAAGCAATTTTAGGACATTTCTTTTTGCCCGATCATCAGTACATTTTTACACAATATAAAGGACAGCTGTTGTTTTCTAATGATGTTAAAAAGGACCAATAATAATAATATTAATAATCATCATCACCATCATCATCATCATATTTGACTGTTTTTGATAATTAGCTTTAGTCTCTGTGTACAGATGATGAAGTACATTTTTTAACCCCCATTATACATTCTTCAGACTCTACTTTGGAATTCAGAGATAAATCAGACACATTCAAAAGATAAATCATAGACCATAGTTATTTTGCCCTTGAATATAAAATCAGTTTTTTCTAGTGATCTGCTTGGATTCTTGAACTTTCATTAACAACCCTTTTCAATCTCCTTTTGTTTGATCAAAGATTGTGTGTGACTGTGTGTGTGTGACAGAGAGAGAGAGAGAGCGTGTGTGTGAGCCTGCATGTTTGCGTGGGGTATCTGCAATTTAGAGTCTAGTGAAGAAAGTGATGCCACATGTGGTTTAGTTTTGTTGGGTCGAAATGTTAGCTTGTGTGGGTGTGTATGTGTGTGTATGTGTGTCTGTGTGTGTGTGTTTGTGAAAGAAAGAGAGAGAAAGCGAGACAGAGAGAGAGACAGAGAGAGAGAGAGAGAAAGAGAGAGAGGGAGAGAAAAAGAGATGGAGAGAAAGGGAGAGAGAGAAAGAATGAGAACCTGTTCTTGATGATTTCTGTGAGTCAGGGCGAAACCTGCTTTGCTTACCCGAAACCTCCTGGCCCATCTTTCCCCCATTATGGTCCTTCTTCATCCTTCAGTAATGCTCTGTGCATCATCACCACCAGAACACACATGTTCACTACACCTCACGCAAGCACAGCATCATCTGTAACTCGGTTATGCTTGATTATGCCTAAACTTGAAAGTCCAAGCCATTGAAACCCATAAATTACCTCCGTTTGTAATGCATTACTTAAGTATCTCATGCTGCAAATGTAAGTTCTGGCAAGAACACATTTCACATTTTAAACACACACAGAATTTGGCTTGAGCCTTGTGAGCTGCTTTGTATTCCCAACTTTGATCTTAGAGTTCCTCATCACTGCATGGTGTGCGAGCGTGTTTGTGCATGCAAGTTTGTTTGTGCATGCAAGTGAGAGAGTGAGAGAGAGAGAGAGAGAGACCTTGGTCAAATTCATTGGTGGTCTCGCAATCTGCATTTGAGGTCAGCACTGGCAAAGGTGTCCCCTTTCTTGCTTTGGGCTTCAGCTGTCTCCTCTCAAGTGCCCTCTATGCAGCCCTGGTGTGCTTTGAAGAAGTTTGCATTATTTGACATACCAGATATACAGACTAGCACCATGTATAGCGCATCAGGTTGTATATACATGCATGAACAAATGAGCATCATAAATGTGCTGGACATGACAAATCATAGCCATTAAAGTTGAGTGTCGTTTTAGCCATATACACACAGGGCACAGTTAATGTAACGATGTTCCTCCAGGACCTTGGCATAACACAAGAACAAAAACATGAATGCAATACAATAATGAATACAATAATGAATACAACAATGATATACATATACAGTGAGACAACCATCTGATGCACACCCTATTTACTGAGTTCTCTTGCTCTGGATGAACTTGATGAACTTGAGCAGACCCTTAACCAGTCAGATTGCTGATATGTGGAACATTAACCAGTCCTGAACACATTCACATGCTGAGATTGACCACTGAGCAGGATGTACAACAGCTGAAAAATAAACAAATATATTCCAAATGTGGGACATTATCATGTTAGATTACCAGCCTACAGCTCTGTGCACCTAAAGCTGCTTGTGTTTTAGCAATACACTGCCAAAACGGCAAAAAGCTGCATTACATTATAAACAAAACTTCAAATCTAAATAAAAACGGTCTTTATTGAGCTCACAGTATTATAAAATTCAGATCATTTTAATCATATATATTTTTCATTTAGCATTACTGAAATCTGGCACGCCCCTCGGACACCCCACTGCCCATATCCCTGAATGGTGGTTAAGAAGTGTAAGTCAAATAGCATTAACCTCAGAGAGCTAGTGGAGCCTTTTTGCCTGATAGCAGGTGGAATGACGAAAAGGGACGATAAAACAGAATATTATTGGTGATTAAAAATGAACAAACAAGGTTAAAAAGTGTGTAAAGGAGAAAAAAACAGGAGCCTCATGAGGGAAAGTCATGGTCAACTAAGATTTAGAGTGAAAGCCCCAGATCTCAGGAAAATGCGAGATTTCGAATGATGTTATCTTGCAAAAACATATTCCATTCTCTCCAGAATACAACGTTTTCCATGTACTTCCAGAGTTTCTGCACTCACCTCTCATGCTGCCACAAGAGTGATCATATTACAGTCTGCCTTCATTCTGCTGGTGAAGGGAGTCAGGGGTCACTAGGAGTAGATAGGCTATAGATTAGCAGCATGTCCAGTGTGTATAAAGAGATCCTTGTTCACTGCAAAGCTAATCAAGTGCTAATTAAGCATTCTGAAGATGTTCATATTCATTAGATTTGCAGTAAGCAAGGATCTGTAGCCTATCTACTCCTAGTGACCATATGGGGCACCATGGGGCAGCTGGTGGTATAGTGGTTAGGGCGTTGACCCTGCAGTCAGAAGGGTGTGGGTTCAAATCCCAACAACTAGTGTCATCACTGAGGTACCCTTGAGCAAGGTACCATCCCCTTACACTGCTCCCTGGAACACCCTTATTGGTGGCAGCCCCCTGCTTCACTTGTTGAATGTGTTAATTTCAGAGAGAGAATTTCACCCTGTGTGCTGTGGTGTGTTCACGTGACAGAATTTCACACTGTGAGCTGCTTTGCTTTACACTCTGCCTTCGTTCTGCTGGTGAAGAGAGTCAGGAGTCACTAGGAGTACAGATTACTGGCATGTACAGTGTGTTTAAAGAGATCCTTGTTTATTGAAAAGCTAACCAAGCGCTGCTTTGCTATTCAGTGGGGCATTTTGATGTGCCTCTGAAAGACTTTTGATGTATACTCTTTATGCTTGTTCCCCTTTTGTGGACCAAACTGGATCATTATCACCGAGATCCGAATGCAGTGTTGAGTCTAGCTTCTCAAGTCAGCGCTTAACACTGGACAACATGCTTTACATTATACTCTGCTACAGTACAAGGCATGGGGATAGCTTTACAGTCAGGCACACTGCATTACATTTTTTAAAATGAGAACTGTTTGTTTATAGAAAGAGAGTGTGTGTGTGTGTGTGTGTGTGTGTGTGTGTGTGTGTGTGTGTGTGTGTGTGTGTCCATTCTAAGAATGCGTTCCTCACTGCTCATCAGAATCTAAATGCCACAAACCTTCACACAAGGCTTAGATCAACAAATCATACAACAAAATGAACGTTTTGATGAATATTTTCAGTACGGGTCATTTTTCCTCAGAGACACTTCCACAGGCTGTCACAATACAGCTGAAGTGTGCAACAGTATTTATACAGAAACCAGAAACTCCTCAAAGCTCCCGAGCACCTCCTGTCTGCACTCTTTGCCGTGTTACGGTGTCACGCCCTCCTGAGCCAGTGATCACTCTGTCATTTCCATTACTCCCATGACAATAACTCTTGCTTAAGGTTGGACCTTTGGTGACGTCATGACCCTTGAACAGAGCTTGGAGCGCTCATGTGTAGTTGGCCTGTACCATGTGTGAATGATTTGCCACTCTTTTTTAGTGTAATGTAATGAGCCGGACGTTTTGCACCCTGGGTCAAACAGCCTCAGTGGGAAAATATGGACATATGGTATCAGGGCTATGCAATTTGAGAATGGTCTCTTACAGGTTGACAGATTGAGTCAGTAGACCAAATTTTATTTGTTCTCGTTAAGGCACACAAGCCTTGAAAACCTTCGTCTTTCATTTTGTTTTCTAATTTCTCACTTGTATATTATTCAATCAAGCAGAGAAGGTCAAAAGGGAAGATTTTAAACTTCCAATCAAAACCACGTTTTTGTTCATTTAGGAAAAATTTTACTAGGATTTGAAATTGATGCTAAAAAATGATTGGATTTAACGTTATACTGAAAAACAAAGGACCATTTCCACTTTACAGTATTTCAAAATATAGTTGGTCCCTGCATTTGTACACCTACTTTTCTTGCATAAGGTTCTTATATGTCCTCTGTGCATCCACAGCAGTCACTTTTGTAGAATAACATCAAAGTATATAGGCGAACACTGCAGATCTGTTTAGCATGTCTCAAATGCTTGGATATCCGTGGAGGCTGTTACATAGTTTAGAGAACAATCACTATATTTCACAATAGCATTGATACTATTATTATTAGTCACATTATAATCTGGTATTAATATATTACAGCTGTTACATCCACTTAAGTTAATTATAACATTAATAAATTAATTCATGAACTGAAATACCAAACATTTTGGTGGGAATTCCAAAACATGTGAAATACATTTAAATGTGTCTTTTGTGTAGGACTCATGTAAAATTAACTGCATCAAACCATCAGTACAATATTCAGACAGTTTACTCAAGATTGCACACCGTGCCAGTCACTTTCCCAGTATAGTTCACAAATAACAGCTAATTATCATTGACACGGATGATTTAACTTCTTTGACAAGAAGTTGGAACTGTCACTTCCAGATGGCACCATTTTATTTGCAGTAACGAATTGCTTTAAAAAATTAATTGATGTAAATGTATTGTTCTTTTCAGTGTGTCATAAGTGCAGATTCATACCAAGCAAATGCTATTGCAGTTTTTACATTTTGTCCTCAAGAATGATAATGATATCATCATTATATAATAATAATAATAATAATAATAATAATATAATTGTGTAATAAATAATCATTGTAATAATAATTGTGTAATAATTGTGTAATGCAAATCAAATGTACAGCAAATGTACAATAACTCTATACTTCTCTGGGGTCATTATGTTGTTGTTTTTTTTCAAGTTAAAATGCTTTGTTCAGTATTTTAGATGCATTTCAAATACAATGGGTCCTCCAACAAGTGAAGCCCTCTCGGTGCCGCCCCGCCATGGCCACGGTGAACAGGCCGTAGGGCCAGGCTGGCCAGATGCTGTGGGTAGTACCAAGCATTCATCGAGGCAACCAGCCTCATCTACATAAGCAAACAAACTCAGAGCCGCAAAAGATCACACGGTGGGAACAGCGCTGCTGTCTCAATGGCTGAATCACATGCTGGACCCTCTCTCTCTCTGAAGCCCTGATTTACGGCCCTCGTAAAGGAGCCCAGGCCAGTGATGAAGAAAGAGAAAGAGAAAGAAGGAGGGGGCCACTTGGTGCACTAGGAGGCCATGGTCTTTCTCCCTCTCAGACACCCCTGTCATGCCAACTATTGTTTGTCGAGATTTACAGGCAGAGCGAGGGTCTGTTAACGCTAATTCAGCACCACACTCACTCCCCTCCAGCTACAACACAATGAGCTCTGAGGATCCACGGGTGGATTTGAGTGGCATCAGAGGCAAAGGAGCCAGCTGTACAGCAGTGGATAGAACATCAATGTGTTTGCAAGTGGCATCATAGGCTTTCAAGCTTTTACATTCAGCGGTGATTTGCGATAGTCACAGGAAATGCTCATTCAAACATCTTTCGTTTCTTTTGAGCTAACAAGACACTCATCAGCTTGGTTCTACATTTAGCTGTTTGATTCAGATCTCACAGTATCAGCAAATGTTAGCATTACATTACACTGTGGTCAGTAGAAAATAGCTGAAATGCTTATAATTACCACATGTGCATTCTGAGGCATTATCTTAATGCAAGCCTCTGTGTGCGCAAGTCAATATCTGAATATGAATATCTTGAGAATGCTTAAATTAATTGGCAAAAAATGGCTGATAAGGACTGCAATGAATTCCACCCAAGATCAACTTCTTCTGTTTTCTTTCATTGTTCTTCAGTATGCACAAAATCACTTGGGGGCCTTCGTTGTTTTCTTGGGGAACGATTTCTACAAAGCTAACTTCTGCCAGAAGATATCACTGAGGGCATCTGAAGGATTGAAGAACTATATTTCAGTTTCCTGAGCATCTGCGATGTTGTTTCATGTTTTTCTTTCGGAGGAACTCTAGTGCCAGGTGAGATCATGCTAAATGGTCTGCACTTCAAATACTCTAAGAAATATTGTTTTGTGTAGAACATGCTGTGAGCACAAGGTTTCAAGATGAATCACCCGGAGATTGCGAGCCTGCCCATGCTTTGAATGGTTCATATGCTGCTTGTAACATTTCAAAACACAGTGTGGTTTCTGAATTTCCTCTCGCCAACATCTTGGCGCAAGAAACCACATCCAAATTAGCCTATCATCATTCCGAGAGAAAAAGCATGTGAGGAAGACGAAAATGGTCAGGGCTAAGATTCTCAAAACCACTGTTCTTGCTACAGCTCTTTTTCGGGAGAACTTCACAAAAAGTGTTATGTCTTTTCTCTGGAAGAACGGAGCAATAGAAGAAAGGAGAAAGGAAATAGAAATTTTAAAAAAGTTGATAGATGAATCTTGCTTTGCGCTGGGGGTCCACTGATCAGAACGCTGCTTTAGATTATGGTGAAGGACCCTCTCGTTTCTCCACAAAAACAACGAAGAGAGGCCAGCATCCAAAAGCCCAAGCACCCCACGTTCATGAGGATGGCTGCAGCAGTGCCTCCCTGCCTTGCTGTTTATCTGCCTGTGTGGGACGTGGCATGTCTCCAATCTCCGGTCCTTGGCTCAAGCTCCAGAAGCTGCTGGAGGTGGTTTTGAAGCACAGGTCAGCTGCTTTTGGTTAGACTGCAAAGCATCAGGAGTCTTCAACATCCCAGCATCCTTTCTGATAATCCAGCAGGTCCTACCCTCAGGCTCTTAATGGATGGAGAGCTACCCCACTGCCAACCTCCTTAGAAGTTTGTTATAAGCAAAAGAACATGAAATTGCATGCTCATGCAGATTTTTGTGTTTTTATCCAGACATTTGGAAAACAAATAGTGAACAAAGAAGTCCTAATGAAAAGTATGTTTTTTTGTCTTACAGTGGTAACTTGTTGCCTGAGTGAACAGTATGTTGAGTACAAGTGGCCTGAAAGCTTAAGGACCTAAAGATGTCTTTACTAATTCATGTCGTATTTCATTTCATGAAATATTTCGTGGGTCTCAGGAAAAACACTATCCCCAGCATGAAAGAAAATTGAGAACCCCTGGTGAAACCGCCACAAACTTATATACTGTGTGGGGAAACAAGTATTCAGACACTTTTGGTTATTATGTATATAATATCCATTGCAAATGTACATATGCAAACCATTTTGATTTTGTACATATGATAAAAATCATAGTGAGACTGGCCTGAATCATTTACATTCTTGACTGCTTGTTCACAAAATTTCCAGGCAACACATTTCATCAGATTTCCTCCTCTCGCTTGCTTTCTTCCCATAGTGCTTCCTGGTGCCATCTCTTCCTCAGGAAAGCAATATATAGCCACCCAGCTATTGTAAAAGAAAACGTGATTCATCAGACCAGGCCATCTTCTTCTGCTGCTCCATGTTCCATTTCTGATGCTGATGTGGCCATTGTGGGCAGGCACTTTCGGTAGTGGACAGGGGTCAGACCAGTCTGCAGCTACGCAGCTCTGTCTGCAACAGGTGCCAAAGCACTATGTGTTCTGACACCTTTCTTTTATAACCAGCATAATCTTTTTCAGCAATTTGTGCTACAGTAGCTCTTCTGACCAGATGGGCTAACCTTCATTTCCCATGCTCATCAATGAGCCTGCCACTGGGTCACTGGTTGTCCCACTACATACTGGGAGCACCTCACAAGACCCACTAATCTGAAGATGCCCTGACCCAGTCGTCTACTCACAATTTCACCCTTTGTCAAAGTAACTCAAGATCCTTGCGCTCGCCCATTATTCCTGCTTCCAACCCATCAACTTCTAGAACTGACTGTTCACTTGTTACCACTGAGCAAGACATTTAATCTCAAAAAGATCCATGTTGCATTCTTTAAGGAAATTAGCTCTGCAATAAACTGTTAATTAGTGGACGTTAAATAAATGGACTTGTCTTGAAGTAAAAATCTACATAAAATTGATAAGAACTATTAAAAGTACATTACAATGTATGGAATCATTTTTTTATGGTCTAAAAGTAATTTCTTTCAATGACACCAAACAAATTGCACTGAAATGCTTCAATTTGTTCCAAGAGCAATTGCATTTTATATACATTTGCATGTAAGAGATAAGATAGGAACGAACTTTATTTATCCTAAGGGAAATTCTTTTGTGCAACAAGAAGGACAAAGACAGTTAATTGTATTTGCAGACTACTCTGTTTGGCTGAATCTATTGGTATTGTTGTTATTGTTGAGTGTTTGACCACATATGGCCTTAGTGGTAACATTTTAAAGAATGGGGAATGTGGAACCACAATAAAGATATTTGAAAAACTGTCTGGGATAAAGTCAAATACATTTTGGGTGTCAGGTAAACATCTACAGATTAATGTGAAGCAGAAATGAGACAAGTGTCTGAGGTTATCTGTATGATACCTGGATTCTGATTATGTTCGTAAGATGTTAATCCAAACCATGCATTCCATGTCTCCTTTCGCTGTGAGTCAGTGTGTGCTTCCCAGAAAAACACATTACAATGTCACACATACACACAGAACACTTGATGCTCTTAAGCATCATTTACCAAAAAGCCCAGAGGCTGCATATTCTCATTCACCACACTTGAGTTCCTGTCCCTCCTCAAAACACACACACACACACACACACACACACACACACACACACACACACACACATTCCTAAATGAATTTTCTGTTTTATATCACTCAGTATATTGATATATACCCAATCTGTTCTTATCTCTGTTCGGTGTGTTTTCCAGCACACACATACACACACTCACACACACGTACGGCGCTGTGGCTACCCAGAGGGAGTCAGATTTATGTGTGTTTATTTATCCCAACACTGTTGGTCTCTGGGGGTCTGCCGGGGTCAAGCGCTCCCAGAGGAAACCCAGGAATTCTCCCGTAATTCCTCTCACCACAGACCCGCAAGCACACAAGCGCACGTTTCATCAGACCTCCTCACTCACTCTCTTTCATCCTTCTGCTCTAGAACACATCAGTCAAGGCTGCCTCTGATCTGCATGAGGTCTGGCCTAATGCAAATCCACACTGCCCATAAGCTGGATTTCCAGATTGTTTTTAAGAGAAACAAACATGTTCTATTTGTCTGTTTGGAATAAATTAACATATTAAAGTCAAAGTAAGTTTATTTTGAGTATAACAGTTTTACACATTTAAGTAAATGCTGAAATTCACATATTTGATCCCCTTGTTGTGATGTGTGCAGTCATCAGCGCTTTAAGACCAGTATACCATAGATCAGCGATCACTGTTCTATCTGGTCATCTTGTTATATGCCACATTCAAATTGTGGTCTGGCCAAAATGCTCATAACGTTCAACAAGAATGTGTGGGGCTAAATTTACTGTAAGCTGAACAGGTACATATGTGCAAATGCATTTGTTTTTGTGACATCACAAGACAATGAATACGAAATTGTTTTTTAGCTTAATGTGTGGATTGGATGGGCTAGGGAATGAATATTGTATGCTAATACTGAAATGTTAGCAGCAAACTCTTGGATTAAAAAAAAGAAATTAAAAAACTGTTTTTCCACGATACACGGACTTTCAAGGACTTTTTTTCATTGACATGGGATGTCTTTCATGTGCTTTTAAAAATAGTTGGTAAAAGAAAACTGATACCTAAATAAATACTGCACATAAATACTTCACTTTATATTTAAGTACAAAATCTGATTTAACAAAACAGTAACACTAAAAAAATGTTCATTTATAGGTGTCTCCAAACTTTTGCCTGGCAGTGTGGCTACTGTTAAGAGTTCTTGTTTCTCTGTGAAAGGTAACTGTGTAGTCTGTAAATTTGTTGTGTAGTGTGTGTGTGTGTGTGAGTGTGTGTGTGTGAGTGTGTGTGTGTGTGTGTTATTAGACGCTTGCAGAAGCAAAAAAGAGAAAAACAGACTGCACATTGCTCTCTGGGGTGTCAAGTGCAGAGGAGATCTACGGAGAAGGTTGTGACTGGAGAAATCATTGGAGGAAAGAAGAGGAGGATACAGATGGTAACACAATGCCATTTCCAGCACACACTCACACATCGCCTGGCACACACTCGCCTTGTTTCATATCTGGCTGTCATGATTTAGTCCCACTTTGGATGAAGTTCATGAGAATCTGAGCTGAACTCTCAAATGGACCATCCATTGTATTTGAGGTTTATGTGGGAGATTAGATTAGAAATGCTTGCATGTATGCATGTGTGTGTGTGTGTGTGTGTGTGTGTGCGTGTGTGAACAATGCCTGCTGTTTGTATCAGGCTGATGTGAAGGAGTCTAGTGAGCATTTATGGTTAAATCCTTTTCACTCACATAAACTCTCCTCATTTCCCACCAATTGTGGTCAGTTTGTTGCTCAATCCTAGCGAGCCTCATTGTCTATGCCTTATGACCATTTTCACCAATTTTGCAAATCCACTGTGGGTGTGGGCCTGGGAAAAACTCATGAGCCCTAATTTTCGTATAAAATACTCACAGCTAAATGCAAAAGCTGTACACACCCATGTACGTACCTATGGAAGCTTATTTTCCTGTACGGTGTCAGGATCATTCTGAATTAACAATAACACTGCATTGAAGGTCAGTATGCATAAGGCTACATAAGACTTTAATGACCACTGACTTTAATCTACATCAGCGTTTACAATGCTTATTCCAGCATGCACCAGTTGTCATAAAGGCTACTTTAGTAATATTTAGTAATGTTGTTTCTATGCAGAAAATGTTATGACAGCTGACACCTGTTTAAATGAACTTTTATGTATTTTTACTTTAGTTCCCATGAAAGCTTATGTAGGACGAATAGTGGCCTTCAGTCAAGCCTAACCTTAAACCTAACTCTAAATCTATCCCTAATCT
Organism: Bryconaethiops microstoma; assembly: GCA_037577275.1. Classification (NCBI taxonomy): domain Eukaryota; kingdom Metazoa; phylum Chordata; class Actinopteri; order Characiformes; family Alestidae; genus Bryconaethiops; species Bryconaethiops microstoma. The sequence goes on along the minus strand of JBBJLS010000155.1, from coordinate 10,728,665 downwards.
TCCCCTCAGTGACCAAACAGACATGGCTTTGCCCTGTAGTTTTGAAACATTGACACATGTAGCTTTTGTAAGAAAACAAGGCTGTTTGTTGGTTGTACAATTTTTACTGGTTTGCAGGACAGAACATATTTTCTCTTTCAGCTGTTTAAAGAGAACTCCTTCCCTTTTAATCAAGTCTAATCTCTGTATTTTAATGAGAAGTGAGTTTATAACACCAGTCAGTTCAAAATCATGCCAGGTGCACTGCTACAAGCCAGAATCAAGCCAGATTAAAGAAGAGAGGAAGAGAGAGAGGAAGAGAGAGAGGAAGAGGGAGAGAGGGAGAGAGGAAGAGAGAGAGAGAGAGAGAGAGAGAGAGAGAGAGAGAGAGAGAGAATTACACATGAGGGGTATTATATTGAATTGGGGCCTCTTGCCGCTCACGTCTCTGTGCGTGTTCCCCTCTGCTGCGTTTTCATTACCTCTCAGTTGGGTTGCACAACAGTATTACCAAGTAAATGCTGCATATGGCAGCTTGAACATTGGGTTCTTGCTAATGTGTACAGGGAGACAGATGTATTGAGGTAGTGGGAGTTCATGCATGTCACATTTGTGGTGCAGTAATATGTTTTCTGCGGCTGAAATGGCCCACTGCCATTATCAATACCGAAACACTCCACTCGTGGATGCATTGAAAACTCCCCTAAATGTGCCTAGGATGGCTTGAGGGGCATTCATAACCAAGAATTTGTACTGGCAGCGAGGATCAAGGCTCCATGTGTGTTTTGAATGGAACTCACTTCTCTTCAGTCTCTTCTCTGAATCAGTCAGTGTCACTGCCATGTCATTGGAATATGCATGGCTGCTGGAGCTCCTATTATTTTTCTTTTTTCATTGCACTTAAAATGATTAACTGCTGCCTCGGTAGTGTGTGTGTACGGAGTAGACAGCAAGAGCTTATGAAGTTTGAGTGATACCAGAGACCATGTCCTGCTCACTGGTTTAGAGGAAAGTGGGGCGAGTTAGCCGTTAGCCGGCTTTAATAAATGCCCTGAAGGCACGAATAGCATTTAGCACCACTCGCCCGTAATTACCTGATCCCACAGGGGACCGTGAACAGCCCTGTCAAAAACAGTGATTAGAGGAGGCCTACACACCAACACACACAGCTTGAGTGTGTCTGTGACCTGTGGTACCCTGGCCGAGGTTCGCCCCCCAAGCTTCCAACTGTATCCATTTATGAGCGCATATGAGGAAATCTAATAAAGGTCTTAAAAACAGTGCTGCCTGTCAAAAACACACACACACGCACAACTCAAGCCCACATGGGCCCCCGCAAAAGGGTAAAAACAAGATTTTATTTTATTTTTTAACTTTTCTTTACTTTTTATTGGCCCATTCATCATGAAATGTTCAATATAAAGCACAGCTAGCACTTTCAAATATATGAATCACTGGAAATACAAGGCTTTGACAGTGACAAAATATAAAATGTACTGTAAAAATTAATAGTCTATAACAAGGCCTTGATGCTTGCCTGCAATACAAGCATACTCTTAGTTGTCATGAACTCAGTGTGCAGGTCACGGCCTGGGGGATTCATTTCAAAGCCTGCTCTCCTTTGCTATCGGAGCCAAAAGCATGATAATGGAATAATTGCTGAACTTTGACCCTCTCTTGTTAGCCAATTAGGCATTTGGGTGTAAGGTTACTTGTGTGTTACATGATCGAGCATGGGAGACAGAATGAGGAGTTCCCAGGCAAAGATTAAGTGTAGATAATTTTACTATAGAGATTCTCCACTGAAAGGGACATGCAGTCAAGTACAAGGCTTCTTCCCTGACTGGGATACAAACCCTGGAAAATGTGTAGTTTTCTTGGTTTTCTCAGTTTTCTCACGGTTACTTGCCATTTTGCAACAGCTGTAGCTGTTTCGCATCCTTTTGAGGTTCGAGATGGGTTTAGGTTGATTCTTTTTGGCATCCAGAGGAAAGAGTTTTAACTTACCATACCCTCATGCAGTCTCAGCGATAGATAGACACCTCACCATACATGGTTCTGAACTGCAGAGCACAACTACCAGTCAAAACAAGGTGAAAGGTTGAGCGCCAGGCATAGAAAGTAATGTGGGCTTAGTCTGCCACCTTATGGTGAGGTTTACATTGCAAGAGAAGCACTACAATAACAGCCACTTGTCATTTTAGTTTTTAATTTTCAAGACATATTTACTCTTCATTATAAGTGAGCGCTTTTTTGGAAGGGGAAGAAAAAAAAAAAAAAAAAAAAAGTACAAGCATTTCAGATACAAAAACAATTACAGAAATATTTGTGTTTCTAGTCATATAAAATTTACATTAGTCACTGCTTTAGTGAGTAAGTCCCTCTGGATAAGAGTGTCTGCCAAATGAACAAAATGTACCTCACAAAAACAGGGAATATATTAAATAGAAAAATCAGATAATATAATAGCACTTAGTCATGCTTTATGTACTGATGGTACTGACCAGGTTCGATTGGTCATAACACAGCTCTTTTCTTTTCCTGCAACTGCAAGATTACTGCACTGCATGGATATGTGAACTTATCATACGACGTATCGTATTGTCCATGCTTAATGTGGACTACTATGAATACTTCTGTGAGCTCTTTCCACAACACTTACGAGCCAAAAGTACGATAATCATCAAACTATGTGTATCAAAAAAACCAAAAGTGGTTTGGTGCATTTCAGCCTCTTATTGTGAACCAACTAATGCTAGATGTAGCAAAGAGCTGGAGAGCCTCCTGGAGCAGACAGGGCGGATCTTTTCTTTCTGGGTCACCATTTCAACACACTTCATCGCTTCTCCAATTTCTTAAACTTGGCCTCTGTAAGTATACACAACTAATTAAACTCATTGTTCAACAAATACTACGCATACCTATTTGAAACTGTACTGATGTCACACATTCTTTCTAGGTTCAGTTGAAATTACTATTAGAGCAAAAGCACATCATATAAAGTGTCAAATATTATATGCAAATCTTAGACAGGAAAACATACACCGTAGTCATTATTCAGTCATTTTCAGTCATGTGTAGAGCAAAACTCACTGGTCCAACGGCACCATCTAGTGGTACAATATGATATGGCCTTTATCTCAGATGGAACTAGAACTCAACCCATGTACGTAACACTAGTGTGTGAATATACAATAAAATGGCAATAAAAGGATTAGTGCTTGCACTACAGCGACCTTCATTTTAAATGTGTAGATCTACTAATTGCACTTACCCAGTTTTTTGGAATATGTGTCTAGTTTATATGCTGCCTGCTCCAGAGCTGTGACCTGTTCCTCAATCTGGTTGATCTGGTCTAAATATGGCTGCAAACTGGCATCTACAAAAACAGAATTAAAAAATTGTCAAAGGGGTGAATGATGGGTAATACAGTAAAGAAAAGACATGTACAGAGGTGCTTGGAAGTTTATTAACCATTTAGAATTTTCTATTTTCCTGCAGAAATATGACCCAAACCATCATCAAATGTTCACACAAGTTCAAGAAGTAGATAAAGAGAACCAATTTAAACAAGGAAAATGGAAAAATATTCTACCTAGTCAATAAGTTAATTAATCCAATATTGCGTATCTGTGTGTGACAAAAAAACACTGTTTTTCAGTAATAAAGAAACCATCCTGTGCAGCAGTAACTGCAACTAAACATTTCTGGTAACTGTTGATCAGTCCTGCACATTAACTTAGAGGAATTTTAGCTCATTCTTCTATATAGAACAGCTTCAGCTTCTCAGAAACTAAACAAGTCATGGTCTCAACTAGAGGTCTCACATTTCTGATTGAGGTCTTGTAGGTTGCGGCTGATGTTGATCGATATGTCTTTCATCTCCATGTACTTCAGACTCGTGAGTTTGTTCATATTCTCCAGAAGTTTATAGTCCTCACAGGTGGCTGGTGATAATTAAAAAAATAAAAACACACGAAGAAATATGTGAGTTACATTGCAAATAGTGTCCATGACTGTATTTGCAATGTAAGGTGCCTGTTACAATTATGCATGTACAACTATGCTTAGCCTATAAATACACACTATGCATATTGTTTGTGTACCTGTGAGTTCTCCTTGAAGAAAAACTGCCATTTTGTCAAACATGTCTCTGCAGAGTTCATTGATGTCAGGCTCAGCCGGTTCAGTAGCTTCTTCTGCCGTTTCCACACCACCGTCATCTGCAGCAGACAATCATTAAAGGATCAAATATTACTGTGTGTCAGCAGGCTTGATTCCAACATTGATGTTATTACTGTTTTGTCAGCGTCAGGAATTCTGTGTACATTGTAGAAGTGCAAGCTGACTCACTAATACTTTACACTGCATGTTGTACAGTTACAAACAACAGTATATCTGCTGTACTGTGTTCACATATGACAAATGGACACATATCTGAAGACATGACACTTTGGAACAATGTAGTTAGTGTACAGCTTGTATAACAGTGTCAATTTGCTGTCCACTCAAAATAACTAAACACACAGCCATTAATGTCTAAACCACTGGCAACAAAAGTCAGTACACCCCTACGTGAAAATGTCCAAATTGTGCCCAATTAGCCATTTTGCCCTTCCAAGTGTCATGTGACTCGTTAGTGTTATAAGGTCTCAGGTGTGAATGGGGAGCAGGTGTGTTAAACTTGGGTTTTATTGCCCTCACACACACTCATACTGGTCACTGGAAGTTCCACATGGCACCTCATGGCAAAAAACTGCCTGAGGATCCAAAAAAAAAAAAAAATTGCTCTACATAAAGGTGGCCTAGGCTGTAAGAAGATTGCCAACACTCTGAAACTGAGCTGCAGCACTGTGGCCAAGACCATACAGCGGTTTAACAGGACAGGTTCCACTCAGAACAGGCCTTGCCATGGTCGACCAAAGAAGTCGAGTGCACATGCTCAGCGTCATATCCAGAGGTTGTCTTTTGAAAATAGATGTATGAGTGCTGCCAGCATTGCTGCAGAGATTAAAGGGGTGGGAGGTCAGCCTGTTGGTGCTCAGACCATATGCCGCACACTGCATCAAATTGGTCTGCATGGCTGTCGTCCCAAAAGGAAGCTTCTTCTAAAGATGATGCACAAAAAAGCCCACAAACAGTTTGCTAAATACAAGCAGACTAAGTACATGGATTACTGGAACCATGACCTGTGGTCTGATGAGACATAGATAAACTTACTTGGTGTGAAGCGTGTGTGGCCGCAACCAGGTGAGGAGTACAAAGACAAGCACAGTCAATCATGGTGGTGGAAATGTCATGATTTGGGGCTGCATGAGTGCTACCAGCACTGGAAATTGAGCTACAGGGCAGTATTCCAATATGATAGCAACCCCAAACACACCACCAAGATGACCACTGCCTTGCTAAAGAAACTGAGCGTAAAGGACTGGCCTAGCATGTCTCCAGACCTAAACCCTATTGAGCATCTGTGGGGCATCCTCAAACGGAAGGTGGAGGAGCACAAGGTCTTTAACATCCAACAGCTCTGTGATATCATCATGGAGGAGCGGAAGAGCATTCCAGTGCCAGCCAGTGAACCTCTAGTGTACTCCATGCCCAATAGAGTTAAGGCAGTGCCGGAAAATAATGGTGGCCACACAAAATATTGACATTTTCGGGTAGGGATGTACTCACTTTTGTTGCCAGCGGTTCAGACATTAATGACGGTGTTTAGTTCTTTTGAGGGGACAGCAAATTTACACTATAATACAAGCTGTACACTGACTACATTATGTCAAAGTGTCATGTCTTCAGTGTTGTCCCATTAAAAGATATAATAAAATATTTACAAAAATGTGAGGGGTGTACCCACTTTGGTGAGATACTGTGTGTATATATGTGTGCATTACTGTGTTACCTTCACAAACTAACGTCACAATAAATGATTTTGAGAAGTCTGAAAGGGGAGGTAGCCTAGCCTGCTGCTAGCCTATATGTAGCGAGAGTTTAACTGACACTTACTGTTATTGGTGGGCCTTTTGGGTGCAGGTTCTACATTTTCGCTCGCTCCATCGTTGCTCAAATCGTCTCTCTGGTCGGGGTTTAGGTTGAGCACTGCTGGAGGAGCAGGAGCTCTGCTGATACTGTCCATCGCAGCTGCCTCCTCCCCTGTAGCGGCCATCTTTACTCAACTGTCACATGACTTCAGTAGCACGTGACTCGCTACATTGTTCCCGACCACACCCTTGTTACTTCTTAACACTGTATGGACGAAAGTATTGGAACGCCTCACTTTAATGACATTGCATTCAAAAACCTAGATTTTAATATGGAGTTGATTCCTCCCTTGCAGCTCTAACAGCTTCCACTCTTCTTGGAAGACTTTCCTCAATTTTGAAATTTCTGTGGGAATGTGTGGGTCAAACACTGATGTTGGACGAGACGGCCTGGCTCGCAATCTCTGTTCCAGTTCATCCCAAAGGTGTTGGATGGAGTTGAGTTCAGGGCTCTGTGCGGGCCAGTCAAGTTCTTCCACACCGACCTCATCCAACCATGTCTTTATGGAGCTTGCTTTGTGCACTGGGACACAGTCATGCTGGAATAGAAAAGGTTTTTCCCCAAACTGCCCACAAAGGTGGAAGCATGGCGTTGTACAAAATGTCTTGGCATGCTGAAGTATTAAGATTGCCCTTCAGTGGAAGAAAGGGGCCTAGCCCAGACCCTGAAAAACAGGTGTGACCCAATACTTTTGTCCATATAGTGTACTTTAAGTTCATTTATATTATGGAAATAAATGAATGAAAAAAAAGTTGTACGTCTTTTTTCGCTCAGCTTTTTATGTCAGAATTATTTTATGCAGTTGCGCTTAGTAGTATCTTTTTAAAGATACATTTATCACAATAAGCGGGGCAGACGGGTTAGTTTTAGTGAAGTCAGCATTAGTAACAGTCTGCAGGTTTTCAAAATAAAACTCCTATCGTCACGACCCACTTTAATCCTTTTAATTTGATAATCTAGACCCAATATTAACCGTATTTTTGTGCCTTGTACTATCCATGTCAAATACAAAAAGACATTATTGCATTATGCCACGTTTTTTTTCTCTTCTGAATTATATCCACATATCGCCATCCCTTTAGTTTTCTTTGGAGCTAAATTAAATACACTGATTTATTTTACGCTCATAGTTCACAGAGCAAGGTATATTTGGAATCAAATATCAAAAATGGTCAAAGTATTGAAAGAAACAAACCAATAAAATAAAATTATTTTAGTGGCTAAATAAAATAAGTTTTATTTACCCAAATTGAAGATTCAGCAGCAACAGGAGCAGTTGGTATTCTTCGAGCAATGAAAATTCAACAGGGATAGCTTAAAAAAATAATAAACCAATCAAATGTAAATTTTATTAGCAGTTTTGCAAATTGTTGAGGATTCAGCAACAAAACCCGGGTGCAAAAATAGCAGGGAGGCAGTTTTCAAGTGATGAAGATTCAACAGGGAAAGCTTAAAAATTAATATGCATCTTTAAAAAACAAATTATACCAATGTTTTGTTTAACTTTATTCTTATGGGAGTTCACAGAGAGACAGGCTGCTCGGCTCTGTTCTGTCTCTGTTCGGCTCTCGCTGTGTGGAGGGCTGCTGCCGGGACTCCTGTCAGGACTCCTCTGACTGACTGTAAACATGGCGGCGCGCACAGCCAGCGGTCCGTGCTGTTCACCTCCCCACTAAAGTCCGACGAGCCGACCCAGTTCAGCCATGGAGACCGAAGAAGAGCAACACATGACGACGCTCCTGTGCATGGGCTTTCCAGACCCGGTGGCCATTCGGAAAGCCCTTCGCCTGGCCAAAAATGACATCAACGAGGCTGTCGCTTTCCTCACGAACGAAAGCCCCGGGCTCGGGTACGGCTACGAGCCGATGGAGAGCGGCCCCAGCCCGGGCTCAGGCCCGGGGGGCGACGGAGAGAGCAGCGGGAGGACTGGGACGGGCGGGTTTGACCCACCGCCCGCTTATCACGACGTTGTGGAAAGCGAGGTAAGGACAAACGAGCTGGAGAGTATCAGGGACTATTTTTTCCCATTTATCTCGTAGTTCGGGTCCCCATGCCTGCATGTGCAGCCTGGCTCTCTCTGGGCTGTCAGAAGCTGGAGGGAAAGTGGCGGCTAAGTGGCTAAACACAAACATACAGTGTAGTATTCAGCTGCACATCCAACATGTGGCAGATAAACGACCTCGGGTTATTACAGACTTGTAGCAGCATCCTGGAGTGTACAGAAATGTGTCTTTGTGCCAAGACTTGTAGTTTCCAAACCCGAGATTAAGGACTAGAGTGGCATTTAACGTTAGTAGCAGCTAAAGCAGCCAGCCGGTAAGGTTTGGGTTCTCATGCTTCCCAGTGTGTCCTGGTTAAATAGTCACACTTTTACTTTCATGGAAAATGTGATCCTTTAGTGGATAGCTAGCTAAAATGTAAAGATCTTTAGATATATAACACCGGGAACATATAACTGTTAGCCATCTGTAGGCCTGCCAAAATGGCTAAGTGGCTAATAGCTAGCAAGCTGTCAAGCAGCAATGTGTGGCTTTTACCTGTCGTGATTTTTTTTAGGCTGTTGATCGGTCACTAGTTTTTATGGCTTCATTTACAGCAACCTTGTAGTGTGCAAGGCTGAGATTTTCAGTGTTAGGTTAGCTAACCAAGATCTCACCGATTAAATGATTGCTTGATTAAAATGTGCAAGTCTAAGAGGTACTGTGACTTTTTTTGAACCGTAGTTGTGCGACCTTACACTTATGACACAGACAAACTAGTAAAATGAAATGAATAGCCTACAGGCTATCTAAAAAGGATTGATTTAAGCTGTCAAATAGTACAACTGGAGCTCATATAAATGCATTCAGTCAGTCTTCATTAGTTGAATATTTTTACTGGTTGTATTCCTGAAGAGAACCTTTGCAGACACTTCAGTAGGTGGAAAAACTCAATTTCTCATTAGGGCATCCACCGGATGTTAGGTATCCTGTCAAATTTCTTCCGAAAACCTGTGTGAGATTTTGTGCCCGGGGATCTTGGCTTGGGTAGTTTAGTGTAGGCCGTCAGGTTAATAAATCCTACACAATATGTTTTCTCTTATATACTTAAAAGACAGCTGCAAGGCAGATCATCTCTTGGTGGTCTCTGTTGTACAGGTGCCATAACACTAGGGTGTTTGTTGACATCCTTTGGCCTAAACAGCGTGATGAATGAAGTGTTGGTAATTTTGTGGATGGTTGTCCGGGAACTGCTGTGGAATTCATATTAGCTGAGCACTGAGCAGAACTCTTGACTGTGATTGTCCCAGCATCGGTCTGTTGCATAAGGTCTAGTGGTTTCACCGATCTTGCTGAAGCGCACTGAGACTGAAAATGTCTCTCTGGTTCCTATTATACATATCTGCTGAGGGTAGTAGTAGTGATCAGTGTTGTTTGCTGGAGAGGGTGTGGTGATAATTACATTTCACTCGTTTCACACATTAGACCTGTGACCTCCACAGTGACACATCTGTCTGTCTCAAAATAAATGACCGTACTACTGTTTCAGAAAAACATAAAGCCACACTAACCTCAGAAATTTCCAGTCTCACATATTTGTGCTACATTTGGGTTGCGGTCTACCTCATTTAAAACACTTTAAATCCTTAGGAGCAATATGCTAAAAGTGCATTAAGACATCAGAACTTGAATGATTGAGCTCGATACCCATTACTTGCTTGGTTACTTTTGCTTTTATGTGATGCTACAGAATTAGACTTGTGGTAGAAGTAAAAGGTTGAGCAGCTATAGCTAGGACATGTCACTATATACAAACCATAAAGAAACATACTGGATTAGCTATTACATAGTCCATTTAACACAATGACTGGTACCTCTGGGTAAAAAACAAACGCAAACCCAAAGCAGAAGCCACATTGCTTCTACATTGTCTCCTGCTGCTGTTTGTCCTAATTAGTCAGTTGTAACATTCAGGGTAAGTTTTCTGGACAGGATTTAAGCCTAGTCTGAATTACACAGTATTCTGAATGGAGATTCTCTGTTGAATGAAAAAAATAGTCAGAGACTAGCCTTAATCCCTGTCTGGGAAACCAACCCTTAGCCTACTTACTATGTGTGCTGTCCCTGATGCTAATGGCCTACAGGGTAGTTGATTAGGCCACTCTTCTTGTGTAAGTAGCCTTCTGTATCCCCTGCAGAGAAAAGGCAAATTAATAAACGTATTGGCAGAATGCCTACTGTGTTGCTGTTGACTCTTTTTTCTAAAGTTTTAGAGTGTATTGATTTTAATACAGTTTAAAACATTTTGTCAGTCTCTTAAAAAAAAAAAGCCTCTGTCATGTGGCATTGTTAGTAGAAACTGCTGTCAGTGATCTATACTAAGCAGTGGGATCATCCTATGATAAAGAAAAGTGGGAGGGGGTGGAGCTTATGGTATACATTCACCCACGCTCAAATGACTGGCCTTTGTAAATTTTAAGGGTTGTGATTTTTGGAGCTTGTTTTGTCGGAGGTCTGGGGTGACATGCAAAGAAAAGCTCTCTGAAAGCTTTTACTTATCTAAGCCAAACCAATATAGTAGTTGCAGTATAGGATGTGTGTCCTTTATACAGTACAGTTTATTATTAGAGCTCTGTAGAATCAAGGACGTTATTGCACAGTATATATCTTAATTATATTAGCACAAAACGTATCTTAAATGTTTATTTCAGAATTGTATCAAATCTGAGAATTTGTGTGGCATTACATCCCTTCTAATCCATGACTGAATTAGCAAGGACCATGTTGTTTATGCTCTGTTCCTGTATGTTCCTTACGCTATGTTCAGGTTTGTTGGTTTGGCTTTGTTACTTGAGTTCTGCTCTTTGCTGTTATGCAAAATGATCATTTCTGCTTCTTGGACCTAAACTCCTTACTGTTTTCCTGTAGATATGGTCCACTGACCAAACATGGACATTTTAAGTGTTTCCTAAGAGAAAATAGCCTTCCTTGTCTACAGGGGTCAGGTAACGCCTCCTGTTCTCATGTTGTGACCAGCCATATGATTAGCAGTAAACAAGTCATTTGTAGGCCATGTATACTCCTTGCCATGCTGTCAGACCTCACATGTGATCCCATACCCCCATTAAAAAGGTGTGAAATGTGTCAGTTGGGGTAGGGTAGCTCTCAGCTGTGTATTAGTACTTTCACAGCCTGTAAATCAACATAGTTCTGAGCTTTTCTGATAGAAAACAGTGCTTCAGTGCGGTCAGTGAATTTGAAAGGATACACATAAACACACACATGAATATATATATATATATATATATAATGTGTGTGTGTGTGTATTTGTTTTTGTTTTTGTTTGGAGTGCTTACACAGTGAACTTTCATTCCAGTCTTGCATTTGTTTTGTTACCATACTGTAATGCATGCGTGCCTGTTTTTCCACTTTCTCTCTCTTCTGTTTCATTGCTGTTCACTGACAGCTATAATCAGCCATCTTTGTAGGCTACAGGCACGCAAGGAGCAAGAAGCAAACATGTGCATACATTAAAATAAATGTGCTGTGACATGCACAATTCAGTTTCACACAGACATAGCCTTGTGAAATAATAGCACATTAATATATAAGTATAAACAGGATGTGAGATCTTCAATTGTACCAAGGTGACACCATTTCTTGGCGTAGTCTGTCAAAGCACGTGCGGGACATCTCCAGCATGTTAAGAGTCAAGAATGGAACTAAAGTAGAATACTATGTTGTGATGTGAAGGTCATATCACATGCCTAGTAAATCAACACCTTCATAAGCAAAAGAACAGCCCCTTATTTTAGCTTTAAAGAGTGGAGAGGGTATGGAAAAACCTGTATAAGCATAATTTAAGGATGGTTGTTTCCAAAACACTGCCCTTTTTTCCTTCTTGACATCGACAGCAATAACCTTTTTTTCCATCATTGACAGCAGTACATGTGTGATAGTCTACTCTTATTCTTTCTGGTCTAAAATACCAATACAGTTATAGTGCCTTTATACATTTTTGGTAAGATCTGGACCAAGAAGATGCTGCTTCAGAAATGTCAAGTCATGGTAACTCATTTTTTATGATCTCTTAAGAACCAGTTTCCTTCATATTTAATTTTTTTCCTTGTATTTGTTGCTTTGAATTGGGAGCTTGTCAGCCTCACTATGCACTTAGTTCTGATAATTCATGAATACAACCCATTAAACTACCTGTACTACATTTTTCTAAGGCACGGTGGTACATGGAGAAAGTCTCTCAGTTTTTAAACATTCTGTTGGATTTTGTTTGTCATATATAATCATTTACCACTTCTCAAACTGAAAGCATGTTAAATAGTGAGTCCGTGCAACAAAGTTGTTAAATTGTTACTCTGATATAGTTATTATTCAGTGATATGTGTTCATTATAGACTGATTTTCTCCGTTTACATGAGTATCAGATGTTCTGTTATAGAGTCTAATAATGAATGCTGTAGTGGTGGATGCATCATAATTATTTTTAAAGTAATAATTTGTTTTTTGTTTTTTTTCTGCAAAGTCAGTTGAGCTTTTCAGCTGCCCTTTGGTCAGGATTGCAACAAATGTATTGCAAAAATGTGAGCTAATGTTAAATGACCTGTTTTGACATTGTTTGTAATGATTCTCTGTTGTGCTAAATGTTTCTCTTACAGTCTCTTTGTCATACTCATTTATCAAATCCTGGAAACAATACTAATTGTCTTTTTTGTACTATCAGTACTATTCCAACAGAGTGCTTCATGGAAAAGCACTATAACTGAATAGGTATGGCTTTATTGAGCTTTGCGCAACTGCTTGTCTTGTTTTAGTGTATCAGGTTGTGTTGTTTTCATCTGGTTTTGCATGTTGCAGGGTGCGAGTCTTGGGGCTATAAATAGTGCAGCGAGAAACACTGATCCCCAGACCATGCTGTGGTCCAGAGAGGGCTGGGTACACATAGTAACAAGACTAAGACAGTTACCCCACTGCTCTGAATAAACACAGCAGTTATTAGGCGCTCAGGGTGCAGATATACTTACATGCATGACATGGATAAGATTTAATATTGCGCTTGTATTGGTACATATTACGAATATGACTTTTTTCTGGGTATATCAGTAGAACGTACTTTTGTCTGAAGCATTTGAGATGTTCACAGCCCACAACGAAACATTTACTGATTGGTTAGAGGGCTTATTTGCATGTGTCGTTATTGCAATAACAGATTGTTATTGTTGGAACAAATTTTTAATTTTTCCCCCCCCTTTTTGTAATTGCGTGAACATATCATGAGGAATGGAACATTTCATAAAGTCTTTACATTAACCTTTATTTTGACACAGGTTTCAAAACACTTAAACTGTTTCACTCATATGCACAAGCACTCACACAGTTGCTTGAAGACAGAAGCACTCTGGGGATGCAAGTATTCCCCAACGCCCAAGCCAGCTGTCTGACATCAACCACATCCCTCAAACCACCCAAACACAGACTGCAGGATGCAGAACAGATCTGTATAGCTTTGTGGTTCCCCTCAAGTTAAAAAAAAAAACAGCAGTCAGTAGCATGTACTTTTGAGTAGCTCTGAGTATCTCATGTAGAGTCAGTGTTTTCACACCTGAGTAATATTCGGAGATGGTTTGCATATGTTGTGAAAGCAGGGTCAGTTCCGTATGTGCCTTAAGCAAACACACATTTCCTTCTCTGTAGATAATGAAAATGTTGTTTTTAGCTTTGGCCAGAGTTATTATGAAAATATTAGATGTCATAAATGTGACATGAGCATGAAGAGGGCTTGCAATTGCACATGCAACAGCAGTTGTCTGAGATCCGTAACAGGTATACAGTTTAGTGACATTGTAATATACGTGGGAGAATTTTTTTTTGTTCCACTGACTGCTTCACTAGAGCATTTTAAAGACACAACCATGCGCTCTGGACGTGCTGTTATGGTGCACTTGTATGGTATTTGCACTTCACTTTGGTTTCCCGATCCCTGAGAACAGACTTGTATAGCTTTTGTAGCCTCTCTCACTCTGATTTGACACATCTGATTCAGCTCATTAAACATTCTACTAATGAGTTAATCAGGTTTTTCAATAAGGAAGTCATTTGAAATGTGCCCATGAACAAGATTCGAAACACTGCTCCACTAAAAGATGTGTGCCTGCTCAGCATCCCAAAAACACAGAAAGCAAAAGAATACAGCACAGTGGGATACATTTCACTGGCTGTTGTACTTGTATAACTATGCATGTGACAAATAAAGAATCTTGATCTAACTGATGTGAACATTTTAAGTGTTGAATGCGGTTTGTGAGACAGGCTCCAAAGCATGATATCTCTGTTTACCAGATAACTTAATCCCAGTGACAAACTTGTCCAATGGGAGGAGAGGTCAGGGGTGTTCCTGCTGGACAGTCTTCACTGTGGGCTTAAATTATCCAGCTTTATTCCTGCTATGTGAAATATCCTCCTGGAGCCAAGCAGCATGTTTACAAGCACAGTGAGCTGTAGAAATCCTCAGAAGCCGCACGCTGGGAAAGTTGAGTAGTGAGGCCCACTTGTTATGTGCACCATGTGACCTCCCGTCACCCAAAAGACCTGCTGCTTCCTAGAAACAAACACAGGAACTTTTATTCTTCTCGGTCACGTCGGCAACAAGGCCTCGGTCAGTTTAGGTTTGTTCTGCAGAAAGTCAACGTTTAATGTTTACCACATCTGATATGTTGTCGGTTTTTAAAATGACCAAGCAAATCTTTATCTTTTGCTGCTGGGAAAGGGCTCTTCTATCTAATTCTACCAGTGCTCAGTTTAACCTTACTGTTGATGGCTTAAAGCTTTGTTTAGGGTGGACTTTTATTTTGTAAAAGGTTATTTCTGCACTTTAATCTTAATAATGTGCTGTGTTTATGATGACATATAAATAAAAATAGATAATGAAACCAGAAAGTCACGTTTTATTTTGTTTAATAGGGGTGTCGAATTAATGTCTTAATTTTTATCAATTAATCACAGAAGAAAAAAAAAAACTCTGATTAATCTCAAGTCACGGTGTTTCTTTAACCCAGTCTGGTTCTGGTCACAATGGCTTTGTAAAATGAAGGATGAGACGAGAACGCGCTGTTTGGCCTAGTGAATGGTTGATAGGAGTATAGTTATCTGTAATTCATGCGATAAGGAATTTTTGTATCATTGCAGTACAAGTCTAAAATTTCACTTCAACGCAAAGCATATAGCAGCTAACCCAGCACTCCGAGCCAGAACAGCCCCTGACGCCAGCGGCAAGCCACACTGGACTTGTCTACCCCGCAATTTGTATGAGTGAAACGCGCGAGACGCACCCACGCACCCACGCACCCACGCACCCACGCACCCACGCACCCACGCACCCACGCACCCACGCACCCACGCA
>JBBJLS010000155.1:10691044-10713154 GCA_037577275.1 Bryconaethiops microstoma | reverse complement strand
AGATAGATAGATAGATAGATAGATAGAGAGAGAGAGAGAGAGAGAGAGAGAGAGAGAGAGAGAGAGAGAGAGAGAGAAGCCTCTTCACCAAACAAACTATTACATCATCCTTCAAAAGTAACACAATTGAAACAACCCAGATGCAGTAAAGGTCAATGCGAGCCAGCCGTTCAGATATTTATGACGCTGTGTCTGCAAGTTTTACTGCTATGGATGAATGTGTTTCTGACGCTGTGTGTAATTTTTGCCTGTAAATATCTCAGAAAGCCGAAAGAAGCAGAAACACTGTGTGCTTTCGTCTTAATGTGCTCCAAACTGCCATGGAGCAGTTTCCATAACACAGTCCTTTGTTGTAGGTCAACCCGGTATAAGCTTCTCATTAGATGACGCCAATTCTTACACACTCAGCTCTCTACTGAAGCGTATAAATACCCCATAAACAATCACAACAACCTGAGCCTAACGAACTTAATAAAAGACTAAGAAGAAAACCTCGTACCTGTGTTCAAAAAAAAAGGGAAAAAAAGCGGGAGCCACATTTTTTCACTTAGGTACCATGTGCCCTCTTTGTTAGCGCTAAACACACACCGCCCTGAACACTCACAGCGGGGGCCTGGGCCTGTTACAATAGCTTTAGGAGAGCAGTTGATGGCTGGCCTCCTGTCTTCTCTGCCACAGATCGAAGAGGGTGTTTTTGATAAGTGGGACCAAGAGGTGGTCACCATAGGTGTAATAAAGGGGGGGATTATTTAAAATATGTACAAGAACACTGTTTCGTACAGTGTTCATTAAAGAGAAGAAGTCCTGCAATCTAACCATGCCAAACCAATGCATTCCTTAGTTTGTTAGTTTTATTGGCTGTCAGCTGCTACAGGATAAACCCATCAGGATCTTGCATTTTCCTGTTTCAGTTTGGAAGGTATGTGGCGAGATGTGATGAAAACAGGAACAGATCAAGCGGCAATAAAGACAGAAACTTTAGCAGGTGCTTTAGCATATTGTTTCTCATTTTATTAGTATGTTATTTGAATCATTTTCAGTGGATCTGCTGAAAATGTATTTTATCCACCTATCATCATAATTAATATGGCTGGCTGACAGTAGACTGTGCCTTAAGTAATGAAATACCAACACCACTTTTATGTGTCACATACAGTGATTTAATTTTAAGATTTTGATATTAAGATTGTGTGGTGATATTTTCTTTGCATATTTTCTCATCTCCCCTAAAACAAATTCTTGGCAACGTCACTAGTTGTCACAGGATTTGGTTTGATTAGAAGAAATCAGTGCTTCTTTCTTTTGTTTTATCGCAGTAGCTCACTGTAGCATGCAGTGCCATCAGAATGACAGTGCGTTAAATTTGTTCATATAATTGCGAGCTAATTTGGCAGAAAAGAGCCTCTTTCAGTTCAAGTCGACAAAATTGACCGATTCGTGCTCTGCCAGGAAATGCATTCTTTTGTAGCAACTGTTTGTAGCTTTACAGAGCATTGGTAAAATTAACTTTCAATCTAATGCCAAACTGCACTGCCCTACTCAGGGTTTGTCAAAATATTCACATTGAGAATGAAGTATTCATCTTGAATGATTTATTTTGTCTTTGTACGCAAGGTCTCGCTGTTAGGATAGATTGGCTTCAGTTTTCTGTGTATGTTTGATGGAGATTTGTTAGCATAAAGGCAAAAGCACTGCTGTGGTTTCCAACCTGACAGATTTGTTTAGCTACAGCAATGTAGTTGGATGCTGTTAACTCCCTACCTGATGCTCAGCATCTACTGCTAATACCTTTCTATGGAGATTATATAGGCTGTTTATTAAACTAAATATCAGTGTCAGAAATGGGCAGCAATAGATAGTAAAGTAGTTCACTATTAACTGACTTTTTCAAATTAGTGTCTGGATCATTTAGAATTGACAGTTTATAACAGCAACCAGTGAGGTAATGTCTGTTAGCTCATAGAACTGTTAAGACATGAGCATTACTGAGGAAGAATAAGGAAAGCAGAACAGAACACAACACAACAGAAAAGAACAGAAGAGGAAATAGGGGAGAAAAAGAGAACAGAACAGAAGAGAATTGAACAGAACAGAGCAGAAGAAGAGAAAAGAGAAGAGAAGAGAAGAAAAGAGAAGAGAAGAGAAGAAAAGAGAAGAGAAGAGAAGAGAAGAGAAGAGAAGAGAAGAGAAGAGAAGAACTTTGTAATGTTTTTGTGTCTTAGTTGTGTGTTAAAAGGACAATGACTCAGACAGCTCTTCACCAGCAAGTGTCTATTCTAATTTTTCTAACTTGAAGTGTGGAATAAGTGAAGAAAAAAGTGAGTGAGAGAGAGAGAGAGAGAGAGAGAGTCTTCAGCTTTGTAACAATACATTTTGCTAAACGTATGTGGAACTACTTTTCAACTTTCAAAATAATGATTTCATGCATGAAACTCCACACTCTTTCCACGTCATACTCTGCATGCTAGGTTTTTAAGTTTACAGCACTTTCATACCATCTAGGAAATTTATTTTGATTGGAATAGAGCAGATGTTCAGTTGCCAATGACAGCAAATATAACGTGTGAGGCGAAAGTCGTGAAATGAAAACATATTCACACGCCCTGTGACCAGTAAGCACACAGAAACAAAAGCACAATACGCACATTAGTCTGCCCATCAACACAATAGGTTCCAACTGTTTTACAACGAGCAAATCTACTATTTATTTGGAAGACGCTAACATAACACTAACTGCGTGGTCATCTGAGCGAATCACACCCTGCTGGGATGATCAGCACCTAATTAAACATTGCAATTTGCAAGAGTGTGTGTGTGTGTGTGTGTGTGTGTGTGTGTGTGTGTGCTTGTAAAGAAAAGTGCTGATACGCCAGGGGGGCTTTGAGAGGAAATAAACAGGGTGGGGGACCTCCACTTACGTCCAATACCACAGACACTTTGTGTTAATTTATTGTGGTGGGACACCAACTCCAGTCTATCCAAATAAATAGTCTGTGTTGGATTATGCTGTCGTTCACACACTGTTCCATGATGCGCAAAGCCGCCACTCTCACATATGTTTGTTCAGGATGTGCACGTCATCTTGGAAATTCATGCTCTTCTCAGAGACACACAATCCGAGTTAGCTTTGGTTTGTCTTTTTTCAGTATTATAAAATCCAAGACACACATTTTGGAATGGTCTGTGCTTTTGTCAAGCACTTAAATACATTCATATGGACATATGTGTAACATATGTAATGTCACTGTCCATACCTCGTAATCTCATTTATTCTGTTCTTCACATTGTGTAATAATTTCAGGATGCATGGACAAACAGAAAATGTCCAAAATTACTTCAGTACATGAACTAACATTAAACAGACACTGAATAATTATTCAAACTTTACATTTTAAACTTCAGTAGGAAATTTAAACTTAACTACTAACCATCTAACCATCTGTTGTGAAGATGTTTACCCACATCCTACAGCGTTGCCAAAGTGAGAATACTTGAAATACTAAGAAAACCACAGTTGATGATGTATATTAAATGTATGTGTTTTTGGGGTGCACCTCATTTTAACCCACAGTAATCAAAAAAGAAGTGATTCTGTTCTTTCAATGAAAAACAAGAATTTTACTCTTGACGTGGTATAGGTAAGCTTGGCTTTTTTATGTTTACTGCAAAGCCATTTCATTACTAAAAAAATTGCTAAAAAAATACATGAAAACCCTAACCATAACACACACACACACACACACACACACACACACACACACACACACAAAATACTGCCTCTCTACCACTATGCTCTTCAGTGTATCTCCCTCATGGTCAGTCCAATCATCATTAATTGATGAGTCTTTAATTGGCTCCTAAAGAGATGGCAGACGATGCTCTTAGGGCAGACAGGAGCTGCATATACATGGAGGTTTAGGACATAATGTGCATGTGTTTCCACCACAATGAT
Organism: Bryconaethiops microstoma; assembly: GCA_037577275.1. Lineage (NCBI taxonomy): Eukaryota > Metazoa > Chordata > Actinopteri > Characiformes > Alestidae > Bryconaethiops > Bryconaethiops microstoma. The sequence goes on along the minus strand of JBBJLS010000155.1, from coordinate 10,709,202 downwards.
CCAAACAAACACTGTGAGATCTTATCCACTCACTGCTGTCAACCTCCATTTCAATGCAAACAGAAAAAAAGTGGTTTGTTTGTGAACCCATTAAAGATCTACATGTGGCCCACATTTGGCCCGCCTCCAGGCCCCTGTCCACCTAATTTGCATGTTTCATAGCCATTACTGAATAATACATTTAAGGATCAACTTTGGATTAATATTCTTGGAGTTTAAAACTGTAATCTCCACTGGGATGAGGGCATGCTTCTCAAAATGAAAGGTTCATGATCAAGGTTCTTTCTGTGTGCGTGGGTGCAAAATAGATTGGCCGTTTTTCTGTTTAGATTCTTGTTGAGAAGAGCTGTAAAAGGTGAGTCGAAAGTCAGTATGGTGTCTGTCAGTGCTTTGAATATATCAGGTTAGTCACAGCATTGGTATTCAGCAATTTGGACAGGAAGGAATGCTAAAAGAGGGTGAAGACTCATCTGTTCACCATAGACATTACAGCTAGAGAACACATGCTGGTGTACCAACAAACCACTTTAACCCCTTAAGCTCCAGACTTATTATTTAACAGCTACTAAATCACTACTACAGAACTGAGTTTGCCCTCACATTCAAACTTGTCTAGTTCAAGAGATGGGTTAAACTAAAGAAAGAACAAATGATAACTCATACTTAAATTCTTATAGTACATAAATAAAATAATATGAATACTGACACAAATAGATGTTGATATTTATTTATTTATTTTTCTTGTTGTTTAAAGCCTTTGCTAAGGGGTGACGGTTTTGTTGCCCTTGTGTATGATGGTGGAAAGGAAAAACCCTGAATAAAAATAATGGTTCTCCCAAAAGATTCTCGGATCTACAGTTCTATGAAAAAAAAAAACTTTTAATGGGTACAGAGCCATTATGTGCATATTACAATACATGTGGAGGTCAGACTTGCACATCCCATTTACAAAAATGGTTCTTTAATGAATCAACTACTGAAAGGTTCATTATGGAACCAAAAGTGGCTCTTCTGTGGCACCACTCCAGAGAACCCCTTTTTACCTTTTAAAAATGTGTATAAATATGACTTATTGTCTATCCCTTTGATTTTTCTGCTACAGGGCTATGAAAAACATACGAGACTCAGTCAGTGTTCGTCAGTGCTGTGCTGCTCCTGGGTGTTGCTGAACGCTGATGATAATTATGTTTAATGAGGTGGCCATTGTCGTCTGTGGAAACGCGCTACTGCAAATTACTCCCAGCATGGGGCTGAGGGGTCCATGGGGGGTTTTCAACAGGGGTTTGGGGGGGTTGTTTGTCCAGAAGCAGGGGGCTGAGGTCAACAGTAACAGCCCTTGGACAGCTCTTCATGCTCTGTCTGTTTGTCTGCAATTCAGACCCTCATTCTGCGTATGTGTGGGTGAATGGAGGTGAGATGCTTGTCTTGCCCCACTGTGGGAGCCAGTTATTTGTCCATTGGCCCAGACGACCTCCTCCTCCTCCCCCTTTCACCTCAGCAGCTGATAAAGTTAGCCAAAGTAATTTAAGCGTAATGGGGGTTAAGGGGTGGGGCAAGTTATTTTACTAATCCATTAACTACTAATTGTCTCCTCCTATCATGCGGGTTTGACAAACAGAAGAGTGAGAGAAAGGACGGCAGCATATGGCTATATAAGCCAGAGAAAATGGGTGCAGCCATAAAGCACCAAGGCCTCACAGGGAAAGCACCACTGAAAAGACTTTTGGCTTTTAAGGTTGTTGCAACTTTGTAAACTGCAGCTAACAGGCGATCAGGCACTTCCACCCATTTTTGGAGGTCACGCTCACTCTCTCTAGCACTGGACCATCAGAGATGAGCCCTTCAGCGAGGTTGCTGTGCATCTTGTGTGTGTCTATGTTTGCATCAGTTGTTCAGGCACGGATCTGGGCTTGGATGCTGTCCATGCCATATAGTCCCCCGGAAGGAAGACCCGTGGGGCTGAGAGAAAGAGAGACAGAAACACACCCAGCCAGACAGAAGGGGGATATGGTGAGTTGGTGACTTTACTGTGTGCATTTTAAAAGCATACATAATTTCCACTTGAATAAAATGTACTGCAGAAACACAGTTTCTGCAAAAAGTAAGAAAGAGTTGAAAAGGTGCTATATCACATTAGCTGTGCTAAATAAGATATACATTTGTTACTGTCAAAAATGACACGATCATGCAGAAGCAAAAAAGCCTTAAGGTATGTCTAAAAGGGCTGATATCATCATAGGTTGCAGACATAGACAGATATATACATTTAGAGATTACAACTCTTTATTAGCAGTAGAGTACAGACTTTCAATGCAAGAGTATTACAATAATACTGTGCTGTAATTAAGATAAATTCTATTGTCATTCTCTATTTGTACTGCATTGAAGGGGTAGAAAATAATAATAAAAAAAAAAAAAAAACAATGTTGTTGGGTTTTTAAATTAATTCTGCATTTACTGGAATTTATGTTAACCTGCTCCAAACGAAATGCCATTTACATTTTGTACTTGGGGAATAAAGAGGTTTTGTTCCTGCTTCTCATGTCTTGTTTTAGGTGACTTGTGAACATGATCGAGCGTGCGGAAAGGGATTCTCCTGCGATCGCCACTTTGGCATTTGTGTTCCCCTAAGGCAAGAAGGGAAGTACTGCAGGAGAGATGCTCAGTGTGTGCGGGGACTCAGCTGCATGTTCGGCAAATGCATCCGCAGCATCCCAGAGGGACAGGAGGGTAAGGACGCGATGTGACGAGAATTAAACACACATTTTTCAGCCATTACATGTTGAATATGAGCAATGTAAGCATGAATCGATTCACCTTGATCTGAAAATATGGGATGTTACACTCAGTTAAAATAATACTCAGTATATTAATAATATTCACATATGCACTCACGTATAAAATAATTGCACCATGACAAGCTACTCAAATTATAGTAAAATTTGAGATTTCATGATGCACTTATAGTATTGCTTCTAATAAACTGTGTAAAACTAAATCAAATGGGTGATGACTGATTTACAGCACTATACGACAAACATTATGTCTGGATGTAAAAACGACCTTCCTCCACCTCTTTTTTCCTCTCAGGGGCCCGGTGTAAAGTGGATAAAGACTGTGGGTCTTCAATGTGCTGCGCTCGCCATCATGGTGAGATGGTGTGCAAGCGGCGACTGGCGCTGGGCGAGAGCTGCTTCGTGCCAGACGGTGGACTGGCCTTCAGCATCAACCAGATTTGCCCATGTGATGAGGGTCTGTTGTGTCGAGGAAATGGATTATCACAAAAAAGAGAGTGAGTTAGATAACTACCACACAAATTGCTGTGGGAGAATTTGAGAAACTTTTTGAGAAAAGTTTTTAGATATGACAACTTGTTATCCAAGTTATTTTCTAGACTACTTTTAATTCCTCATTGAGTCACTGCTGGTTTCTGGTTACTGTGCCCACCTCTGATCGTCAGAACTCCTACACATGCTGTTGCCATGACAATGTAGGCAATAATAATGTTAAAGAATTATCTGCTCTAACATCTTTTTCTGCTTCACAGGGCAGAATTTGTGTACGAGCCTGACTCATCCAGCTGGACCTGTCAAGTTCCAGAGCTTTGAGAATCTGTTACTATTTACCTAATTTATTTTTCTAAATGTGTATACTTTTTGCAAACTGTACATATCAATAAAAAGTTTTATTCTTTCAAGCTGGTTTCGACCATATGCATTATATGTTTAATGGGTTGTAAACACTGGTTTGTCAACATGGGAGTCTACAGCACTTACACTGGAGTTTAAAGCACTTACATTCTGAAAGTTTAAGTACACTGTTAGACAACTAGTAATCGAGGCATTCCATTTGACTTTTTAAAACTTCTTATCATATATATGTAATATTTATCTTTCATGAAAAAGTGGTGAGTGATTGGGAATGAATAATACTAATACTAATCATTTCTAATTTCAGTGGTCCTTCATGTCACCAATTAATATGTACCTTCTTAAAAATGTAAATTAAAAAAGGAATAAAAAATACAATTCTAAAAAGTCAAGTAATGTGTCCTTGTTACAGAGTTACACTAAACTTGATAAAGTATTATACTTTGAAAAGCTTCTTTACAAATGTGTATATTGAAGAGTCAGTGCATTTACAAAAATCTAGCATTTCCATCAGTAGAAATAGATGACCATTAAAAATGAAACAGGAAATATATACACTATATGGAAAAAAGTATTGGGAAGCCTGACCATTACATCAACAGGGCCTTTAATGACACTGCATTCATAAACATAGACTTTAATATGGAGCTGGTCCCCACTTTGCAGTTATAACAGCTTCCCACAAGATTTTGGCATACCACAAGATTTTGGAACGTTTCTGAGCATGAGAGCATTTATGAGGTCAGTCACTGGTGTTGAACGAGAAGGCCTGGCTCACAATCTCCATTCCAGTTCATCCCAAAGGTGTCGGATGGGTTTGAGGTCAGGGCTCTGTGGGCCAGTCAAGTTCTTCCACACCGAACTCATCCAACCATGTCTTTACGGAGTTTGCTTTGTGCACTGGGGCACAACCATGCTGGAATGAAAAAGGGCATTCCTCAAACTGTGTCCACAAAGTTGGAAGCATGGCGTTGTCCAAAATGTCTTTGTATGCTGCCCTTCAGTGTAAAAAAGGGGACTCATGAATTCAATAATTAAGAGGTATGTCCCAATACTTTTGTCCATATAGGGTGTACTATGGACAAGCCTAGGGTAGGGACCTTTATTTTGAAATGTGCCATTAGAAAGGTTTGGTGCGGAGCTTCCGGAAGCTAGCGTGTCCTTAGTTTCGGTCACATGTGGGTTTATTTTCAAAATAACAACCATGTCGACTGCGATGAATTTCGGAACCAAGTCTTTCAAACCCCGTCCGCCTGATAAAGGGTCTTTCCCCTTGGACCATTTCGGTAAATCAAGACGTATCCGTGCTTCTTTTATCTTGTTGCCTGAGCAGTAGTCTCGCAAGCTGCGCGTCTGGCTAGGGTCACTGTTCCTACACTGTGATCGTGTTGATGTTTCTGTTTGCAGGTGAATGTAAAGTGTTCAAAGAGAAGTTCATGCACTGCCTCCGAGAGAACAACTTCGACAACTCGTTGTGTCGCCTGCAATCCAAAGAGTACCTGGAGTGCAGAATGGAGAAGTAAGTCCAGTGTAGAGACGAACCTGAGTCCTGTTCCATGAAACAGGATTAAGGGAAAGTGTGGCTTATTTCAAGGAAAAGTAAGGGAAAGTAAGACAAACTTTCTCTCAACCCTGTTTCATGGAACAGGACCCTGGAGTTGACTTCTTATTCCGACGTTCCTGTCCACCTTAAGTTGTGCAGCGGTTACAGCCGTGGCTCCTGTACCATTCAAGGTGGAAAGGTTGAAAAAGAAACTTGAAAAAGCCAACTTTGGCCTCCTGTTAACATGGTGCAATAAATAAACGAAAAATACACCTTTTTTAGTGCTACGAAATTATAATAATAATAATAACTTATTATTGTTGTTGTTTTTACTACTACTACTACTACCAACAACAACAATAGGTACCTTTCAGAACACTCAAGGGTACACAGTACATAGTAAAATCAGATGTACAGTATAGTATACAACAATGTAACGTCAATAATCCAACATGACATAAAATGCAGCATAATGACTTAAAATAATATAACAGCATAAGCTGTTAACACTAGACTCAGACAGAATAAGCAAGTTGATAAGCTTTGTTACTTACAGCACCCTGCTTTCTTTATTGTTCAGGCAGCTGATGGCTAAGGAACCTCTGGAGAAACTCGGCTTCAGGGATTTGATGGACGAGGCAGAAAACAAGGAGACAAAACCTTAAAGAAAACTTGTGATGAAATGCACTGTCATTTCAGACTGTTTCCACTCCTGTATATTATTTGGGTTATGGTTGGACTCTTGCTAGTGTTATGTAAATTATGTAAATATAAACTTCCTAGATAGCTGTGTTGTTCATACATCTTATTCTGAACAGATTCAGAGTCAAACAAATCTAGAGTGTATATTACAAATGACTTCCCTCCTTGAAATTTGCAGACATGTTTCTGCTATTATCACAGGTGTTATATGAAAGTGCCTCTGAAACAGAATATGGCCCCCTTGGTGTTCCACAGGGTATAAGACAGTTCTCTTTTAGACGCTGTAGATTGAGTCCAAAATTGAAGGCAGCTGTCTCGATGCCTTGTTGCCTATGCAACTGAACTACATTTTGATTTGAGTTCGACTTCAACATGACTGGGTTCCCTTCCTGCCTCAGAAAACTGCTTGATCAGTCAGCATTTGCCACTTTTCAGACACTGCCATTGTATACCCCTGTGCACCAACAGTACTTTTAGTTTCATCATATCGCAAGGTCTCTATGGTCCTCTTTCACACACCAGGATAAACTTACTCGCCACAACAAACCTGCCAAGTTAGGCTGAAGGCATTTTTCAGTATGGAGTAGGGCAAGTACCGACTCCCGTTTTAGGGAGTTCAGACCTGGCAAGTTTAGCTCGCAGTTAAAGATTCCTGAGGATGGTAGGAGGCAGAACCCTAATCTGCATTTGAAACGGCAGTACATCTTGGTTCAAGACTTTTGACTCGTGGCACAAGATCCTGCTTTTTTGCCTTCATCTTCATTGTAATTAATATTTACAGTAAAATAACATATACTACACCAGATTGCCTATGTTTTTGTTTGAAAACAATACAACGATCAACCTGTGTAAATAATATGTATGCACAATGTGGGCCGATGAAAGGGCTGAAGAAAATGAATGTAGGAGTTCATAGTTAAGTTGAAAGCAGTTTGTGTTTCCTGAGTGAATAGTATGAAAAGTCTTATAAAACCTTAAAGTGTGCGGAATGGGTCGGGTGGTGGTTACATGAAACCATTATGTGGTCTTTCCTCTGCTACTTGTTGTGAAATGCAGACTGGGAATTTGACAACTTCAGTAATATCTGCTGCCTTCACTTCAAACACAGCTCCAGCCTGCAGATGTGTTCCTCTGGCACAGAAGCCTTCAGCGTTAATAGGTGTGATGCATAACCAATCAGAGAGTGTTGTTTCTCTACACCGCAAAGTAGTGAGTACAGACTGAAAGAGGGTAAAGTCATTTTGCATCAGGTTGCATAACTTGTAAGTTATTTTATTGACATTTTAATAAAATATAACAATACTGATGATATAACTACCCCTAGAACTGCCTTACTTAACAGCTCTCTCTGCAGCTGTATCAGCAAGTATAAATTTTGGCATCAGCCCGTCTCCATCTAAGTGTTAGAGTGCCTTTTTTGCCTCATCCGCAGTTTCAAACTCCAAATAGAAATACCACTTAGAGAGATCAGGGTCTGTCCACTGGCATGTAAATCATCTTGATCTTTCCATAGGTTGAGAAGATCAACTTGAATGTGCTCCTAACCCCAACAATTCATGAGAAAAAGAGACCTTAGGTCAAAATCACAAACAAGTCTTTAACTTAGTCTTTATGTACTTAGGTGATTACTGATATTTCATGATTGTTGCCTTTGACCATGAATACGGAAGACCGAACTTCTATCTTAGAACAGGTTATGATGTACTTGGTGGAGTGTCTTTGGTTGTCATGGCGACAGTGGAGCCAGACGAGCTTCAGGAATTGAAACAGAGCCGGAAACAGAGTTGCTGCTGGAGCTTGAGCTAGAGGCAAACAACAGATAAAAAACCATCACACAGTATTTATTTTAGTAAGGGACATTGTATTTTCTCCGTACCGAGCCATTTTCTAAATATTTAGGCTTATTGTAGGATAAATAAAGGAGTTTTTTATTTTTCAGAATCACACCATTACATCACAGTTCCTTGTAGCCACACGTTACAGGAATATGACAATGATATGACTTTGTATTAAAACGGGAGCTGCACTCTTGGACTTTAACTATTAACATACAGCACAGGGGCCGTATTACAGAAACTTCCCTTTTTTCAATTTTGTATTACAGAAGCAAATCCTAACTGAATTTAGGAATCCTATCTTATCTCGAGTTAGGAATCCTAAATAAGCACTCCAACATCGATGATCGACTTTTATGTCTGTTACCTAGCAACTAACGCAACATGTCATCTCGCGAAGTAACTGTTACCTGCTGCCACTAGTAACTTTACGAGGCTGACTGCATTATCATGGCCCGGGGTAACCGGTACTGATTTATGAGGGTTTTATTGTCAAACACATCGTTTGGATCAGCCAATAGTCGCTCAATGAATAGGTTCCTCTGCTCACCATTCGGTTGTTGTAACAATATAATACCTGCCATACTGTATCAATTTGCCGAAGCTAGGCCAAATTACCCGTAGCCTAAATAATCAGCTGGCGACAGTTAAGACAGCAGAAGGGTTATCCTAAACATAAACAAGCAGCATGAGGACGAGGGGGCGTGGCGCATGAGGCCTGGACGTCACACTCAGCTGTACTCAGAGGCAGGAGGTTTGAAAGTAGCCATTCCGAGAACGTTATTCATTTCTCCTTGCTGCTGATTGGCTGCTGCCCTGTGACCCTGCAGTCCAGAATTTCTCCCGTGGAGCGTCTCGAGTGTTCTCGTATTTTGCGTTTTAGCACTGCAGGAGTTCAATGTAAACTGTACAGTAAATATACGAGGTTACTATTATATTTTCTTTAAGGCTAATGAGTTTTAAATGAAATTAAAGTGTCTTGGGAGCATATTTGGGGGCATATTTAGTGTTTACTCTCTAATAATAGGCATTTTTAGGCTTTTTTTTAACCACATCACAACATGCAGTTTTTCACTACACGTAGGAACTCTTGGAACATAACCCCCGCGAAAAGCGGAGGGTTACTGTATGCATGTGTATGTATGTGTAAAAGGAGGCATTTCACCGGATAAAATTTGTTTGGGATATAATTTGGGAATTGTAGCTCACTGGGAATTGTATTGCATCACTAAAGAACATGATCAAATAAAAAGAGTGCAAAAAGTGTGAATAGATTTCTATTTGTCGTTGTGTTTGCATGTGTGAGAGGAAGATCTTCAAAGAATGATTGAATAGTTCTGAGCGAATACGAAGTACTAGTTTTGCTTGAAATGCCCATCTCTGCCATGTACAGTGCTCAGTTCTGTTATGCTGGTGTTGCAAGTAGCCACCTTATTCACAGTAATCATGATACATTTTGCTAAATGTTTTGAGTTTTATAAAATACCGTCCCTCTCCATTTGTCCCTTTTCGTTCTCTTTCAGAGAAGTAATGATGAGAATGGGAATTGTTCAGGGGGCAGTATGGAGTTCCCCACCACTAACCTGTATGAGCTTGAGAGCAGGGTATTTACTGACCACTGGTCAATCCCTTACAAGAGAGAGGAGTCACTTGGCAAGTGCCTCATCGCCTCCACCTGCCTCGCCAGACTAGGTGAGTGATCTGAAGAATGTATGTCTCTGTGGCCTTTTTTTTTTATTATTTTTTTTTACATTTTCAGAACAAAAAATATCTTTAGTAAAATCAGAGAAAAAACAGGGTTAGACTTCCATGTCAAGACCAACAAAACGGGTCCGTAAAATCCATTTGGAAATTGTAACTGACAGAGACCATTTCTTTCTAACATGATTTGTGTTAATATAGTATATGTGTTATATATAGCGTAACACATACGCTTTGTCTGATTTCGCTTTGTCTGCAGGCCTGGCTGATGCAGATGAGAACTGTAAGAGGTTCGTAGACAGATGCATGCCCGAGGCCTTCAAAAAGGTATGTTTGTGTTCTTATAAGTAGAAGACCTGGATTAAATGTTAGATTCTTTCCTCCAGTAACTCATTTCAGAGCATAACTGCTGTTTAAGCATTAAGCCTGAAGTGACACGTGCTTGTGTTTTTATTCTAAAACATGTCGGATAATCTTATTCTTGAAAAAGGTTTACTAGTTCTTGGTTTGGTAGTGTAGTGTTTTTTTGAAATGTAAACAAAAGTGGATTTTGATTATGTGGATTTTTCAGAAACTCAACTAAGCAATGCTATGTGGACCAACCCTATAAATTAACCTATAGAGAACTGTCATTGTAGCCATCTAATATTTCCAGCCTGAGCTATATTAAACTGTCTTTGTATTTAACAATGTTGTACTATTATTTTTTTTTGTTTAGTAAATGAATGCATTACAAAAATAATTGTTAGCAGCAGCCCTTGTTTAGACTTCCTTTATTGCTCGCTTGTTTTCTCTCTTCGCTCCCTCACCCTCTCTTTTCCCCTTTCTCTTGTAGTTGCTGACGTCGAGTGCGGTCCATAAGTGGGGGACAGAGATTCATGAGGGCATTTACAACATGCTAATGCTGCTGGTGGAGCTAGTGGCAGAGAGGGTCAAACAGGACCCCATCCCTATTGGCCTCATGGGAGTGTTGACCATGGTGAGAGCACACACACTAGGAGGGGTCCTCGGAGTCCAAAGGCATCACCTCTGAACATAAGCTCATAGAGAACGTCTCCTGTAGCTTTTTATTAATGTTGGATCACTTAGCAAGTACCACATAAAAGGATTCCTAAGTGCTTGACATTTGAATACTCTTTATGAACCTCGAAAAAGGAAAGACCAATGATTGTTAGTAAGTATTGAAATCTGCTGTTCACCAATTTGTAGGATTGTTGTAATTTCCTGCTTTTCCAAAAATACATTGTATTTTTAAGTTGAGACAAAGCGAGCCTTTTCCCTTATGAGAATAGCAAATGGTTTTGCTTTCAGGTGCCTATAGATTTGAGGAACATATACTGTGACTGTATGTATAAATAGCCACATGAAACACATGCACACTCTAAATCTTAGTACACTACACATCCAAGTGTGTGTTTATAAACTGCTTAGTTGGAGTTTTAATCACTTTCTGTGTTTTTCTTCTTTTGTCTCTTTTCTTTTTGCCAGGCATTTAACCCTGATAATGAGTATCACTTTAAGAATCGTATGAAGGCGAGTCAGAGGAACTGGGCCGAGGTGTTTGGGGACGACAGCATGTTTGCGGTTTCTCCCAGTTCCAGCTACCAGAAGGTGACGTGCACCCTTTACATAGTTGTTGTGTTACTCAGCTGCTTCCTCAGCTCCTTCCTATATGATGATAAATGTGTCCTGTTTAAGATCAGAAAAACTGGTTCCCCTTATTCTATCATGCACAGGTGTGTTGTGTCTATAATGGATATAGTATGAGTCTGCAGATCTGTCTCTTCTGTGAATGAGCTTCCAAGTTAGCTTAAGTGGTAGAGCAAGTTTGGTGATGACATTTATTTAATTATTATTATTGTTGTTGTTGTTGTTGTTGATAATAATATTATTATTATTATTATTATTATCATCAGTTACATATTTTGCAGAAAACAACCAAAGTCTTGTTACTTCACAGAAATAATGTCTTAAAATGCAGCAAAAGGAAAAAACAATATTAGTAGGAGTTCAAAAAGTATCAGGACCAAAAGCAGCTACTCAAGTACAACATTCCTTACCAAAACTCAGCAGAATGTTTTTCATCTGACATTAATCAACATAAGAACTAGAGGTTGATTGATATCTTTGTCTGTTTTTAATATCCTTTGGTCTAAATGAAATGTTAATCCTAAATAGGAGTAGTAATGTCATCATTGTTTGCATTAGTAATCAAGTAATTTAGCAGTTACTTTGAAGTTGAATCATGCACATGTAATTTAACAGTAATCAGCATGAAATTTGTAGCGGCAAACAGATTTGCGAAATCCTTTCAGTATGGGTTTCTTCTCATTAAGCGACGCAATGATTGAATAAATCAAGTAATTTATTGTAGTTGTGACAATGCTAATAGTGAAAGATAAGAAATTTACCCTAGAGAAAGTGGACCTAAATAAAATGTGGATTACTTTCTCCCACTACTTAAGTAAAAGTATTTTTAATTCTATTTATATTTTAAGTGTATGTAACTGGGTAAATATTTACATATAAGTAGTAACATGAACTGCTTAATGCTTCCACTGCTTTGGACAATTTTATGTTAAGTGTTTGCTATTATAGGCATGTTATTATTCATAAGTACATTTATTAGTTGTTTGAAAAAGTGAATTGTATCCTTGCAGTAATTTCCGGTTCATCATATACTCGTGTATTGTCACCTTCCTAATTTGTTTTTGTTGTGTTTGTTTTCAGGAGCCTCATGGGTGGTTGGTAGACCTTGTGAATCGGGTAAGCACGCGGTTTAATGGCTAGTAAATAGTGATTTGAATTTAATTTAAGTTCATGAATATTTGTGTAAAAATGTCCAAGATTAGTAGTGCGTGTCAAAAAGCGTATTTTATTTGTAGGTTTTAGAACACTGTATTTGCAATAATCATTTAAAAGCACTGTTTCATTTGTAAGGTTGTGCTAAGAAAGAATTTATTGGACAGTCTGTCAGGAACACAAGCCTCAGGAAAAGAAGAAAATGAGCCATGTTTGTTAGGCCTATAACTTACAGTGAAGATCAATAAACATTGTGAAAAATACTATTGTTACTATTGTGACAATGTTAATAATTCTTTGTTCACTGTGTTAGTAAATCTCTCTCTTTCTCTTTCTCGCAGTTTGGAGAGATGGGTGGTTTCACAGCCATTCAGAACAAGCTGAACCAGGAGGAGATGGAGATTGGGGTAAGATTGGCTCTTAGGAGGAGGAGATGGAGACATTCTGCCTGTATGTTATGTAAAAACTGATGCTATTAGTCCAAACACAAAATGTATTTCTTGCCGTAATGTATATATGTTTTATGGAGGAACACGCAAAACATAGGATGATCATGCAAAAGGGGTAAAGATACTGTGAATGCATGTGGTTGAATATTGCTTTCTGTTTACTGAAGGTGTCTAGTTTTGCGTGTAATTTCCACTGACATCTGAAAAGCGCATTATTCCTTTATAGGTTACTATTCACCAGCCTGTAGGAATAATTAACACTAACATTTTGGTTCTCAAGGTCAAGTGTACATGAGAGAACGCAAAACTGTCCCTTTGATCCATGTTACTGTTTTCCTTTTTCTACAAGTATACCCCTGTAGAACACTGGTGGAAAAGAACTTCCCTGTCTCACTGTGCGTGCTGCTTCTTTTGTTGTTGGCAGCTCCTGAATTTCAGCTTCCGTTTTCAAGGCACTCCTTTGAGCAACAATATGAGATTAACTACAAATATAATTAGAATGCATTTCTGCAAGAAAATGGAAAGTGTGATTGGTTGTTAAGTGTGGTGGTTGCTAGGGTGTTGCTAGGTGGTTACTGTGGTATCACAGGTGGTAGCTAAGGTGTAGCTAGCTGGTTGCTAGGGTGTTGAGCATTAAAAATGTACTTAAACATTTGACCAAAACTAAATAAAAATTCAACATTGGTATCATCCACATATTATAACAACTACAAGTCATATGTTGTACTGCACCTTCTGCTGTTCATGCCCCTGGCCTTGGGTTTGTAGAGTTTGTGAACTTTTCTTTTGTGTGACTTTTGCTAACGGAGTTACTACTGTCTTAGACTAGCGGTTCAGTAGCATTTATTGCTTCGTTCGGACAGCCATACCGTGATGTGAGGAAGTCTGACTGGCAGAGTTTTCAATGAATGATTCAGTAAGCCTAGTGCTTTAGAGAGAGGAAAGGGGGGGCAGGGGTGGAGGGAGGAGGGTGAGCAGAGTAGAGACAGCAGGAAGAGTTCACTGAGGGCGCAGATTCAGTCATGGCCTGTACTAAATATCTTAAAAGGTGTCAGGGAGAGCATCCTCTTTTCAATAGACAGAGAAATGGGGAGAAGGGAGGAAGTGACTAGAAGATAAACAGGCGCATCAGAGCCAGTTGTAAGTGCCTCCGCAATTCCATACTACATTACGCGGTCACAAAAAGTAATGAATGTTTCACTTTTCACTGAGGGAGGGCAGACAGAGGAAGGGAAACTGAGAGGTGTCGAGGGAAGAAAAGTTGCTTGTTGGTTTTCTGAATAATAATAAACAATATCTACAGTACTGTGCAAAAGTCTTGCAAATTGCTTAGACATTTTTCTAAGCATGTAATTAGAATAAAGTTAACATTAGAATAAATGCAAACAAGAAAGCAGTAAAAGGCATCAAGATTTATTTTTTTGTAAAAATGTTGATTTTGTGAGCTGGTAAGAACACAGATTTGGTTCCAGATTTATCCTCGAAGCCTCCAGCCCCTGCTTGTGAAATTCTGTCATCAGCTCCTGAGTTAATCTAACGAACGACTGATTGATTCCAACCAAGTTTCTGGTGGTAACTAGAAGTAATCTGGGCTTCCACAAGGAAGACATTGGTATACTGATATGCTTATTCTTTTTAGTTATATTTAGTGTATTTAATAATATTTATGTGACAATAACAGTTTTTAAACAGACTTTTGCACAGTACTGTACAGTATGTGTCAGAGATTTTGTGTACAAGGCAAATTAAAACGATGTAAAAAAAAATGTATTTTAAATGTAAAAACGTTATTGGCTGATTCTCATGACAGATTTAGCAGCCTGTGTTGGACTTAATAGAAAGACTTAAGTGGAGCATCCCTATTCTGTAGCGTCAAATGACTGGTGTGGGTACGGTAGCAGCCCACTTTACGAGTCCTAAAGAGGTTCGGACAGGCTGGGGTCACCCCCCTCTGTGCGCTGGCCTAAAAGCGTCCCCTTGTTAGCGGCCTGTAAAGCCGCCTTGTCTTGGGTTCCGCCCGCTCGCCTTTTGAAGGCACACATTAGCATGTGCTGAGCGCCACGGCAGGGAGACAGTGCCATGACAGGGAAAAGATGCTTTGATTTAGGATTTGCATGTGAATGACTGTGACACAGGAACAGGATGCAGGAGAACAGCGTTTGGAGGGCGATGTTTTCCAGTGCTACACCTGACCTGCTGTGGCTGCGCTACGAGGCTGCTGGCTCACTGCCAGACCCCCTGAGCGACTCTACGAGTAGGGAGTTTTCTTCCAAAGCGAAGCCCACAGGCAGGAGCTGTAGTGCTGAGGGGGATGAGATGGAGAATAGACAGAGGAAGCTCCCTCTTCTCCTCCTCCTGTGCTCCTTTATTCATTCCTGCTCTGCGAACGGAAGAGGAGTAATTTAACCCAGAACAGAGGAGTGATTCATCCTGACTGTGTCTCTGCTTTTGCTGCTGCTGCTGTCACCCGGCATGTGTGTGTGTTTGTGTGAGTGTGTATATGTGTGCATGTGTTCATGTGCGTATGGAAGCAAAAGTGTGTCTCATCAAATGTATGCATATGTGAACACACTTTTTTGACACCATCCTTGATGTTATGTTACACTGCACGTCAAGACGGATGTTCAGAGTTAGATTGTCTTGTTGGGTTTAATGCAAGTGCACATTTTATTCTGAAGCAATAAGCCAGAAGAGGCTGTGTGTTACAGTGATATCAAGGGTGTTAGGAAGCATGATGCCAAGTGGAAACTGTGACATTGTGTCCCTTTTCTCACACTGCTGCTGAATCTCAAATGGATCCCTGCACCCTGTGTTGCATGATGTAGGAATAAAAGCTCTTTCTTTCTTTCACCCAGACCCTAAATATGTCTAACAAACAGCCATCTGGGATTCAGCCTCATGCATAATTAAATACCAGACAAACAGTGCACTACTTGGGTGTGGAGGACAGAATTTCATAGCTTGCATAGCCCACTATATAGAAAGTAAAGAGACATTTTAAATTCAGTCTTGATTTAGTGAACATTTAGTCTTGCAATAACTGACAAGGAATATTTTTGGAGGAAATCTTAAAACTCTTTGTCATAACATTTGTGACCTGAAGTGATGTCAGCACTCATTAGCGGTCAAACCTTTCAGGTGTTTAAATCATCTTTGGCCAGAGTGTCTATATGTAATTTTACCAATAGTTTGGAAAACTGACACATTATTTAGGCAAACTTAGTCTTCGTACCAGCAAATATCCTTGGAAGAATGTAAAGCTGAGGAAAAACGCAAATTTTACAAGACAGTTAAGTGTTTCACTTTTGACAGCTGTGTATGTTTCTGTTTATGATGAGTGTGTTTGTACATTTTCAACACCTGCTAGTTTATTTTCATTCAAGGCTGTTGATGATGTCATGCGACAATACATTATGTCATCATAAAACCTGCATATTTCATTAAAAAGAGCTTTAACAGGGCCTCCTAAGCAGCTTAACTGTCTGACGTTTCACCCTGTTGGGAAAAGTTTGAATTCCAACACTGTAGTTTAAAACGGCATAATTGGCCCTGCTTGACTGGATGTGCTGTGGAGTTTAATAATAACAATAGCTTGGACATCTTAAATAAGTCTTGTATAATTAGGTGGAGTGCATTTCTGACAAAACTGCATTACTGAGTTCAGCTTTCACACACTCCCTCATTAATCAATGCAGCTTTTTCTGTGTCCCTTGCTACATGCTTGAAGCATCTCAGAGACATTCTGTTTTGCTAGCTGCACCATCATGTTTTGGTACAGATTATTATGTTGAAGTAAAATCCAATTTTACTCTCTTGTTGAACTCTGTTAGCTGAAACCAGGTAAAATCAACAAACCCATAAAACCTTTTCTGCGGGCGGGGAATCTGTGCAAGCCTAGAATAGCAAGCTGCATTTAGATACGGCAGTGAGGTGTTGTTTTACAAAGAAACTACAAAGCGCTAAACAGGATGAACGAGGAGGTGAAAACAAATGAGGATATGCAGTAGGAGGAAACAGAGTACAGGTTTCGTAAAAGTAGCCCAAAGTAGCTTCTCAAAGGGGTTTGTACGATATGAAAAGCTTTTTAGCAGCCAACTATCTTTTTCTCACTGTTATTATAAGTCAGATGTCATATAGTAGAAAGTACTGTGATATAAATTTGAGTTCCTGATGCTAGACCTACTATGACGTTTATTCATCAACTTGCTTTTGTCATCTTGGTGCTCTATAATTTGATCACCATGCGCTTGGGAAGCATTACTAATGATTTTTAAGCATAATAATTTTTTTGCTCTCTTTTTCCCCTCTATATTTAGTGTGTGTCTGCCCTTGTGCAGCCACTTGGTGTGTGTGCAGAATACCTCAACTCCAGCCTGGTTCAGGTTAGTGCCTGCACTTGTCAATAAACACACTACTCTTGGCTTCATGTGTCACACAAGTTCTGTGTCAGTAAACGCAGCACGTGAAGAATGGCATTACATTAAAAAAAAACAAAACTGCATAAAAGCAAGTAAAGTATTGTATAAACATAACACGGAAACTTAACACTAACTACAGACAAAGCATAAAGGGGCTGAAAATGTTAGCAAAAATTGTTCTATATTGTACTCCTAAAAGGTTCTATTATTCTTTTTGGTGAATCGATGGAAAACCATTTAGGCATTCAAAGGTGTTTGTGATTCTGTAGAGAACCTTTACATAGATTAAGCTAAATTTTGTATCTTGCAGCCCATGCTGGACCCAGTCATCCACAAGATGATCACATATGTACAGAATCTTGAAGAGAAAGACCTGAAGGACAAGGTACACATACTATACACATATAGTACTTCAGACTCTTTTCTTTTATTGAATTTGTAATTGCAGTGCTATAAAAAATTTTTTATTTGAACAGCAAAGAAAAAAAAATAATTTATTTGAAATCTTTTCCACCTAAAGAAATAGATGGTTTGTTTGAAATTATTTAACATGAAGTCTTTTGGCTCTTACTCTAGAGGTTAGTGAGCATTCCAGACCTACTGTCTGCCATTAAACTGCTGTGTATGAGGTTCCAGCGTGAGCTGGTCAACGTGGTGGACGACCTCAGGCTGGACATCCTCCTACGGATGCTCAAGACACCTCACTTCAGCGCCAAGATGAACTCCCTCAAAGAGGTCAGATTGTTAATATAAGATTCAGATTATTAATATGCAGAATACATCTAATGTGTGATCTTCGTTTGACAAGGCCTGGCTAAACACTGTGTTCCATGTTAGGTGACAAAGTTGATAGAAGAGAGCACGGTCTCCAAGACAGTGAAGAATGCCATAGATACTGACAGACTTTTGGACTGGCTGGTAGAAAACTCAGTTCTCTCGATAGCACTGGAAGGTAAGCAGTTCTCATCCTTTTCACATAGCCTGTCATGCTTAGCTACTTTTTGGAGAAGTAAAAAAAAATATTCATTTAATGCATAATATATTTTTATTTATATATA
>JBBJLS010000155.1:10656899-10674106 GCA_037577275.1 Bryconaethiops microstoma | reverse complement strand
CACACACACACACACACACACACACACACACACACACACACACACACACACACACTCACTCACTCACTCACTCACTCTCATTACTCAGCACTATTCTACCCAAATTTTGGAAAAGTTTATGTTGACCTCTGCAATATTTGTCATCTTGAAAAAGGGGGGGTTCCTTGCATTTTCTGGCTTCAGTTCAGGTCTTTGACAGAGTGACATATTTTGTTTAATTGGAGTCTTGTCTATGTGAAGACATTGTAAGTAGTTTGTGCATTGCTGTCATCTACTGTCTTGCTGGATGTTCTGCAGGTTCGGAGATGGAGCAGCTGCAGATCAGCCCAGCAGTCATGTTGGAGGATGAGATCGGTTGGCTGGATAACTTTGAGCCCACGTGGACCAGCGAGCTGGAGACCAGCGAGGCCGACAACATACTGCAGGCCGGCCATCTGCGTCTCATTAAAACTCTGCTTTCCCTTTGCGGCAATGAGAAGGAGCAGTTTGGTAAGTCTGTTTTACACACGCATGCACACGCACGCACACATACAACATTCGATTAGTCTAATACATTAATGCACACACAGATCAAATGCATGTAATTAGCAGCATGTTGTCTTTTGCCTTTGAATGCATGGCTTTGGAAGCTTTTAGATGTTTGTTGTAAATGCACTGTTTTTGTTCCAGGACCCTCCCTTATTCAGCAGCTGCTGGATGACTTCCTCTTTCGTGCATCTCGCATCATTTTGAACAGCAACAACCCTTCTAGCACTACAGCTCCTCTCCACGACTTCCATCCGAAGTGAGTTGAAACACGCACAAATGCAGAAATTCATGTACATTACTTATCTCACTTCCACACTCATTCCCTCTATCTCTCTTTCTCAGGTGCAGTACAGTGAGCAGTCGGTTGGCAGCATATGAGGTGTTGGTAATGCTGGCTGACAGTTCCCTCACAAACCTGCAGCTTATCACTCGAGAGCTCCTGTCTATGCACCACCAGTCTGACCTCTCCCTCACTAAGGAATTTGATGTAAGTCTTTCCCCCTTTTCGTCTCTCCCCTTATTTATTCAGGACAACTTTTTCAGCATTTGAGTTGCCAACCAACCAGCAAGGGCTTAGGTGACTTAAAATGCAGTAAAAATATAGACAAATATATGCTGTACTAAAGCAAATGACAATGTAATTTAAAAACTATAACTTGGTATGTGTTTCAGTACCTCCCCCCAGTGGACAGCCGCTCTGTGTCTGGGTTTGTGGGACTGAAGAATGGAGGAGCGACCTGCTACATGAATGCTGTTTTTCAGCAACTCTATATGCAGCCTGGCTTACCTGAGGTGTGTGGAAAAACAGCAAAACACTTTACAGTAAAAAACTTTTTTCAATGTTTGTTATAATGTGAGAGTTTGCTTTTTTTGGCTTGGTTTGACAGATTTGGGTTTAGCCCTCCATATCCACAAGGTGGGGCTAGAGGAAGGTGTTTAAAAATCTACTGTGTTTGACATTAGGTCTCTAAGGTTCAGGAAAGGTGCAACACTGTTTAAATGAAGTTGTCTGACAGTGTTTTTGTGTGTGTTTTAGGCCATCCTGTCAATAGAAGATGATACAGAGAACCCAGAGGAGAGTGTGTTCTGTCAGGTGCAGTCTTTATTTGGCCACCTCATGGAAAGCAAGCTGCAGTACTATGTGCCTGAGAACTTCTGGAAGGTAGTGTAATGATTGGCCATTTAGTACACATTCTTCTAATCACCCTGCATGCATTCAGATTAAGAGACTTATAGTACTGACTAATGGAAAGAAAGGACGTTTTTGACACTGACACTTGTGATGGCCCTTCTTTAAGATCTTTAAGATGTGGAATAAGGAGCTGTACGTGCGAGAGCAGCAGGACGCCTATGAGTTTTTCACCAGTCTGGTGGACCAGCTAGATGAGCATTTGAAGGTACAGCACACACAAAGTTACCTGCTGCTTTTCCAGACAAAGATGAAAGGGTGTACATTCGTAACAGCAACATGTTGATCCTACTACATGATTTGACCGGAGGCTGTTTGACCGGATATTTCTTTTCAGGCATACAGACAGTGCAGTGTTCATGTAAGAACTTAAATTCAGCAATTGAAAAAAACATCCTTTTTTAAACATAATTTTTATTCAATGAAATCAAAAACATTGTTTCATATTGGCTTACACATAACTAGACATATTTCTTTATTTCTTTAATAGGTTCAGTAAGCATCTTGAAAGAGAGGCATTTCTGAGAAATGTGTTTGGTGTCTTTTCTAAAAAATTAAAATAAAATAAAATAAAAATTAAAATAAAATAAAAAATTATCAAATTGACCTGTTTTTCTTTCATTCAGAAAATTGGAAGAGAGCAGATTTTCAAGAATACTTTCCAGGGAATTTTCTCTGATCAGAAGATATGCAAAGACTGCCCACACAGGTCAGTTGGAAAGCAGCCTGTCTTTAACCTTTGTTTAACTTACTGAATGTGTGAATATTCTTACAGCTTACAGCATTTTAAACAACTCTCTCACTCACGGGTTTTATTTCTCTTTTTCTCTCTCAGGTATGAGCGTGAGGAAACCTTCATGGCACTGAACCTTGGGGTGACGTCGTGTCAGAGTCTGGAGATTTCTCTAGATCAGTTTGTCCGAGGAGAGGTGTTAGAGGGCAGCAATGCTTACTACTGCGAGAAATGCAAAGAGAAGGTGCATGCTTAGTCCAACTGTGTTATTAAAATTATGAATTGCCTTTTTGTGCTGTAGCTGAAGTATAATAGCCTGGAAGTATAGTAGCTATATTGTGTATTTTTTTCTTTTTTGCATTTGAGGAACACAGTGAATTACAAGCCATCTTTAATATAGGTATTCTGTAAGATAAAATCAAAAAGCAAGTAGATAAGCTGTGTATTTTCTGTTGCAGAGGACCACAGTGAAGCGCACCTGTATTAAATCGTTGCCCAGTGTGCTGGTTATCCATCTCATGCGCTTTGGCTTTGACTGGGAGAGTGGACGCTCTATCAAATATGATGAACAGATAAGGGTAAGATGTTCAGCCTTGATTACATGAAACGTAGGTTCCATTGCAAAAAATACTTTTAACATGTCACAGTAATGTTATACATGGATTAAAGTTTTCCGTCGCTATGACGGATTTCCGTCAATGGAGGGCACTAAAGGTTAATTGTGAGATTGATGCAGATCTGTACAAAAAAAAAAAATTGCTTAAAAAAAACGGGGTAAATGAGCTTTGGCAGACAAAGTTCTGGTAAGGCTGTTTTTTTTCCCTTGGTTTAATTACAGTTTAATTATTCTTCCTTAAAATAAAAATAAACATTATGGTTTTGGCAGTTCGCTTAAATATTGACCGCTGTGGAGTAGCCTACAGGCTACGAGTTTCCCGACACTTGTTTAAGATGCCAAACTTCATAGTAAGGAGAAAGTAATTCCCCAGCATTTAGTGCCGCATCAGTCTCAAAGCCTTTTAATGTCCCAAAACAAAGACGAGATCTGCAAAAGGGAGAATGGCACGGGCTTCTTGTTGCCTGGCATGTCCAATAATAATAATAAAAATAGGGCATGATAATAGGCTAGTAGTAGTAAGCTATTTTGTGTGGTGTCTCAGCTAGGGGCTTAGGGGATAATGGACAACACAGCATTAAAATTTGATGCATGGCCGAGGTGGTATGGGCCCGCGTCACAGAACATTTGGTAAAAAAATAAAGATATTCTATTCTATTTATTCTATTCCCGTAAAGCACTTTGAACGACCTTTGTGTACAATAATGCACTATATAAATAAATTCGACTTGACTTGACTTAACAGTCACACTTCTGTTTCATGCTTTGTTTCATACTTGTCCGGCTAGTTTCCCTGGGTGCTGAACATGGAGCCATACACAGTGTCCGGTATGGCCCGGCAGGACTCCAGTGCAGATCATGGTGAGAATGGCAGGGGTGGAGAGACTGGGCCTGGTGGATCTCCTCGCAAGAAGGTCACCATCTCTGAAAACTATGAACTGGTGGGAGTGGTGGTACACAGCGGCCAGGCGCACGCAGGGCACTATTACTCCTTCATAAAAGATCGCAGGTACGAGAGATTGATTGGTTACCTTTCTGTATATGCTTAACACAAGCTTAAAGTTTAGATAGACACATTATATTAATTAATTGTATTGTTTATTATTTTATATACTATATATTATTTATTATGAATAGTTATGTTAATTAACACAATCAACTTATTCAGTGAAACCATGTACATTAAAATATCATTTAATAACTAGACACTAAAAAGTATTTTTACATGTTTTGATTAGTGTATTATCAATTTTGTAGTGTTGTAATGCCGTAACAGCAAGGTTTTAAAAATGTAAATAGTATTCGGTAAAGCTGTTTACTATAGAATTTTTTTTTAAATGGTTTTTAACTTGCCTCAAGATTTATGTTGTATAAACCACTGCTTTTTTTTTAAAAGACTTCAGGTAACCCTTCTGTTTAATGTAGGAAAATAATACATTTGCAACTGTTAAAGTACTTAACGCATATGTACCATGTGCTTTTAGTTTACTGACAACCACTTCTTAAACATTTGGCCCATAAATCCTAGTATGTGCTGAAGTTCAGTTGTTTTTGCCAAAACTGGTGTGTGTGTGTGTGTGTGTGTGTGTGTGTGTGTGTGTGTGTGTGTGTATATGTGTGTGTGTGTGTGTGTGTGTGTGTGTGTGTGTGTGTGCGCGTGTTATTTTTTTTGCTCAGTGGGGGTCTGATAATCTGTTTCTGCCAAGTACCTTTTAACAGAGCTTTATGCATGTTCCTAATGGCTTAAACAGGTCCCGATGCCTGGCATAGCCTCTTTAAAATGGAACAGGCAACCAGGGAATGTAAGACTGCACGAACAACCCATTGAACTTAGCAATGCTCTTTATTTCTGTCTCTCTCTTCTTACTTGTCTAGGGGCAGTTCACGAGGTCGGTGGTATAAGTTTAACGATAATGTCGTGGAGGAGTTTGAGATGAATGACGAGACCCTGGAATATGAGTGTTTTGGGGGAGAGTACAGACCAAAAGTTTATGATCAGTGTAAGTCAGACTTTCCTCTAATCCATCGGCCTATGCAGAGTTGATTGTCTTCAGTCCAGCCATGTTCAACTGAAACATAAATGAAAATTATGTAACTAACTAGTAAAGGATTTTACTGTATAACATGCTGCTTTTTTTTCTCCCTGTAGCTAATCCCTATCCAGATGTACGGAGACGTTACTGGAATGCGTACATGCTCTTTTACCAGCGCATCAGTGACCAGAACTCACCTGTGCTGCCCAAAAAGAGCCGTGTCAGTGTCATGAGGCAGGAAGCTGAGGATCTATCTTTGTATGTTTCACAATTTAGAATGGCATTTTAAGATTCTTCGTTCTTATAATATTCTTATCAACACATCTTTTTATTGCATTTAAGAAAATAAAAAAAACAAACAATACATCCTTTTAAAGAGGCATTTTAATGAAGCTGCTTTGAATTATTGTGAATAGTTTGTATGATTGAAAACCGTCATTGACAGAGATTTACCATCGACACATCATCAGCTTTGGCACACATCAGGGAATGAGTTTACAGGAAACCCACATAAGATCTTAGTTTCTTAAGTGCAGGTATACCTTTGATCTGAATTTCAGTAGTAAAGAATTGTGCTTGTTTCCCTTTTATCAGCGTTTGGGGAAACCTGTTAAGTTTTTAAGTCCTTTTTTTCCTCGTTGTATGTAGGCAAAAATGGAAGAGCAATGACTTAGGAGTTCTCTTTTACCCTGCACATTGCTCTTCAAGTTTTTCAAGCCATGCATCTAAGTTAAAAAAGCAGCAACTCTTCTGCAAAGTGTCATAAGACAGGCCATTCTGCTGAAAGTGGCTTAAGTCATCAGAGCTAACTGTTCAAGATTGAAGGTGACCTTGCTTATAGTCAGTCACTCCTCCAAATTGCAGGAAAAGCTCATTTTGGCCATTTCAAATACCCGGAGCTGTACAACACTAGATGCACTGATGATTGAATCTGGTAGTGAAAGAGTGGAACAACATAATTATGATTCTACACATCGGTTTCAAAATGTTTATCACTAGTCTCAGCCTTTTACTCTCTCTGAAATTGCTGCCTTGTGTCTGAAATCACTTCTTGACGGTCACATTTTCTTTCCTGTCTGTCTCTCAGGTCAGCACCTTCCTCTCCTGAGATCTCCCCCCAGTCATCCCCACGGCCTCCCAGGGCCAACAACGATCGGCTCACCCTTCTCACCCGGCTGGTCAGGAAAGGAGAGAAAAAGGGCTTGTTTGTGGAGAAGATGCCTGCGAGAATCTACCAGGTGCATTTCCTTCACTTTCATAGGAGTGTCTCAGTTGGAAAAATACCAATTTGTGATCAGATACATTGTTGACAATATTATTATTTCCAACATCATGGACACAATGACTGTAATTTTACACATCATATGCATCTCAAGCACACGTCTGTAATGCGTACTTAAGATTTAACAACTGTGTGTTTGTGTTTTAGATGGTGAGGGATGAGAATCTGAAGTTCATGAAGAACAGAGATGTGTACAATAGTGATTACTTCAACTTTACCCTCTCCCTGGCCTCTGTCAATGCGGTAATACATCACCATGTATCTTTTCAGAGAAAATGTTTAATGTGCCTGATCATATTAAGCATGATTCTGGATATCATTTAAAAAATTTCAAAAGAAATGTTGATTACTGCTCTTCTCCAAAAATTCTTCTGATATTTGGCTGCATCACAGTGCAACACTGATCTGGAAAATATTATTCTGACCGTTAATGTCCTGTTTCACCTCCTACCCGAGCTGTGATTTGCCTTTAAATATGTCAGTTAAGGAAACTAAAATCCGTTGTTTTGTTTTTCTTCAATACGAGCAGACAAAGCTGAAGCATCCTTCCTATCAGGCCATGGCAAAGACTAGCCTGCAGCTGGCTGTACAGTTCCTCTTCCACACCTTCCTGCGCACCAAGAAGAAGCTCAGGTGCAGAAGCTAATTTTATACTATAGTAGTCATTCTGCCATATGATGAAATGAAAGACTGTATAGGTGAAAGGCATCCAATAACATCTCTCTCCCTCTCTCTCTCTCCATCTATCTCTCTCTCTCTCTCCATCTATCTCTCTCTCTCTCTCCATCTCTCTCTCTCTCTCTCTCTCCCCCCTCTCTCTCCCTCTCTCCTCTCTCTCTCTCTCCCTCCCTCTTTCTCCCTCTCTCTCCCTCCCTCTCCCCCCTCTCTCTCCCTCCCTTTCTCCCCCTTTCTCTCTCCCTCTCTCTCTCTCCCTCCCTCCCTCCCTCCCTCTCTCTCCCCCTGTCTCTACCCCCCTCTCTCCTCCTCGCTCTCCCCCTCTTTCTCTTTCTCCCTCCCTCTCTCTCTCGCTTTCTCCCCCTCTCTCTCTCCCCCTCTCTCTCTCCCTGTCTCTCTCTCTCCCCTCCCTCTCTCTCTGTCTCTCTCTCCCTGTCTCTCTCTCCCCTCCCTCTCTCTCTCTCTCTCTCTCTCTCTCTCTCTCACGCTCTCATACACACGCACTTTCAATTTCTCACTCTCTCTCTCTCACTCTGATTATCTCTCTCACTCTTACTCACGTTCTCACGCATGCACACACGCACACGCCCCTTCATTCTCTTGCAGGGTCGACACAGAAGAGTGGATAGCTACAGTGGAGATGCTGTTGTCTAAGAGCAATGAGGCATGTCAGTGGATGGTCCAGTACCTGGTGGCCCCTGAGGGCCGGGAGATAATCAAGTGAGTGATGATACATACTGGAGGGCACACACGAAATTTTTAGCATGTGTCTTTGCATTTTTTGCTCAAGTGTGAGTTTTCTCCAGTGTCTAAATCACTTGCATCTGTGTCGGTTGTGGGTGTGACTGCTCTCTGCAACCTGAGTGAGTAAACACTTAAAGTAGGCTGTTACTACAGAATGTAAACACCTAGAGCCAAGGGCATGTTTTGTAAGGTGCTAAACTTAGAACGCAAGGTGTGTCTGTGTGTGTGTGTGTCTGTGTGTGGTGAAACTGCGTGAGAAGGGTTCGGGGGGTGGTAGTGCCCTTCTTGAGGATTGGCTGGGTTTTATCGGATGTTGGGCCTGCCTTAATATCACACCACAACTCTGTCAAGGCCAGATTTTTCCAGTGGAAGTTTTAGCTGTTCCATCAGACTCCACTGCTTTTCCAGACAACCTAATGCCAGAAATTCTTCACTCTGATGTATCATCCAGAACAGATTTGAAGTATTAATCATTTGTATGCAGTACACAAGCAAAATATTCACCATATTTTACATGCCCTATGGCTTTTGGCATTTAAAAAGCAACTCAGTAGCTGTAGCTATTGAGTTAATTTTTTATATTGGACACAACCTCAAACTCCAGCATGATGAGCATATGTTGTGGATACCAGAAAACCCATATGTGTGCTTCTCACACTGGTCTTCCGTTGGTAATCTAGATGGCTGAGATTTTGGAGTTCATATGTCCATGCTGAGCTAATAAATTTATCTCCTGATTCGCTGCAGGAATTGTCTGTTGGAGTGCAGTGTTCGAGAGGTGCGTGTAGTGGTGGCCTCTATCCTGGAGAAGACTCTGGAGAGTGCGCTGTATTTTCAGGACTCAGGTCTGGACTGTCTGCTGGACATGCTGCTCTCGCTGCTAGACAAGGATGTGCCGGAAAACTGCAAGAACTGCTCACAGTACTTCAGCCTGTTCAGCAACTTTGCCCAGAGGGTGAGAGAGATAGAGATTAATATTGAAGTTATTTGAGTTTCAATTTTTATTTATTTACTTATTTATTTATTTTGAGTAAAGAGATGCACTAATGGAAGTCAAAAGATGGCAGTAGGTCCGAATATGCAATTTTGCAGTACATTTTCTAATGACCGTATAAAACCACAGGGATTCGGGCCGTGCCAGTTGTTGCTAAAACATGCAGCCTATCGACGGATGCTCATCTTCCTCTTGGGCCCCAACCGGCAAAATAATCAGGTATGACCATGACTTTTCATGTTAATGCTGGTTTTGAACAAACCTCATGATTTTGAATATATTTTCTGTTTGTCATGTGATGTTCAGTGTCATTGATCAGTTTTATAGCTCTTAGTTCTGTTTGATTGAATACTGTGTTTGAAGAGCGTTCTCTCTGTTTCAGAATCGTCGCTGGAGTTCAGCTCAGGCACGAGAGTTCCTCCACCTGCATAACACATTGGCTTTAGTGGTGTTACACACAGACCTCACATCTCAGAGGACAGAGGGTGAGCATGCAATGCAGAACTGTTTCAAATGCATCTCATTCGTCCATTGTCAAGCAAGGGTGGAAATTTTTACTCTTTACATCAATTCTTTTTTTCTAGAAGAGAGCATGTTTTTTTTTTCTTCCATTTTCATTTAGTGTCTTCACAGTACCTGTTATTAATCCCTTTTTTCCTCTTCTGTTGTTAATCAGTTTTAAGTTAATGTTTTTATTACAAGATTCAACCAAATTGATGTAATTGTAGAATTAAACTTTTATATACTTGAGTACAATTAAACATCAGTACTTTTACTATCACTCAAGTATATTTATTATTCGGTACGTTCACTTTTAACTGATTAAGATTTTGACAGAGCACCCACGTAAGATTTTTCTTTTCTGCTTTTTATAGGCACTTTATATTAGGTATTTTTTCATGATTTCTATAAGTAGCTAACCTTGATTTATCAACTAATCGAACCTTTATACCTTCTGTTGTTCCTCTCCATTTGCCACTGTCATAGCACCATTAATTATGTCTATGTAACAAATTCATTTGTCTAAAACTGAGCAATGAAAAAATAACTGTGCTTCCTGTAGTGCATTATCTGTTGGAATGGCTGCATGTGTATGATCATAACAGTATATTATAAAGTGCATATTTTGTTTTGTTGTTTTTAAACACTTCATATTGATGCACAGTTTATGACTCATCGCTGTAGCCCTAGTATGAATCAACCCTTACTTACATTATACTAGGTAACTTTATATAGTTTGTTTGTATGTGGGATTTGGGCTTGTGAATATAATCTCTTAGTATCTGTGTATATTCAGCTCCTGGCACATTCAAACACAGCTCCTCTGGCCTTGTGGCTCCGTCCTCACCTCTCTTGCCACTCCACCCAGATGTCAACACACTGCTGTTCAAACCTGAGGGACAGCCTTACCTTATGGAGGTAACACACCAGTCATGTCTGTTGGAGCGCTGTCCTGATTGGCACGTTCTGGGCCCTTAATGGATGTTACAGATACCAGCATATTGTCACCGTCAGAATAAAGCCATGTATCTCCATTTTTCTTTTTTTAAATAGTTTAAAAATGCCAAAATGTTGTCAGAAAGACAGAAAATAGGCAAACAGAAATGGACTGAAATGGCTTCTAATAAAAGTTTGTTACATTAACTTGCACTGAAAGATGAGAGCACAGTTTCCTTCTCATTCGAATTTTTTGTTCCGACTGACGATACACGAGAAGGTACCTTTAACTGGTTTGTATGTCTTGCAGGTCATGTTTGCCATGCGTGAGTTGTCTGGGCCGTTGTCCTTCCTTATAGAGATGGTGACATACTGCTGCTTCTGTAACGAGCCTTTCTCTCTGGGAGTGCTGCATCTGCTCAAGGTTAAACCTGCCTTTCACACCCTCCTCGATATGTCTTTAAAATCACAAATCTTTATGACAGAGAAGCACAGCATATGGTTTGTTAATCGTTAGTGCAGTATTGGCCTTCACAGTACTGTTATTACAAAGATCTGCAATATGCAAATGACCTCTAAAGCAATCAGTGAATGACCAGTCACAGAATAATCTGAGTGATTGAAGGAATTTGTGTGATTCAACAAGTGTAAATTGTTTTGCTTAAAAATAATACAGGCCAAACATGATCCATCAAGTGTTAATCAAGTCCATATTGTGGAGCCTACTGCCTGACAGTAATGGTGCTAATATGCTCTGTGCATATGTGGTTTCTAGAATCAACTGGAGACGGCTCCTCCTCATGAGCTCAAGAATGTCTTCCAGATGCTTCTGGAGATTCTGGTGAGTGTCATGAAGTCCAACAGACTCAGGCAGCCTTTTGAGCTCAGTTGATGTTTATTTTACCAGAGATGTGTTCTGTAATACACATTTTTAACTGAGAAATGTGAATAAAACAATATTTGTGATATGTGGTCCCCAATAATCTATACCCCCAAAAAACTTACAGGTTCCAGGTTCTGTAATGCATGTATATTTTTCTTTACTTTTCAGATGGTAGAGGATCCTCTACAGTCCCAAAGACTGAAATATGCATTTGAGTCTGAGAAAGGGCTTTTAGGTAGGTACTATTCTTCCCTCCTGTCATAACAAATCTATATATGAAATGTTGTGTAATGTAGCTAATATATATAATTTTTTTTTATTATTATTTACTTTTTTTTCCCTTTTCAGCTTTGATGCATCAGAGCAACAATGTAGACAGCAGTCGCTGTTACCAGTGTGTCAAGTTCCTCGTTACCTTAGCTCAGAAGTGAGTGAGCAACATATATTCTAGTCTCTCCTTTAATAGCTTTCAGCTCCTGTTCTCAGATATGGAAAATTGAGCTTTTTAAGAGACATGACGTAATATGTAATAAAATCTTAGCATTTTACAGTGTACACATGATATGTGAGGTTTTACACAAAGCAATCTGTCTGTATTCACTAGGTGCAGTCCTGCTAAAGACTACTTCAAGGAGCTCTCAGGACACTGGAGCTGGGCAGTGCAGTGGCTACAGAAAAAGGCAAGATGTTAATAAGCTACACCATTAAACACTTATGTTTTTCTCAAGTTATGTGTTTGCAGTATCAAGAGTAAGGAAGAACTTAATTGTTATTAAATCCAAATACAATTACACAGTCCTTGAGGGCTCCTTGTGACTTACAAGACAGGGGCAGTGTTTACTGGATCACATAATAAAAATGACTCAGACAAAACTATGTAGCTTTGTGAGCTTTGGTTTATATTGATGTGGGGTTTCTGCTCTCTTAGATGTCTGAACATTACTGGACGCCTCAGAGCAACGTGTCTAACGAAACGTCTACAGCTAAGACCTTTCAGCGAACCATCTCAGCACAGGTATTGTACAATAGTGATGGTCCTTGATTTGTGCAATGATTTGTGCAGTATCTTGACTGTGCATTTTTCGGTTATCACAAGGAAGTGTTGCACCACCTGTCACCTGGCTCTGGTGAAGATTAACACCGTATGTGTAATTGTGCCTGCAGGACACCCTGGCCTATGCCACGGCTCTACTAAATGAAAAGGAGCAGTCTGGCAGCAGTAATGGCTCTGATGGCAGCCCAGCCAATGAGAACTCAGACCGCAGCCTCAGACAGGTACAGTAACTTTGCGGGGGGGAAAAATGTACACAATTTTTTTTTAAAGGAGACTTAAGACAGTAATATGTTTATTATCATAGAACACAATCGTAAAATATTTGTTAATGACTAAATTGCATGGTTGCTATAAAAACCCAAACATTTGTTGTATGGCCAAAAAATGTTTAAAAAAAAAAAAAAAACCTGCTCACAGCAGGGTATCGAACTGGTGCCTTTTCTGTCTCTCTTAATGCATCATGCAGCAGTTTACCACTGAACCACTCTCACCCAAAAATGGGTGGGAAAAGCACTCTATTTTTTATTTAAATCACAACAAACAGTAACATACTTTTTTTTCTTTTTTAATAACTGTCCTGACATTCAGTGTCCTGAAGTCAGTTGATTAGTCTGCTTTAGCTCTGCGAGATTGATTTGTTGCGCCGCGTTTTGTTACTTTCTGGCCTCCATAGCCCTGATGTCACGGACTCTCTCTCCTTTACACACCTTTATGACGACTCCCTCCGCCGCACTCTCTCCCAATACATTATGGAGGTTAACTCAACCACAGAAATGAACATTTTAAGCAATCAGTGTGATCAACCGAACAAAATTCGGAACACGTGCGCAATACGCCAGATATTAAAGGACGTTTTAGCATTGAAAATGCGCCAATATTCAATACAGGATCGGACAAGATGTGGCTCCAAAAACCCGGATGGAATAAAACTAAATAATAAAGCTTATGAAAAACAATAGACTGTTTAACATAGAAGAACAATGTAAAGAATCACCAACAAACATCACAGAGGTTTTCCCATATGTAGTATTAGAGTAGACTCGCTTCCACTGTTTGCTTACAGAATTAAGATGTGTTGTCTGTTATCTGTGGAATGGTTTTTGGTTGGTTGTTGATCATTAAAGATAGTATGGATTATCTCTGTTTTCCATGTTTGTTCCAGGGCTCAGAGTCTCCTATGATGTTGGGTGACTCTAAGAGTGATTTAGAGGATGTGGACCCCTAACTCTCAACAACAGCTGGGGCACTTTTTACACTAGCAAAAAAAAAAAAATCCCTCCAATGGAGAGACATTGTGGCTTCAAGCAGCCAATCAAAAGACTGCATTTGCCCTCCTTTGGGCAGGATACGGATTGCCAGGAAACAAGCAACCCATCCAATCAGAACACTGTCTGCAGGTTGCCCTGGTATAACTGAGTCCCGTACTGCAAGTGGAGCTCAGTAGAACATGGAGGAGGTTTTTGCTTTCTTAAAAGTTTTCACACAGAACTACAAGATTCAGTGGTGCCGAGGGAGGGATGGGAGTTTTAAAACAAAGGAGAGAAAAAAAAAACAAAGAAAAAAGCTGTTTTGTGGATATTTGCCAATGTAATGAAAGATACTATTCATGACAATTTAAAGCTGTGTTCAATAGGTGTAATTACAAATGTAAAATTAATATTTTTAAGAATCCTATACCTCCCCTCACCCCCCTTCCATCTGTTTGAGTGGTGCCTCATGATCAACTCTAAGAGGAACTTGCAAGCCTTGGCTAAATACTGACTGAGCCGAACCCCTACACCCCCACCCCCCACCCCTCTCTTTCTCTTGCTGGTATTTTTTTAAATGCACTTTATGTATGAGTTCAGTTTGTCAGAGGGAGCAAATGACGTTTGACAAGTTCCTCGTTTAGAGGCGATTGAATGGCCATATCCCTTGCTGCTTTGCTTTCTTTTTTGATCCTTCTTTATTTTCGCCGCTGCCTGGGAAGAGGGCGTGAAATCAAGAGTGCATTGTGGGAAGGGTCTCCTCAAATCACTGCGGTGCGACTGCCACTTTCTTCAGCCTCACCACAACCATGGTAACCAGTGTGGTGTCCATGGCAATTGAAACGGCCCCCCCAAGGTGTCGGCTCTACTGCCGGATTTCTTGGAATTGCATAGTTAATTCATATACGCAAAGGGAGCGCTGTGGTCATTTATGGACCTTTTTTTTTTTTTTTTTTTTTCCCCCTTCACCTGTAGCCCAGTTCTTATGAACAGCCAGTGAAAATCAACATGGAGACTAAGACTCTGTGTGGAAGAAAAGGAAAAATGTAGAAACAGATCATCATTTTCACTTTGCTCTATAAGAACCTTCCGAAATGATAAGTGCCAGAAGCAGCCAGCTGACCTCTTATGGTGGAGGCGGAGTCTTGTTTTGTTTTGGGTTTTTTTGTCTCATGTTTTTCTATTTGTTGTGACTTTGTCTCAGGCCTGCTGTTAAGTCTCGCATGGACGCCAACACAACCCCCCCCCACCCCACACACACACACACACACACACCCACACACACACCTGGCTCTCTTGGCTCTGTTTTGCCACTCTGTGTGTGTAGATATGGCTCTGCATTTGGAGCAGATGTTTCTGCAGCGTGCAGCCTGATTGTTCTTGCTCCAGAACTCTTCTTGCCCAAGAATTCAGCAACACACTCAGAAATGACATCCTAGCTACAGTTCTTTGCAGTATAACTTCTTGCTGGATGAATATACAAGTATGGAGGTTTGATAGGATGAGAGCTAGTCATATCACACAATAGACCTCATGCGTGACGCTTTGAGCTTTAACTTTTGATGCTTGTTCAGGGGTTTTACTTTGCCAACAGCCGTTTTTATGATTATTTGCTTACATGCGTTTACTTCTATCACTTCTGTCTGCCTTATAGCACACACATACATGCCGGAAAGTGGAGGACGAGGAAGGGGGAGTCGGGGGGTGGGGGTGGGGGTTGGGGGACGGAGAGAGGGTGAGCATGAGTGATTAAAGAATCGGAGAAGAGTGCGGTGGTGGCACATTTGTGGAGCCCGCAAGTGCCTTTACCCCAGTCCTCCTTTACAAATCTTTCGGTTTCCCTCTGTAAAGACACACACATGCACACGCACCCAGCGATGGCACTGCTGCGCTCATCTTTGAGTGCCAAAAGAAGGAAAGGAGTGTTTTGCAAGATTCTGGCAGGCCTAGTCAGTGTGGTACACTCTTTGACCCCTGGCCTGCATGGACTCTTCACTCTTTTCCATTTCACTTGGAGGCTCCCAGTCCCCTTCTGTTGTTTTCTGGGCCAAAGTGGAACCAGGGCCTCAGCAGGGGCAGGGAGAGTGTGCTGCTTATTTTGTACTTAGACTAGACCACACTAGCTCGCTTAGCAACATTCACACAATGTTTACAAACAGACCTCAACACAGCACCGATGCCGTTTGCTTTTTGGAAAGGAGCGACACATGAAACGTCTTCAGTTGCCAATGCAAGGTTTCATTTTGGTTTCTCAGCTGCCGTAAAGCCTGAATCAAGTGACGAGGACGGACTTAGAACAATAGACTTGAAATAGTGAAAAGAAATGCTGTCGTTTACCTCAGTGTCACTTGTTCATGTGTCTGCACCGGAGTGTCATGGTTACTGTGCTTCTTTGCTTATGCATGTATGTCAGTGAATGTAAGTGTGAGAGCTTGAGTTCGATGTCTTTTCTCAAAGCTGTTTATGAGTCACTAGAATGGATTACAAAGCAAACAGCGGGACTTTGTGCCCACAGTACCCTTTTAGCCTTCTGTTCCACTTCTTAACAATCAGCCAGCTACAGCCATCCACTGTAGTTTCGAATTATTTCACAGGAAAGAGTGAGGTCAGGTAAATGAAACTGGTTTTAGGATAATCAGATGCTGAAATCCGCGTTTATGTGGTGGTGTTTTGCGGTCTCTGATAAACCCAGGCCTCGTTGGCCTTAAGTCCTTCAGCTTCAGCGCCCAGTTCAGGCTCTGTTTAGGAGGGTACAGTTCACCAGACCAGTGCCTTGTCCCAAGGCCGAACTTTTACAGAGGCACTTTCACTCACTGTAGGGCTTGCAGTAGCCCTACAGATGTTTGAATTTCACTCAGTGCTGGAGAACAGAAGCTGAACAGGTAGCTCACCTCTCGATTTTAACATGGACAGCTTCAAGTAGGGAAGGCACACTAAATGCCGTGAATTCAGCCTGTTCTTTTTTTGTTTCTTTTTCTTTTTTTCATCCCTTTTGCGACCGTCATGTTCCCCTCTTTTGAGCATTTTTAAACGGCAGGTTTTTGGCCGGGGCTGGAGACACTTAAAGGGTTTTTTATTTCCTGATCATGTCACGCACCCCTGCGAAGGGCATGTGACTAGTCAGAATTCAAAAATGCATGTTACATTTTAATTTGTACATCAGAGTTTGATTATGGGAACTATTTGATATAAAACAATTAATAAAACTGGAATGCACAACCTTTTATAAACTGTGAGCCTTTTGTCTTTGTCCCAGATGACTGAAACCAAGTCCTTTTATTCATACAAAACAGATCAAAACACAGACATGTACAAAAAGAGCTAGCAGAATACATTCGGTGCATACATCAGTAATAAAACCATTGGTCTTAAATGAAGAAACACTGGTATTTGGCAAACAACGGAGCATAATGAACACCACAGGAATTTAAAGGAAAAGGCCTTAGTGGTAAGGTACAAATAAAAATGGCTTAACAGTAGCTGTACACTGACTTGTATTTCACTAAGAGTACTGGGCATGGCTGATGGCCAGTTAGTAGTTAACTGAAATAGTGTTGTGCTTCATTGTTACAAGTTTTAGTGGCATGATCATGAGAAAAGCAAGAGAAAACATCTTCAGGCTTTCTGATGCAAGTGTGCTCTGAAACTACAAGCGGTAATGAACCCTGTACAAAGGCGCCGAAAGCCATTTAAGAATCTCTTTTGGTTACATAAAGTGAAAACAAAGGGTTCTTTAGAGAACCAAACGTTTTTCTCTGTGGCACCAATCCAAAGAACCCCTGTAATACCATT
>JBBJLS010000155.1:10643459-10656799 GCA_037577275.1 Bryconaethiops microstoma | reverse complement strand
CAGTCATTGTGTGGATTTATAAAATTCCATAAGCAGCACCTAATTTAATCTAATGAAGTAAAACGAGCCAAACCAGGAATTTGATTGTAGCTAAAATGAATATTGGACTTCCATGCGGAAAGAGGTCTGGAAATGGTTCAGAGAACACTTTGCCACACATAAAACCACTCTTAACTGTAATAATGTTAATTGTATTTATTGTAATATTAATGTTTTAACACTAACTTAACACTATTGTCCAGTAGTATACAGGTTTTAAGTATAATTTTCCCAGGTGCCTAAGACTTTTGCACAGTACTGTATAAGAATGTTTATACTACAATTCTGTATACAGTAGTGTATTGTTATTGGCTCCCTAATCAGTCCCCTGTAGTATTTTATTTTATAATTTTTTTTAAGTGAAGTATTTGTAAACTTAGATATATTTATAAATATATAGGTTAACTTGTAATCCCCCTTTTTACCCTCACTATTGATCCGTCTGATTGCTGCTGTTCTGTTGTGTTCTATGTTGCACCTATGGTCCATGAGGACGATATTTAGTCTCACTGTGTACTATATGTATATGGCTGGGATGACAATAAAGTTTTACTTACTTACTTACCAGGGCCCCATCCTGCTACAGCAGGGCTGAGGCCTCCACCCGACCAACCACCCATGAGGGGAGCCCGCTAACTCCCACCAAGATCTCACGGAACACCCCCAGGCCTGATCTTTTTCCTAAACTTCCCAGTAGGCCCTTCTATGCAGCCCATGTTGCTCATGTAGGACCTTGGACGGAGGTATAGGTGGGGCCCTTTGGCCCCTATCACCCCCCTGATCCTAGTGAGTGTGTGTATGTACCTGCTTGAAAGTGTAGTATGTGGGAGTGTCTAAGATGTATTAAAATTGTGGGTGCAGTTATGGCATGGCATGGGGGCCCCCATCCCCCTCCCTGCCCCACAAGGCCCTAGTGTAATATGGATTGTGTGTATGACTAAAGTGCATTACAATAAGAGTCCCATCTGCCCCAGCCGACCCCCAAGGCCCTAGAGTCATGTGATGTCTAATATGCAATTAAGATGAGAGGCAGTGTCTCGGCCTGCCTCAACACTCCCCCTCAGGCCCTAGTGTTATGAGTAGTGTGGTGTTGGGTACAGGCGAGAGACACCAGATGTTATAGGTGATGGTCCCTCTCCCCAGCAGGGCCACTGGCCCCAAATTGGACTCTGTCCCTGTCCTCACCTCTCCTGGCAGGGGGGCCACCAGGCAGGGGCACCCCCCCCCCCATAGGTGTCGACTGGAGGGGCCCCATCCCACTGCGCGCCTGCGCCTCCTTCCCCATGGCTAATGTGACAAATCCGGTCATCATAGTATGTTTCTTCTTTATTTTAAAATGACTTTATATATGTTGAAAAGCCATCTTTCTGTTGGAAGATTTTAGAAATACTATTAAAATATTCCAATATCACAAACTTGGCATATATATTCATTTATTTCCAAAGATATTTGCTCAGATATACTAAACAACCAAGAGTGCCAAAAATTTAATATATGGCAATAATGGTAATATTCTAATGTTCAAAACATCTTTAGAATTTTGTAAAATATTAAATATACAGTGTTGATTTATAATTTATGTCTATTTTCAGTCATTTTGCTACATAATTATGGGGCATCTAAAGAAACTGAAAAGAGCACCTCATAATCCACTAAACAGGTTAGGGTAAAGGAGACCTGTTTGACACAACTCATCAGTTTGTGTTTTCATATAACATAGTAAAAAGTAAAACAGCCGACCCCCACTCTACTATCAGGAAGGAGGTAATAAAATCTTGAAAACAGATCTTGAATTAGTTCTAAAGGTCCTGTATTAAAGAGGATGAAGTGGGTTAATAACGACACCTGTGTTTATGGACTTAAAAATGTACCCTGTAAATGACTGTAGGTGGTGAATAGAAGGCGGGAAAAAAAAACTCCCAGTAAAAGTATCGTATCTCAGGCACAGTAAAGATTGCTGATTGGTAGCCATTTCAATCAATATGCATCAATAAATATTTTTTTTGTATACAGGTCTGGATATGTATAATAAAACACTGATATAAAATCTCCTTTCTTCTGAGTTTATGGTATGCATCATAATTCTCAACAAAGTGTAGTGCTAGAAAATGTGATCCTTATTATTTAAGGTTATATTGTTCTGTTGCAAGAAACATGCACATGGGTGCAGACATCCTTCCTCATTAAGATGAGTTAAATGAGTAAAGTTGCATTTGCATTAACATGGATATGAACAAAGTATGTTTTTACGGTAAATGGTAATTATGCATTAAATCTGGTACAAAAGTTAATTTTGCCAAAACTTTCACGACATAAATATTGTAAATATATTCAAATCCATACCATTCACTCCACAATCCAGCCCATATACTGACATATGGTGGAGAAACAGCACATTTTGTTTTTGTGATGTCACAAAAAAACATTTACATATGTTCATTTAAGTTATCACCATGCATCTACATTTGAATCACTTATTTACATATTTTGATAGTGGCATATATGGCATACAATCCAGTGTAACCCAGTATTGCTGCAAATTCCCAAAGGTTAGCACCAAAAGAATAGGTTATAGAGAGTATGAGAAATTTTGTCTATGGCCCTTATGTGCAGCACCGCTGACGTAATAGAGCATGTGAGTAACAGCAGGCATGTAAAAAAACAAGATCTAATAATGCAATCCATCTCTGTTTACATCAGCTGAGGATGCTATGAGAATAAACTTTAACACCAGTGGTCATATGTACAGATCAACATTCATCCAGACATGTATCACAGTAGAGATCCTCTAGGCTTTTACAAGAGGCTCCTCACAAAGGCCATTTGCTGATATTAAGGAGAATGTGCCCTCTGCTCCACTGATGGACATGTCTGTACATTAGTACATTACATTACAATCATTTGGCTGACACTTTTCTCCGAAGTGACTAGCAATATGAGGACCAGAGGAGAGTATTAAGTGCAAAGTATTCATGTAAGAGTGATGCAAGAAGATGAGAGAAGATGCTCTCTTAACAGATGAGTCTTCAGGAGGTTTTTGAAGACAGAAAGGGATTCTGCTGCTCTTGCTGGCTTAGGCACCTCATTCCACTAGCAGGGAAACAAAAAAGTCTGGGTTTGTCTTGTGCATAGGGACGGCAGAGCCAGACAATGTTCCTTGGAGGAGCAGAGGGAGCTAGTAGGAATGTAAGGCTGAATGATGGGATTTAGCTAACTGAGTGCTGATCTAGATGTCACTCTGTAGGCAACACCAGCCGTGGGTAGCCAGTGTAGTTAAACCAGCAAGGGGGTGACATGTGACCTTTTGGGTTGGTTAAAAACCAGCTGAACTGCTGCATTCTGAACTAGCTGTAAGGGTCTTATCATGCACCTGGAAGACCCACTGGGAGGGTATTGCAGCAATCGAGGCGAGAGATAACTTGGCTGGTACCAGATAGCTGGTTGTGAATCATAACACCCAGGTTTCTCACCACCTTGGATGGGGTGAAAAATGAAGCGGCAATTCTTATGTTGATATTATGATTAATAGAAGGTTTGGCTGGGATAACCAGAAGTTCTGTCTTGGCAAGATTAAACTCGACCCAACCATGATACCTTGAATGAACACCCAGAGAGATAAGATTTGAACCAGGAATAAACTCTACCTGAGATGCCCATGTTTAAAGGTATGGATAGGAGGATGGCATGATCAGCTGTATCGAAGCAAGCTGATTCAGAGGGATAAGAGCAGAGGACTGTGCTGCTGCTAATAGCAGAGCTGTTTCAATGGAATGTCTGGTCTTGATAGCAGACTGGTTTGGATCAAGGAGGTCATTCTGAGACCTGTTTGAAGACTGCCCTTTCAATGGTTTTGTATAAGAATGGAAGCAATGAGATCGGCTGATAAACTTGAGCAGGGCTGAGGGAGGGCTTTTTATAGTCATGCATGAACATACCACAGTGTGAACAATGTGAAATTGTTTCTTGGCGTTTAACCCATTCACCAAGTGAAGCAGTGGGCTGCCAACAATGAGGGGCACCCAGGGAGCAGTGAGTGGGTATGGTACCTTGCACAAGGGTATTTTAGTGATGACACTAGCAGTTGGGCTTCGAACCCACAAGCTTCTGATAGCAGGGGCAACACCCTAACCACTAGGCAACTGCATGATCGTGGCATGATAGTTGAAGAGATGCAGAGATGAAGTCAGCTTTGTTGACTGCGGACTCACAATTCCACAGCCCTACAGACGGGGTGGATGAGTGGACAGGGGTGTAGTGACCTCAGATTGGTCAGGTTTCTCTGTGTTTTTGGATAGCAATACAATCTATGGATACCAGTAACAATAGGAATTTGAGTGGAAGCACATAGCTTCTGTAGTGGTAGACTCGCTGGTCTTTACCCACGTAGGTCTTCACTAGAGGAGGGCTGAGCACAAGGGCTGACGCTTCAGTGACAATGCTCATTTGATATACAATAAGCCTAACTGGAAACTGGGGCGGGGTTTCTGCCACACGACCAGCAAACAAGGAGTGGTAGTATGGAAATTAAGAGTTAAAACAGCACTTACTTTCAACTGCAATCACCACATGCCCTGTGACCTTGTCCTGTACGTTTCTTTTGCTCCTATGGAAAAAGATGGCATGCGGCATAGCTGTGAACCAAACACTTACACAGCTAAGCACCTAAGTGTTTGCTTAGCTGTGTAAAGATAAGCACCTAAGATTTTAATGTTTTTATCCTGGTAAATGTTTTAGCTTATTTTCTAGTTATATATTGCACGATAGTAGGATAATTAGCATATAATAATCATATGCTAAGCGTTTTGGAAGAAACAGTGGTAGCTGACTGACACTGATCATCATATCTATGCCACAGTGTGCGCCTATCTGATCTGCACTAAAAATATTGAAACAGTTACTTGATTGGTGCCTGCGATTTAATAAAAACCACATGCAAGGCTATTGCAAATCTAATATTACTCATAATTCAAAAAGTTGATGTGACTGAAAAAAAAACTGAAAGCAGATCTGAAATCAGCCTTAAAAACTGGTTTAGAAAAGTGTGTTGTGGTTTCTGATGATTACAAAAAAAATTTTTTGTTAACCTGTGTAGTCTTTATTGCCCTCATGAGTCGATGAGACATCCAGGTAGTTCTGTGGTTTTTCCCTCTTTCCTCACCGCTGCTGACTGGGAGCACCTCACAAACCATGCCGTTTTGGAGACACTATGATCCTGTCATCTGGCCATACTAATTTGGCCCTTGTCCATGCCTCTTTTGTATTTATGCCCTTTTAATTCTTCTGCATTTATCTCATCAACTACAAGAACCAACTGCTCTGTTTTATATCCCAGACCTTAACATGCACAAGATAAAGAGACAATTTTATTAGCTTTATCTTTTGAATTTTTTGTGTGTATCATTTCAGTCCTGCACAAAAAGCATTTCATACGTTGGTTCCTTAAAACTCCATATGTGTTAGTTCACAGTTTTCCCTTCACTGTCTGGCGGACAACACCGATTGAAAAATCGTAATGTAAAAACAAATGTTTCTGGGCTATAAGTGTGGGGACTAGACCACCATATTATCTTCAGAAACTCTGCACAGCTGTTGAAGCTATTCTGTTGGTCTCATATCACTATTTATTTGTGTCCTACCTGACCTGTGGGACCTCTGCTCCAGGACACAGCTCCTGTTTCTCAGCACTTCCCAGCACTTCCTGGTGCGGCAGTATGAGTGTGACCTACAGAACACAGCAACAAACCTCATTTAATGCTGAGCAGTGATATGAAACTCATCTCTTGATTTTAACAGACTTATTGCTATTTACCAGGGAGCCTGGTGGCGATATGAAAAAAATAGGCTACGCTTAGTCTGGCAGTTCTACATCTATTCATTTGATTCAGTACTGAGTGCCGCGTGGGCCACATTAGAACTAATGCATCATGTTAAATAAATAATCATGCCAACACTGGCCTACAAGCCAGTGAGCTAAATAAGAACAGTCTGATCTGTAGTCCAAGCCTTGCCAGCCTGGAGGGGCAATTAATTTTTTAAAGTTATATTTATACTGAAATTGCAATACAGTCATAGATACTACACTTACAGGTCAAAGCAATGGTGCAAGTTTCACAGACTCATTCTGTCTGAAACTCGACTATGTAGGACTTAAATGCATTTCATTTTACATTGCATTTTAGTCTAAGAACAGGCTTAAAACCTACGTTTCTGAAACCGGATAACTATCTTGACCACCATCTTCAATATATATCGCTTGAAATATATTATGAATAACAGAGTATTAACTTCTTAACCAAGGTGATGAAAAATCCTAGTTTATTTATATGACTTTGCTCCTTTTACTTACCTTTGGGTAACACTGGCACACACTCCACACCGTCCCGATGCCCACCATAAGTGCCCCCATGGCACAGAAAGTGGCAAACACCTGCGGCTCCTCCACAGCCATCAAGAAGACGCCCAGTGCCACCAGGACCAGCCCCAGGACAATGAGCCCATAGCGGTAGGGCTTGTTCTCCGCCATATGGTGAATGTGGAGGTCCACTGTGATTAAACCAGTGGGTGTATGTTCAAAAGAGCCTGAGGA
Organism: Bryconaethiops microstoma; assembly: GCA_037577275.1. NCBI lineage: Eukaryota > Metazoa > Chordata > Actinopteri > Characiformes > Alestidae > Bryconaethiops > Bryconaethiops microstoma. Next base: position 10,650,174 of record JBBJLS010000155.1, on the reverse strand, counting down.
ATAGTTCATTGACTTTGTCTCTAAAGGGGTGAAGGTGAGACCAAGTAGGTGGGTCAGATGTGATTGGCGTTTAACATGGCCAGTGGGAGACGGGGCTTTCTGCATCACTGCTGCATTAATGGGCCTTGACCAGGTGACCTTCCCTCAGGCTGCATCTGTGCTGTGCCTATGCAATGTTGCTAATCCTTTTCAACACAACACAGATGATAGTGTAGAATTGCTGGACACAAAAAACTGAAAGACACTGAAAACTAACGGAGGAATAGCATGCAGCTCTGTACTGCTTGTGTGTTCCAGACAGCGTCTGAAAAGACAGTTAACCCAGTTAAGTTTAATATAAATAGCTAGGAGTTAAATGAATATCAGCTCTGTTAAACAGGTATCCAATCTACTCCATCTACACCAAAGTTTGTGAGATTTATTACTCATACATAGAAACTGTTAAGACTGTGCTTCCTATTAGTAAATGTTTTGAACTGCAGTCACTTTCATAAAAGTAAAATTTTAAGGGATTAATTAAAAGCTGTACATTTAGACATACATTTTGAAACTGTCACAGTGCCAAACAAACTTGGCGTCTAAAATTCACATTTACAATGTTTTTTTTTCTTTCTTCTTTCCTAGTTTCTTCCCCAATTCTCCCCACCATTGGAAGGGTGGTTAGCGCATGCCTTCTCCAAGTTACAAACCCCAGTGCATCTTCTCAATCTGTTGACACGAACGTCATCATACTCTATGCCCTGGGAGGAGACTTCTAACTGCTACTTCTGTTACATCAGCTCTTTATGGATGCTATCCTACACATCCAGAAAGCTGGAGGCCAGTTATGGGCATAACCAGTAATGGCTGTGAAATGACTCAAACTCTCAATCTCCCAACAACAGGGCCAACAGTGTTTAGAAGACTGTGCAACTTTTTAACTCGGAGCGTTTTAAAATTCCACTTAATATCAGTTCTCCTAAAGAGGCAAACTTAAGGAAAATGAAAAACCTAAGGCCAAAATTCACATAAGCTGTTTTATGCAAATGGCCACTGGCTAATATATGGGATTTGTGTCACTGTGATTCACAAGCAGCAGTTAATAATTCACACAAAATTTGGTTCTAAATCATGTATGGTAACTATTTATCATTTATCAGATATACCCTGAAGGAAAAGTTACTAGTGACTTTCATGCAGTCATATCGGCAAACTGCTCATTTCAATCGATTCAACTATGCTGATTACTATCCTACTGCTTTACATTGTGACCCAATATCAACGGTTTGTCAACACAAACATTTTAAATAAGTTCATTTTATTCAATTGAATTTTATTTGAAAGTGGCTTCAAACATATATATCACAGCTGAAGGACAAACAAGAATCACAAACAGTGTTATACATAAAAAAGTGAAGCCCACATAGTATAAAATAAATGCTCCCTTAAAAACACCTGTTGCACATGTTCCCATAGAAAGGTACAAAGCATGAAAAATAAGTGCAACCCTCCACCCCTTTGTCTTACACTCGTCACAAAATGAACAGGTAAAATGAAGAGTAAAAATAACACATGCTTATCCACAATGTCGTGTGTAAAAGGTAGTACACGTATTAGTGGTCCAACGCACTACAAGTAGGTTAATACTTGCTTTGAAAAAACAGGCACTATCTAGGTATGACAGCTTTCATGCTTTCCATTAGCAAAGCAAGCAATCACCAATTATATAAAGCAATAAATTGTCATTTGGATTGTCTTGCTTCTCAAACATCTATTTTCTGGTCAGGTTTTATTTATTTAAGTATTGTAGTGGTGATTTTTATATTATAAGTACTGTAGTGGCATCATCCTAACCTACTCTTGACAGATGGTTTCAAACATACATGTAATGACATCCGAATTCCACAAAGAGAAATCTGACTATCCTCTTTTTCATTATTGGTGCACAGCACACAGAACTGTGAAAGGGCATTTGCTCAAATTTCTTCTACTTCAGGAATTGTGTAATATTATGGTGCAGAAGAGCACATCACCTAAGCCTCTTACAGCCATTGTATTGGAGACCATTTGCATCTGAAGCATGCTTGTTGAATGTCAAAATGGACTCCAAACAAGGACTATTGCAACCTCTTTTCACTGTCAAATGTGAGAAATAAACTATTAAAATCACAACTATTAATACTGTTAGTGTCAAATGTATGACTCACATTAGTCAGCTCAGGATCCCTGTTAGTTCTGTTTATTAAGGCAATCATCCCTCTGCCTTTAAGCATGGTTGTCCCAGGCTTGGAACATACGGACTTCACTTTACCATTCCTGCACTGAGAGTACGACATCTTTAAACCATTTGCCTTTTTTTTTTAAAGAGAAAATAACTGTGAGAAAATGTTTTAGCAGTAAGAAAGCAAAGCAGCATCTGAAGCAAACAGAGACCCTGGAAATCTCTTTGGCCATACCTGTGTCACTTTTCGTAGAGCTTTTATTGTCTTAAAGTTAGACTTATCCAGTTCCTAATCCTGCCATCGACTAATGACTCATTTGTGGTCTTGAAAATGTTGGCAATTTCCGTGCTGAGCAGTTTTACAAAACCACAGACCACAGTTTCCAGTGTCTGGGCTAAAGTTGCATGTTACTATTTTGATTCTTTTAAACTCCACATGACCAGCAATAAACCAGTAACTTAGGAATACATGTCATGGCAAAGTTGTGGTCACTTATGGTACTCATTCAGCCTGAGTGATTGGCAAACAATGCCAGTACTAAAGATTTATGGGCCAACCATTTAGCTAACATTAGCACCTAGCTCTTAATCCTGGTTAAGATCACCTTCACATGACCTTCAGGGCACAGCAGTGATCATAGCTGGTTGAGGGATGTGGTGGTCTTCATGACGGTCTCGTAGGATGGCGGGGGCTCCATATCCCAGGGAGGTGGGGTACCAGGCAGGCTATGAAGATCTGTATGTGTTGTAGGGGGGTGTTGAGCCGAGCGCCGCTCCTCTGCAGAAGCCCTGCGGATCCTGTCCAGCCTCCTGCGAAAAAGGTTTAACAAAGTGACTCAGAACTTCCAAAGAACTTATACTGCCCCTCAAAAGATATGGAGGCCTCGCCGCCTTCTGAATTTTTCAGAATAATACTTTTTTTTCTTAATCATCTTAATAATGATTTTCCCAGTTACTGTTAAAAGCACTTGTTGAATGTTGATTACAACAGTGAACGTTTGTCTTAAGAAGACACATTTGTGTCTTTATAGAGATCCAAGTCTGACCACAAGAGTCACATTGCAAACACTGTTTCAAGCTTTAGTGACAGACGAAAAAACATTACTCTTTTAAAACACATTACTCTTTTATCGCTGTTAATCTCTCTAAACGTCCTCTTGCGAAACAGATTATATAGTGCTGTCTTTAACTCAAGTGGACACTGAGCAGACTGTGATCGCTGTTCACTGTCTGCCGGAATGCAGAAAGACGTCAGCCTGTTCACTCATAGGACGTAGTACAGTACTGTAGCTTCAAGTTTATATAGCCAGCTGGAGTGTTTACCGCGCTCATACAAACAGCCTCAATCCCTGTCAGACACAGAGTGGGGGTGGGGGAGCCCCCAAGCACTCTTTAGCTTATGGCTGGATTTTACAAGCCACACAAAAACTCTTTCTCCTTCTCTCCCAGCACAATTCTTTATCCCATCTGCACATATGACTAACTCTGGCTTCTGTTAGCGTTTGTTTTTTCCTAACCATGCCATCAGCACAAGCGAGCAGAGTACTTTGGCAACATGTCCCAATCGCTGCTATGATTCCACGTCTCTTGTGTTCTCCTAGCTCTCAAACAGAACCCTATCATTGTCTCTTGAGCACGGTCCAGCGAGAGGCCACTTTGATGAATACCAGCAGCACAAAGGAATCTGATTGGCGAAGGTCCCTCTCATTCTCCCCCCTTATACATGGAACATATCAAGAGAGCCAGGGCCATCAACTATCCGGGTCTCTCTGGGACCGTGAAGGACAGTTTGCCTCATAATCTTTTTTCTCTTTCTGCTCTCCACTACAAGAGAGCACCTAACATCCTTTAAGAAGTTCACAAAGAAATGCTGTTTGAAAGCATCAGAACTTCATCACCCTGCTCTTTTTTTTCCCCACTTCCAGCTTTTTCCTTCTGTTCCCATGCTTTTTACACTTATGCCCAACTTCTTTTGATTAAAACCAAGAAAGGCAAATTAATCTGCCACTATGTTTTAATCTAATGAATACCAAATGCACAGTCCATGCTCAGCTCCAGTACTATGCCTTAGCAAATCAGCAGTTTATGTAAGAAAAAAGTCCTCTAGTTTTGTTCAAACAAAGAGTTCAAACTGGACTTAATAACAGAGCTACAAACAGCCCAAGGCTGGGGAACAGACTCCTCATGTCTGTCATCCACTGGGGGAAACTCTGCAGTTTCGCCCATCTTTGTTTTTCTCCATGACCTACTTCTGCAGTGCAATCAGTCCATTTATAACTGTTGTTTCTTAGCATTTTTAACTGAGAGGCCCATGACTAAACACAAATGCTATGTAACAAACTCTTGTATGGAAACTCAGATAGCCTATATTTGTCACAATGGAATCTTTTGCATGACTGTCTCCATTAATGCCCTGTTTATGAGCCTTGTGTTTGCCTCAGGGTTGAGGATGGGACAGTTATGAGTGTTAATGGTATTAAAATCAAGGGCAATGATCTTGTTTCAAGGAACCAAACACATTAGTGTCATTAGTGAAAGTAAACAGCCTATTTCTATAGACTCAATATTTAATGTGCGTTTGAAGCCACTACTCCCCCTCTTCTATGCTCAGTGTAGCCCTTTTTTGTCACTATAAATAACTAAAAGAGTAAAAATGTCTGTCAATATAATACCTGTCATTAATATAAAAAAAAGGCTTCTTATGGAAAACTAAAATTTCCTCACTTTCTTTAAACAACAGGCCTGTAAATATAAAGTCTGAAGATGTACCATTCACTCCCCAGTCCAAAAAGTCCATATTTAGAAACTAAGATGCAATAACTTTTTGAACTTCATTTGTCATGTTGAATTTTTATGTGACATCAACAAAAAATAAATAAAACAATGCATTAGCCTATTTTGCAGGTTTAGTATTGCGCATTCACTTTAAGATAAGTGTCATGATTATTACATACTCACATGATCACAATTATTTTCTCACAGCATTCATCATTTTAACATCACAACATACAGAATGCGAGCATGTTAGCAAAATAATGTAGAGTGTGCATTTATCGAGACGCCTCATGAGTCTTACAAAGACAACAAAGTAGCAGAAAGGCGACTTGCTCCTTATAAAATCATCCTGCAATTTCAGCCAGTGTTGCTTTCATCAGATAAAAGTCCAGGTCAGATCCAGATCCGGAAAAGTAGCCTAAATTTGCTTTTCTTAGAAAAACAACAAAATATTTTAAGATACCTAAAACTTCTGCCCGGTGCTAGAACACCTTTAAGGGGTAGCAGTCAGCAGATTGTCTAATCTCTTTCTGTTATCAGTTGAGAGTTGCTAATTATGGACAGTTTAATTTACTACAGTAGTTTAATTTCATACAGACAATCTGTTCGGCACAACTACTTATATGGCAATTAATCATATGTTAAAATGTCATAATTGCGACAGGTCTATTTGTGAGAAGCGTTGCAACCTAGATTGCTTTTAAATGAGGTACACACAAGGCAGCCAATCAGAATAGAGGCTATTTACATATATGAGTCTTAAAGACACAGCAACAAAATCAGGCTATTTGATTCTAGGAGATAAACAGGTTTGGAAAACTTAAAACCACAAACATCCTAGACAGACTGTCAGTGGAAAAAATGAAATACAAGAAATAGTGGTCCGCATATTTTAATCATACTGGAAAAAATGTGACAACCATAATACTTTCATACTGTTCCAATACTGCCATACCAGCCCAACTCCAAACAGCGTGCCTCTTACCTCTGCAGAGCGATGGCCTGCTCGTAGGTGTAGCGGGTGCCTGTACGTGGATGGAGCAAGAAGTGACCTGGGATGGCCATGTGATTGCTGGACCTCATCATTTTGCAGAATGAGTAGATGAGGACGCAGAAGCCCATGACCCCCACGGCCATGCCGATGATGCCTGTGTATGGGGTGAGCGTGATGAGGACAATGCCGACCGCCACTAACAGCACCCCAATGCTCACCAGACCTCTGTGGGGCAGGGACAACCGACCTCTTGCCACTGAACCATCACCAGGAGCCTCACTGCCCGCCACTCTGTGTGTGTGTGTGTCTGTGTCCGTGTATATATGTATATATATTTAAATACAGTAGATATGTATTTGGGATGAGGGAGGGGAGATTGGCTCTGAGAGTGCAAGGGGGGTTGTGTTGCACAGAGCACAGCACAAAAGCCAGGCCAGCCTGGTGTCAGTTCATGTCCCCAGAGATCACAGTGAAAGACTGCAGAACAACCTGCACAGAGGGCAGAGGGGGGAAAAAAGCCCACCAGGAGAAAACCAGTTAGATCAACAAAGTCAGCTCAACAGTGCTTATTCATCTAGTGACATGGAATGAAGACTGGGTATGAAACGTCATATTTAATTACTGGCTTTACAAGTATATAAAAATAGAACTATACTACAGGAAGTTCTTCATTATACCTACATAGGTCTCATCGTAAATTCACACATCTACTATAGTTTTCTAGGGAACTATAAAGATATATATAC
>JBBJLS010000155.1:10611202-10621626 GCA_037577275.1 Bryconaethiops microstoma | reverse complement strand
CGCACACCTGAGAACTAAAACACAAACTCTTTTATAATCAAACTCAAGACCCCCCACCAATAACCAAACACAATCATCTTGCCAACCCCAGCTGGTAATGCATAATTACTAAAACACAATCCCTTCAAAAGAAAAATATAAAACAAACTCACAATAAACTTAAATGAGGGTGGCCTCAGGTGGCCACCCACTGTCACAGACCTCAGTCCTGACAGTACCCCCCCTCCTAAGGCGCACCCTTGGGGCACCCACAAAACACCAACGGAGGAGTGGGGGAGGTGGAAGCAAAGGTAAGTGTCCTGTGAGCACCACACAGCCGCATCCCACTGGATGACATCCTGGCCGGCACTCCGCACGGCCAGGGCGGTCCGGGTGGGTCTCATGGGACACTCCCTTTTAGTGTTCCAGTCTTTACCTGGGAGCCCCCTACCGGAAGCCCCTCGCAGTCCTCGGGGTCGGAGCCCCTTATCAGAAGCCCCTCTCTGTCCTCTGGGGCAAAGCCCCCTACCTGGAGCCGCCCTCTCTGTCCTCAAAGCCAGAGCCGTTTACTGGGAGTCCTTCAGCAGGGGACTCCTCGCTGTCCTTGGAGGCGGAGACCCCTCCCTGGAGCTCCTCCTTGCCTACGGGGTCCATTTTTTCCCAGGGAGCTCCTCTGGAGCTCGCGAAGACACCAGTACCCCCCCAAAAAAATTCAGGGTAAGGCCCCCGGCTCCTGTGGCAGCTACAGGCACCTCAGCTGTGGCTATAGGCCCTTCCACGGGCCCTGTGGCTGCTAGCCCCTCTACGGCTACCTGCCCTGCTATGGGCACCTCTGTGACTGTTACGGGCCCCTCTATGGCTACCTGTCCTGTCACGGGCACCTCTGTGTTACAGGCCCCTCTATGGGCCCCTCTGTGGCTACTAGCCCCTCTAAAAGCCCCTCTGTGACTGTCCTGCTATGGGCACCTCTGTGGCTACCTGCCCTGCTATGGGCACCTCTGTGGCTACCTGCCCTGCTATGGGCACCTCTGTGACTACTAGCCCCTCTATAAGCCCCTCTGTGGTTGCTAGCCTCTCAACGGGCCCTTCTGTGGCTATAAGACCCTCTACCGGATCCGCTGTGGCTGCTATGGGCGCTTCTTCGGCTATGAGCCCTTCTACCGGCCCCTTTAAACACCACTCTGCAGCTACCAGACCCTCTATAAGCCCCTCTGTGGCAAACAAACCCTCTGGAAGCCCCTCTGCGGCTAACAGCCCCTCAAAAATCCCCTCTGCGGCTACTTGCCCCTCTGCGGCTAACTGCACCTCAAAAAGCCCCTCTGCGGCTAACTGCCCTCTACTGGGCTAAGCTGCTGGGCTAAAATGGGCCTCAAGGGCTCTACTAAAAGGCCTGATGGCTCTTCGAAAGGGCCCAAAAGGTCTACGGGCTCTGGGATCCGGGCTGCCGCTACTACACTACCTGGGGCTAGTACGCAAATCCGGGGGGTAGGCGTGGGACGGCTGCAGCCGTCTCCGGGGTGCCGGCACAGGTCTCCAGAGAGCGGCCTCTGGAGCGGGAGCGTGGTCCCGGCGCTCAGGATCGTGGTCTCGGCGCTCGGGAACATGGTGGTCTCGGCGCTAGCGAGCGTGGTCTCAGTGCTCGCGAGCGTGGTCTTGGTGCCTGGGAGCGTGGCGGTCTTGGCGCTCCCGAGCTCACTCTCGTAAAGCGGAGAGCCGGGCTACCTAAGGTGGGCTTTCTTGCCTGCTTCCTCCTCGCTGGCGGAGGGGCTCGCCAGTTGGCGAAGCCATAAGCAACCATGTCTCAGGCGATGAGCTCCTGAGGGAGCGCGGAAAGTTCCCTCAGGAGCCACTCCTCTTTCTCGGGCGAGCATGCCTTGACTACTGCGCCCCTTGTTGTTTGGTGCGTCAATCTGTCATGGCTCCCACTGACTCCCGAGTGAGCGCAGACCTGAGAGACGATTTCCATTTTGGTGCTTTATTCTCAATAAGTGAATAAGAAGGCTTGAGGGCCCACAAAACAAAACTCAATGCATTTTCAAAACTAAAAGGAGAATTCAAAAGCATTCGTATAGACGGTTGACGCCCACCTGAGAACTAAAACACAAACTCTTTCATAATCAAACTCAAGACCTCCCACCAATAACCAAACACAATCATCTTGCCAACCCCAGCTGTAACGCATAATTACTAAAACACAAACCCTTCAAAATAAAAGTACAAAACAAACTCACAATAAATTTAAACAAGGGTGGCCTCTAGTGGCCACCCACCGTCACAGACCTCAGTCCTGACATCATCCACTCTAAATCGGCATATGTCGCTGGCATATTCTTATATCGTCATATGTAGCCAAAATAGCTCAGTGTTATAAAATCGTCGTATTCCAGTGGCATATGCCAGTGGCATGTTTTTAGAAAATAGGTCCGTATTATAAAATCATCGAATTCCAGTGGTATATTCCATTCTAAATCGGCATATGCCATTGGCATAGTCTTATAATATCGTCATATGTAGCCAAAATAGTTCTGTGTTATAAAATCGTCGTATGCCAGTGGCATATTCTTAGAAAATAGGTCTGTATTATAAAATCATTGTATTCCCATGGGATATTTCGACATATACCAGTGGCATATTCTTATTATATTATCAAATGTAGCCAAAATAGCTTCGTGTTAGAAAATCATCGTATTCCAGTGGCATATTCCACTCTAAGGTGTCATATACCACTGGCATATTCCACATACAATCGGCATTTGCCAGTGGCATATTCTCATTATATAGCCATATGTAGACAAAATAGTTCGGTATTGTAAAATCATCGTATTTCACTGGCATATTCCACTTTTAATCGGCGTATGCCAGTGGCAGATAACTGCAATTTCCTGTCCTGCCAGTGGTCGAGAGGCATATACTAGTGGCAGGTAAACGTCATATCTGGAGCTGCCAGTGGCAGCAAAGCGTAATATCACAGGACAGCAAATGTTTCTACCGCTGCTGCATTAACAGGTCAGTCTGTGGCAGCTCTGCAGTTGCGCGCGCTCACCACTAGAGGCTCCGTCACAGCAACGCTCGGCTTGGTTTGTTGTGTTTGTAGCAGCTGGTGTAAGAAATGGCTGTTTCTAGTGTGAGCAGAATGATGAGTGTGTGTCCCACGGAAAGGATTAAATAAGAGAACGGAGACGGTGAGACCTGATAATATCATATACATTTTTTCAAACTGGTTGACGTGTAGTGTTATGCAGCGACAGGCTGGGCTCGTAGCTGCCGCAAATGTCGAATCGGCGTATGTGTTTAAAGGTGTCTGGTAGGTTGTATTGGTTACAGTCCAGATCTGCAGGGGTTACAAGGTGAAAAGGTATTTAACCAGTTTATACTTCAGCACGGGAGGTCTTTCCTTTCAGACACCTGTAAAAGTCCTGTGGAGGGGCAGTGAAAGAGTGAGAAAGTGCCTGCATGGTATTTCTGTTTCCTTAAAGGTGAGTTTATTCCCCCAGCTGTCATTTCAGTTCTTCACACACAGACACTGCATCTCCCCGAGCCAGTGATCAAATAATTAGCTCAATTTGTTAATAGATCTATTAATCAGATTCCCAGTTCCAGGTTTATGGATCCTACACTATGCATTTTTGTGCTGCCCGTTGTCTGGTATGCATGCCTCAGCTCACCCAGTTCACAAGCCCCTTGTGTATTGGAACAAGTACCTTAATATATGGCCAAAAGTGTTAGGACACGCCTGTTTTTCAGGCTTTGCACTAGATCCCTGAAGACCAATCATAATGCTTCAGCATACCAAGACATTTTGGAGAACGTCACGCTTCCAACTTTGTGGACACAGTTTGGGAAGGCCCTTTTCTATTCCAGCATGACTGCCCCAGTGCCCAAAGCAAGGTCCAGAAAGACATAACTGGTCCTTTACCTCAACCCCATGCAACACCTTTGGGATGAACTGGAACAGAGATTGTGAGTCAGGACTTCTCATCCAACATCAGTGCCTGAGCTCATAAATGTTCTACAGAATGAATGGCCAATTACATATTAAAGTCTATGTATGTGAATGCAGTGTCATTAAAGTCCCTGTTGGTGTAGGGGTCAGGCGTCCCAATACTTTTATCCATATAGTCTATATGTATAGACAGAAAGTCCAGAGAGGTTCCTAGGACTGGGATTGGGAAGTCCTGCTTTAAATAATAATAATAATAATAATTTGCAGGATAAATAAAACTTTTCTATATGTACTTATTTATTTCTAACCGTCATTTAACATTATTTTCAATTAGCTTGATATCCTTTTTTGCAACAAAATTGTTTAAAATGTATTTTTCTCCTCTGCAGTGCCCTTGTCTCTGTTTTATGAATAGATTTTTTTTGTGTCAAGTGACGCAATTTATAAGCACCCGGATAACAAAAAGATCTATTCACAGAACAAGGAACAAGGAAGAGAGAAAAGTTCTCCGAGTTGATTGTAATTTGTAATGTGAATTCAGGGTGTGACTGTGTTTGTAGCTGTGAGGTGCCACCCTTCACCGCCTGATGATTGTGCGGAGGTTGACCCACTGGGCTTTGAAATCTCACCTGTGTGCCGGTGTCAGAATCACCTGTAGGGTACCTGAGATGGCCAGACCAAGCTCAAGTAGGACATCCAGATACATGAACACAACTCCTGGAACTTCTTGCCAGTAGATTGTCTACTTTTCCTGAAAAATGTTATTTGTGTGTGTGTGTGTGTGTGTGTGTGTTTGTTTGTACAGATTTAACAAATTTTCGCAAGGAGTTTGCTAAGGCAAATCACATAGCGATAATCACTGGGGCTGGAGTGAGCGCAGAGAGTGGTGTTCCAACCTTCAGGGGAGCTGGGGGCTACTGGAGGAAATGGCAGGCTCAGGTAATACACATGCTGTATAATGCACATGGTACATCTTTATTTTTATTGCTATCAATATATTTCAACCTGTTATTGCTGTACACACTTTTTCAAACAATTATATCTTTCTATATCTACACAGGACTTGGCCACTCCTGGTGCCTTCTCCCGTGACCCTTCCCTGGTCTGGGAGTTTTATCACTATAGACGAGAGGTAACCCAGTGGCAAAGTGTGCTTTTGCCATCTTGTAGTAATCACTGTGTTGCTTATTTGTATGTAAATGCACATTTGTAATACCGGTCAAAGGTGTTAGTACACTTTTTTAATGTGTAATGTCATTGTGATGAACAATACTTCTGTGACTTCCCTGGCAGTCTGCATAAAGTCGATAATGAATTAATAATCACACACATTTCTTGGTGCAGGTAATGCGCAGTAAGGAGCCGAACGCAGCTCACCTGGCTATAGCCGAATGCGAGGCTCGTCTCAGCCAGCAGGGCCGATCTGTGGTAGTCATCACCCAGAACATTGACGAACTGCACCACAGAGCTGGCTCTAAACACGTACTGGAGATCCATGGTGAAGCAGCTGCACTACACCTTTTTTATGCTTTTGCTACCTTTTTCAGTTTAACTGGTGCCCTGTTTTTGACTTTCCCTCATTCTCTTTCCTTCTAAGGCAGCCTGTTTAAAACTCGCTGCATGAGCTGTGGGGAGGTCAAAGACAATCACAAGAGCCCTATTTGTCCTGCTCTGAATGGGAAAGGGTAAGTACAGATACAAACTCTTACAGGCCAGAGAAAACACATGAACTCGCAGCACTAATTTACACTTCCATTATTGTTTTTCCCTATTAGAGCACCTGACCCCGAAGCCAAGGATGCTCGAATTCCAGTGAAAGAACTGCCCAGGTAAACTACAGAGAGGAATGAGGAATTAGTTACCTTATAACTCTTTTGCCTTGCTTATCTAAATGAGTTGGAAACAGTATATAGAAACTGCACACTCTGGGGAGGTTTGCTGTTTCACTTTCTGATCAGTTTTTCACACATTGGACAACAGAACACATGAGAAGGTAGGAGCCAGATTTATTATGAACTTTCACCACATAACGTATTTTAGTTACACGTTGCTGCATCATTAGCTGCTTGCGTAAAATATATTGTAGAATTAAAGAAAGCAATAAAACTAGGCCTAGATTTTACCTAAGATGTTGTTATTCTACATTATTACAATGTTATGCTACAGTAATAAAAAATAAGCATAAAGCAATTTTGGTAATATAAAAATAATACATAATTTTTGTTCTTAATGCATTCCTAATTAAAATAATCATAATCTTTATTTTGATCATTATTTTTTATATGATGCAAACTCAAATTGATTGACATGAGGTTAAAAGACAGAGACAATAGATATGTAAAATCACACAAATATCACTGCAACAACAACTACAGCAATAACAACAACAATAATAAAAATAATAAAAAGATTATTTAACTGTACAACAAAAAAGCATAAAGTTATTTACAACTAAAAGCTGCTCTGTAGAGGGCAGCAGATCCTTATACATGAGGTGAACTGAGGCATATAACGCAGGTATGAATTCACTGAGGTCTGCATTGTCTAAATGTACTGATTTCACTCATGAACGTCAACACCTGATTATGTCCCCATGTTTTCCTTCTTTAACAAACAGAAAAGTTGTGCTTTGCAGTGTTGGAGCTAATATGTCAGTTTGGCACAAAAAATGAAGCAAGTATTTACAGTGTATGTGTAAAAAAGCATGTAATGTCTGTATGCATGTGTGTGTAGATGTGAGAAACAGGGCTGCCATGGTCTTTTGAGGCCTCATGTAGTCTGGTTTGGAGAAACACTGGATGCTGACATTCTGACCAGCGTGGAAGAGGAATTGGAAAAATGTGATCTCTGTTTAGTGGTGAGTGGTGCTATGCAACAACTTGCATGGGCGTTATATAATGCCGGTCAATGTAGCTAGTAACACCGGATATGAAGTTCCACGCTTAATATCCATAAATAAGTTGTATTATTTTGGATCTTTGGGAGCTTTACCAGCGCCTAATGATAATGATTGTGTAATTAAGGTTGCATGCTCAATTGAGTTTAAACCACTTTGGCCTTTGAAGCTTTGATTTTGGATCTTGGCTTTGAGGCTTTGATTTTGGTCGCTCTTGATGAAGATCACAGGCTTCAAAGGTTTCATGAGATTTCGTTATAAGCACCGAGCTATAAGAAAGGTCAGTGTAGGCCTGGCTAAAAACAGCATGATTCAGTAATAATAACACAATTTTACTTCCACACAGTGACATATTCCCAAGTGAGACACTGTTCAAGGGACAGCCTCAGAGCTAGCTCAGCATTTCCCTAGATGATGGGTGGAGGTGGAAGAAGGTGGAAGTAAAGCATGATATTATTTGTGCCTTATATTGGGGTTTTTGAAGTAAGGAAATGTTACTCACCCTTTGATGAGAATGAACGTCTTTTAAAAATGAATGTATAAAAAATGAACGTGTGTTATTTTAACATTTGAGTTTCATTATTAAATGGTGAGTAACATTTCCTTACTTCAGAAACACCAATATAAGGCACCAATAATATCATTTTTTGATGAGAATAATAACCTACATTCATTTTGTTGCTTTACACCCTGAAATGAAGACACACACACACAAAAACAAACAAATTTTCCAGCTGTATTTACTCAAAGCAACCTCGTAGTAACGGATCAGAAAATGAGAATATCAAAAATGAATGTATGAAAATAAAAAACAGAATCAGTAAGATGCATTAAGGATAACTCCCTCCTAAAAATACTTGAAACTGATCAGAGAGCATATGAAGAGGCCTATGACAACTCCGTTACAGTAATTTATGGCAAAGAGTGGTCTTTGAGTTCATGTGACAATAATATAAGTGCAGGTTTGGAATCATAAGTGTGGCTTGTATGGCAGAGTTGCTAGAAAAAAAGCCACTACTCAAGAAAGGACACATTTATTCTCGATTGAGCTTTGCCAAAATGCACCTTGAAGATTCTGAGGCCAAGTGGGATAAGGTGTTATGGCCAGATGAAACCAAAATCAAACTATTTGGCCTTAACACCAAATGGTACATCTGGCAGAAAGCCAGTACAGCTGACCATCCAAAGAACACCATGCCTACAGTATAGCATGGAGGTAGCAGCATACTGTTCTTGAGGAAAACCTGCTGTCCTCTGCCAGAAAGCTGTCAGTGGGAACAACATGATACACAGCAAAACACACAGTGAAACTGACCACACAGTTTCTGAAGGAGTTAAATCGTGAATGTCCTTGCATGGCCTAGTCAGACCCCAGACTTAAATGCCATTGAAAATCTGTTGAATAACTTGAAGATTGCAGTCCATCAACGGTCACCATCCAGTTTAACTGAGCCTGTAAAGGAGAGTGGGAAATATTGTACAGTCTAATTGTGAAAAATTGGTAGAGAACTATCCTAATGGATACAAGACAGTAATTAAAGCAGCAGAAGGTTCTCCAAAGTCCTGACATACAGAGGAGATTCTTTTTCCATCTCACTGTTCCTGTTGCCTGTTGCTATCATATCTTTCACTTGAATGTTTTTTGTGTTTGTCTCCATTTCAGGTTGCAAACCAATACAATGTAAATATTTTGAAGGGGTGATTTTTTTTATACCCACTGTATATTGAAGTGCGCTTAATATGACCAGGGTTATTAACTAACAAGATCAATTTTGACTTTTACTCTGTGCCCCATTTTGGTAACTGTGGTTAATTGCTGCAAGTCTTTGTGTGCACATGTGTGTTTTGTCTCCAGGTGGGCACTTCCTCCGTAGTTTACCCAGCAGCCATGTTTGCTCCTCAGGTGGCAGCTAGAGGAGTGCCCGTGGCCGAATTTAACACGGAATGCACTCCTGCCACCACACGATTTATGTGAGTCATACCAACATGCACACCTCTGTCATCCTGCACATTATCCATGTTTCTCTGACAGGCCAGAGTTATAATGAGTCATACATTCCGTGGCTTACCAAACATGTAAAACTCCCAGCATTTGAGACCAGTACATACTGTATACATGCTATTTCGTATTTTGTGTGTAAGAAATGCCCACAGTCAGTGTTTTGATTGTGGTGATCCCTGTCGAACACGTTGGTCCAAAATCCAGAGAGGTTCAATTATGTTGAAATCCGGTGCAAAGACTATAGCATATGATTTGCATAATTTTCATTCTCATCAAATCGCTCAGTGACCCCTTGTGTCCAGTTAATGGGGGTATTGTCATTCTGGAAGAGACCACCCCTATCAGGATATAAATGTTTCGTCGTAGGTTAAGCCGAACGGTCAGAATAACTTTGTAGTGATTTGCAGTGACCCTTCCCACTTAAGAGTACAAGTGGCCTCAAATCATGTCAGCAAAATCACCCGCACAGCACAACAGACTGAGCAGAGCATTGAGACCTTTAATATTATCTACACTTGCCTGCTACTAAAAAGGATCAGTAATCTGACTTTTTTTTTTTTAGTAAATGTCACTTTTTTGCCCTCATAGACTAGTATGGTCATTTGTCTTTGCAATGAGGGGGTATTCATTGCAGCTGTATTTTAAAATTCCCTTCTATGTGGTTGTGGACAAAAGAGCATCACAGCCATTGAATGTGTATTTTTGACTACAGTTTCCAAACTAATATGTTTTCCATAGATCCAGATGCATATACCATTTGATCACTGTTATAATTGAGGCACCAGCCAGTTGAGCAGTTTTTGTAATTGAAGCTCACTAACACCGTCACAATACAGATATAGTAGTGGCATGTTGGTGTGTGAATGTGTGTGTGCTGCACATGAAGGATCACACACAGCAGGGCTGCTGTACCTCGATGTCACTGCTGTACTGAGAATAGTCCAAATATTCAGGGTCCTGGGGCCAGCAATTGACCACTGATGAAGGACTACCAGAAGACTAACACAAACTGTCTACCATCATTAATAACTGCAAGGTGGACTAACATGTTACATGCGTGCAGAAAAGTTGACAGTAACTTTATGTCGTGTTTGGATTGTCCAGCAGCTCTACTGTGTGTAATCTACTCTGAGCAGTACAAACACAGACATGTCACTGCTGTGCTAACAGTGGTGCACTATCCAAATAATGGTCCTGACCATTCATCAATGGGGTAAAGAAGGTCAACAATAATGCAGAGAAACGGATGGACTACAGTAATCATAAACCGTAAAGTGTACTTATGTGTTCAGTGGAGCTAATAAAATGTACAGTATGAGTAGAAACAAAGTCAGTGTACAGTGGGTATGGAAAGTATTCAGACCCCCTTAAATTTTTCACTCTCTGTTATGATTAAATGATTTCAGCCATTTGCTGAAATCATAGGTGTTTTTTTTTTTTTCTCATTAATGTACACACAGCACCCCATCTTGACAGAAAAACACAGAATTGTTGACATTTTTGCTGATTTATTAAAAAAGAAAAACAGAAATATCACATGGTCCTAAGTATTCAGACCCTTTGCTGGGACACTCATATATTTAACTCAGGTGCTGTCTGTTTCT
>JBBJLS010000155.1:10580648-10593653 GCA_037577275.1 Bryconaethiops microstoma | reverse complement strand
CTCTTTCTCTCTCTCTCTCCCTCTCTCTCTCTGAGTTTGCCTGTTTGCCTTTTGCTTATCTTTTATAGTGTATAGCCAAGAGGTCTTGGACCAAGGAATGAGAAGAAAGTCACATTATTTTTAATGCCAACACAATGCCACTGAATAGCTCAATGCAAACCATTACTTTACAGTTAGAATCACTGTCAAGTAGTGAGTGATGGAGAAGAGGGAGGGCTATTCTACCAAGCCAGATGAAGCTGAGTCAATAGTGCTCTCTCAGACTAAGAATGGCTGTGGCATCACTGGGGATCTAACTTAGATTTCCAAATGACAGGACCAACCCTTAAAATGTCGCACCACTCAGGAGCACATGTCAAAAGTCTCTGAGATAAAATATAAAAATCCCCAGCGTTATATAGTGTTCTCATTGTGCTGAGCACAGACATAACTGATAAAACATTTTTTTCTCCAGAATACGTATTTCATGGTAACTGATGAGGCCAATATTTGTGGAAGGCACTGCACACTGTATATTTATCTGCAGTCAGGAAAAGTTTCAAAACCCATTTGGCAAACAATGTGGGATCACCTTTTCAGTGATTTCAAACTGGAGCTTTAATTTCTGTCCTATATCAAAAAATGTCTATTAGCTATGTGTTCTTCAATGAAACACTCCTATCTGACCTCCCTGCTAATTGTCTCCTTGCGTCCCAGCACAGTTACTCTGACACTTGAAAAAAGAAAGATTTCAGTAAAATATTGAATTAATAATTTATTGTCCCTTTCTCATTTATTTGTGTGGTTGCACAATCCTGCTTAGTTTCAGATACGGCACAGGGACATCATACCAGCCCACCTGTACATGTAAGAGTCACGGAGACAACTAACGCAGAACACAAACTCATCTTAAACATAAAAGACTTTAAACTAAACAAAATCTACATAAGAGTCTACCATCTGTTTACCCAGCTGTTTACATTCATGGCATTTAGCTGACGATCTTATCCAGAGCCACGCACATCGGTGCTCAAGTAGTCCACATCTATTTCTTAAACCTGTAAAGCTATACTTAAATCAACGAATCAACGTCCGCTATTCAACCAAGTTACTGTATGCTAGGTACACTTAAACAACACCTGTGAAAGAAAAGTCGGAAGTTAAGACAAAAGTAAGGAAGGGGAAAAGAGTTGGCATAGTTAGTCACCAAGGTGCTCCTTGAAGAAGTGGGTATTTACTGAGTCCTTGGGCCACAAATCAAGCTATATAGAGGAAAGGACGACTCATTCCGAGCTATTATGGAGCAGCTGAGACTGATATGGGGCAATCACTCATAAAACCCTGCATGAAATCATGACATAAAGTTCCTAAGCCCTATGTAGTCAGGGTACAGTGCAGGGTAACTTGCGTTTACAAAAATAAAATATATATATATATATATATATTTTGATCCATTACTTTACCTGTATTTATGACAGATTTATGACAGATGGGTGTGCTACTTACAGTTTACTGTTAGGATGATTTTTTTTTCATAGTTAACTCTCATGCTTTTAGGTCTCATTCTCATGTTGACAGAGCTGGTTTGAGAAACATGGGTTGACATACGAATTACTTTGATCTGGAATTCAAAGGAGTGTTTTGAGAATTGTAGAAATGGAAATGCACAAGTCCATGCAAAGCTGACAGTCTCACACTGATCACACTACAGCCATTTTTAAGTCGACCTCCTGTCCCTTCGGCAATGTTGGCATCCCCAAGCTGTTGTCACTTTTCTATTCTTTCTACATACAGAATCCAGCCCTTACTGACTTCTGTGAAGAATTCAGTACTTTTCAAGCCCAGTCCAAAAAGGCAAAGCAGCATTGAGACAGCCCCTTGAGAAAGCAGATCTCTCCAGTGATCTTAAAGACTTTTTACTCTAGTGCTAGAGTATCGTGACTCAGAACATCACCTCCTGGTTTGGGAACAGCTCTGTACAGGACATTAAGAGGCTGCAGTGAGTGATCCAGCTAGCAGAACACTGTACCAGATTGGCTGTACTGTCTCTGCAGGACACCTACTCTAGGAAATGCAGACCTGAGCAACCAGGATCATCAGAAACTCGTCACTCCCATAGTCTGTTTGAGCTGCTGTAATCATGGACAAAACAGAGAGGCTCGGGAGGAGCTTCTGTCTTCATAAGACATCTTAACCAGGACATGCCATTACAACTTTCAATTGTTTGTTACAACACAAACTGTATTCTCTACCTCACTGCATCTCACCTGCCTCTTTACTTTACTGTATCTCACCACCCTCTTTACCTCACTACCTCACTGCATCTCACCTGCCTCTTTACCTCACTGTATCTTACCTGCTTTTCTACCCCACTGTATCTTACCTGCCTCTTGACCTGCTTCTCTACTTTATTGTATCTCACCTCCTGTCTATAAATCTATATACATTAACAGCAACTATCCCACTGTGCTTTGCATAATTTATCCTATTACAATTACACACTTCAAATCTTGTTTATACTTGCAATACTTACTTGAATAGTGTATATACATTTTTCTATATTTGTATTACTTAATTTTAGCCATTAACTTTCTGTAACTACTTTGCACATACTCAGAAGTTTCAGGGGCACACTTCACGTTGTATTTGTATGTGTATTTGAGAAATAAAGAAGCTTGAATCTTTAATAAATGTGGCAAGCAGCACCACTGCGTGTAAGGTGTTCTCTCTCTGAGCAGTCGTCTGACTGAACGCCACATTCTGGGGAAGAGATGGGACCTCAGTCCCACCAATTAGCCTGCCCACCGAAACTCTCGGGAAACTTATCAGCCACGTGCGCCTCCGTATTGTAACTATCACAAAGACACATACGCACAGACACGCTTAGGCGCTCGCTGTAAATCAATTTAGTGGCAGATGCGCGAGAATAATAGATGAATGCGATCTTTAATCCGACGCACCTGCTCCTTCACCGGAGCGCCGATTCGGCCTCAAACGGGCTCGCGCTGCGAAATGAAAGCGCGTTAATTAAAAGGCCACTGAGGCGGAGCCTCTCATCAGGCTCGAGCTGCTATTTATAACGGCGCGCCGCAGCACGCCTCATTCATCCTATTATTATTATTATTATTATTGTTACCCTTATTAGTATCACTGTTATTATTAATAAAAATAACAATAACGATAATAATAATAATAATAATAATAATAATAATAATGCAATAAAAAAAAGATAAAACCGCGCTTGATTGATCCAGTGTTCATCTCACTCTATTGAAGAAGGACTGTATCTGTTTTTAGTCTTATTTATTTATTTGTTTCTGGGGGCGTCTTCAGCTATGTAACAAGCACAACTGTCACCACTCGACTGATGTGATGGGGTGTTTTTGAGGGGGGCAACATGCCTGGAGCCTGGCTCTCCTGTTGCGCATGCGCGGCTCCGTACAGAGAGGGGAGTCCCGATTTGTGTTTAACCCTTTTCTGGATCTGAGTAGAGCCGCGCGTATCGCGTGGTCCTCTTCATCCCTCCCTCCACCTCCACCCCCTCCACCACCGCCTCCCCCGCCCCTCAACACAAGGAACGTGGAGACGGAGCTGCTGCTGCTGTTCTCTGTGCACACGCGTGCGCTCGGCACTTATCAACGCTGAAGGAAGCGAGGTGTGCGTGTGCGGAGGGTCAGCACGGCAGCAGCAGCAGTGAGAGAGGAGGAGGAGGAGGAAAAAAGAAGGGGGGAGGCAGGGAAAAGAGAGAGAGAGAGAGAGAGAGAGAGAAGCGAGGAGGAGGGGGGAGAGGAGTGAGTGCGCGCGCGCGCCCGCGCTCGTTTCCTCTATGCCGTCGCGGCGAGCCGGGAGAGCAGGCGCGCGGTGTTCGTGACGGCGAGAGTGGCGCGCGCGGCTGCGGGGCGGATGGATGGCCCCGGCATGGAGGAGGAGGTGGAGGTGGAGGCTCCGCTCCCTCGCGTGCAGACGCGACGGCGCAGGAGCCGCTGCCTGGCCGGAACGCCGCTCGCGCGCGTCCCCTGCGAGGACGAGTTCGACTGCCGCGAGCTCGAGGGCCTCTTCCAGAAGTACAACCTGAAGCTGGAGCAGACCGCGACGCTCAAGGCGCTCGCCGTGCTCATCGTGGCCGCGTCGGCGCTCGCGCTCGTCGAGCTACTGTCGGTGGGCTCGCGCTTCACCGTCTCGGCGGGCTCGCACCCCGTGCACTGCGTCATCTTCGCCTCGCTCTTCATCGTGGCCAACGTCAAGTACCTGCAGGTGACGCAGCTGCAGCAGATCGCGCGCCTCGCGCTCCTCTTCAGCTTCACCTTCGCGCTCCTCTGCTGCCCCATCCCGCTGGTGCTGGCGCGCGCGCCCCGGCACGACGATGCGTCTTCGGCTTCGGCTGCGTCTGCGTCCTCCACGGCGCCCGAGCAGGGCGTGTGGCAGCTCATGCTCGTCACGTTCGTGGCGTACTCGCTGCTGCCAGTGCGCACGCTGCTCGCCGTGCTGTTCGGCGTGCTGGTGGCCGCGTCCCACTTCATCGTGACGGTCACGTCAGTAACGGCGCGGAGGCCACGCGTCTGGACCCCGGTAAGCCCCCACTCCCCCCTTCCCCACCTCCCACTCATGTCTGATCTAACTTTTAGGACAGTGTGCTTTCTATTTTTGGAGGCGCGCGCACGCTTTCTGGGGTTTAGTCTGAGGCACATGGACGTCAGTGTTTGTGTTTATATTCCATGCTCGCGCTGCACGTGCGTAGTGATGGGCAGAGTTTGTGTGTGTGTGTGTGTGTGTGTGCATAGAGAGGGATGCGAGCGCCTGCGTGATGCACGAGCGCATGGAAACCCCCTAGTGCAGAAGCCCATTCAGACATTTACGGAACTTTTAACACTCAGTAAATGCAATAAAACGGGTATACCTATAGTGGTCAAACATGAATGATTTTAAACGCCCCCCCTCCAGCCCCCCCAAAGGGTTATATCTCTCCTCCAGGACACTGATACTCATGCTCTGACACTCAATCCCTTTCAATCAACCAGTGTCTGCGCGCTAAACTCGACCTTGCAGGCTGCTCGTTTGGCGCGCGACCTCAAGCCCCCCGTGGGCATCCGAATGAAAATCGATGACGGTGTGACCACGTGCGCTTCTGGCCTCTCTGTCCGGCCTTTATTATGTAAACTTGCAGTGTCTGTTCTGGCCTCAAGCACAAGGCAAGGCCACGGCCATCATATCTCATCCACTCTGGTGCCGTGTGTGGGAAGCTGAGGCTTCACCACTGTTTCATAAGCCCTAAGCTGTTTATCTCACACTCTTTCCTCTGTGAACTTGTAGACATGGACACACTGTGAATCCGTCATGCAGTTTATATAGGCATCCATATGATCCAGGCTTTTAAGACATTCACAGAGGGAGGGAGTGCATAATGAAATTCATACAGCTGGGAGACAGCGGAACACTGGAGATGCAAGTCAAAGGAATGCTCCAGCATTTTTCAGTCTGTCTTCCTCATCTGAGTTGTTCAGTTTCACGTCTCTCTTTAAACTTAGACAAAAAATGAATACTTCTTTTATATTAGAAGTCAATGAGCATCAGTAACGCATCTTCTATTGTAAGTTTTCCTCCCGCAGTTTTCCATCCGACCCACCTGTAGAGAGCAAAGCCAGCTGTGCTCTCTCTTGGACTTCCGGCTACAGATGGAGCACTATAGATCAAACTCGTGATATTGACAATGGCCTTAGACAGCCGCACCACTCAGGAGCCACATAAGTGTGTGCTGAGATAACAGGTTTTCTGTTCTTTTTGAAGTACAAGGAAATCATTGTTTGTAGTAATCGACAGTATACCACGGATACTACGCTTGTAAATCAGATCAAATTATACTGGAGTGTCCCTTTCATTATCATGGACCATAAAGTGCTGATAGAAGCAGTCCTTCAGATTGCAAGAAGAAGCAGCTATTCTTTTGTCCTATCATTATAACATCGCAGCCTCATCTCATGAAAAAGAAAAATGAGTAGTTTTTATGAGCCCTCTTGTAACTGTGCGTGGTGATGTGGCTGGTGTTGGAAATGGAAACTTGACAGAATTGGACACACTCTGTCTGTGCTAATAATTAATATTAATATTAAATGAACTCCCAGCCCTGTTAAATGTTTAATGTTTACAAACAGTACATGTAATTCGCAGGTCACATACTGTCGCATCTATACATTACACTTGTAAATCTTTTGAAACATTTGAACCTGCAATAAGGAAAGCAAATGACTCTACTGTTGCTGTTTGTCAAGGCAGCTTTCTGTTCGCATTACTGTTATCCATTGCTTTCCCTTGGGCAACACTCTTAACAGTCACTTTTCTGTCTCTTTTTCTGTGGTGTGGATAAGGTTAAAAGTGTTACCTAATCCATAACTACAGATCAATAACTAATGCCCTTTGCACAATCAACCAACTGCACTCTTTAATCTGACCTGCCAGACCACCAACTGAGTGCTTCTGATAATGAATAGCTTCTGTCTATATGCCTCCACTCTCTGAGGCCATTTTGGGGTGATGTTGGATGGAATTTAAAATGTAACGTGTAAATGGCTATTGATTATACAAGACAGGCTGAATTTATTGTAAGGCTCAAACACAGGCCAGAAGAAGGCAAGCCTGTCAACCTAATATTATTATCCTTTCATAAAAGAAGCACAGATAACCTCTTTCAAGTCAAACCCTTTATTGCAGAGGCAAAAAAAAAAATATTTTCTGTGAAAAGTACTTCAGTAATTGTATTTTGCAGAAGATAAGTACTTGGACTAATGGAGTATTATTGAATACTTGAGTTTCATTGTAAAATTCTGTGTACAGTAAACCCCCACTTATCTGCGGTTCAGCAGTCGCGGCTTCAGTCTCTCGCTGATGTTTTTCTGAGAACCGAACTAATAATTGTTCGCAGAAACCCCTGCACATTCGCTGAAACCGCAGATATCCTCCGCATTCTTTTTTGCTTTTGTGACGTCTGGGTCTCGTTCACAGCATCCCCTCGTCCTTGTGCTGGTTGTTTATGTTTGGGCGCAGTGCTTAGCAAGGCAATCAGATACACCTGAACGGAAAGAGCCCAGACATAAACAACCAGCACAAGGACGAGGGAGCGTGGCGGACGAGGCCCGGGCGTCACATCTTTTTCGTGGCAATATGTAATTTTTCATGGATTTTAGTGCTAAATTATTAAGAAAAGTATCATTTACAAATTTTGTAACATAAATATTAATGTACATTCAGCTACATTTCCATATAAAATATAACTATACATTTTTTGGTACTGTCGAGAGAACACAAAGAAAGGCGCCTTGGGTTGGTGAAATACCGCTGGATTTTTTTTTTGGCCCGCCACCACTTTATTTTTAATTTGCAGTTTCATTTTAGAAACAGACATTAAAGCCGCTCCGAGCTAACCCCTCCCCAACAGTGAAGAAGCAAAGGAGAGTGACAAGAAAATGGGAAAAAAAGGTAAAAAAAAACCATAAACAAATTTATAACACAAATCGAAATAAGTTTCTAGAAGCCTTTGAAAAAGAAAAAAAAGACCCCTCAGAATTCAATAAAAATAATTTTTTTGTATTTTCTACGCCCTTGTATCTGCCCTTGTAAGTGTAAGCCGGTTTGTCACCGGAAGTGGAGGGTAGTTAACGCTGAGGGCGCAGGAGCACCACACCCCCACGAGGGCACGAGACGCAAAGACCTACGGCCACATGTCCCAGACACAGCCACACACCCAACCCCAATAGGGCTGGAGGTTTGACAGTAGCCAATCCGAGAATGTTATTAATTTCTCCTTGTTGCTGATTGGCTGCTGCCCTGTGATGCATCTCGAGTGGAGAAATCTCGAGTATTTCTATGAGTGTTCTCGTGTTTTTTGTTTTGTTCTTCTTAAAGCCCTGTATTTTTATTACTGTAAATTAAATTAATTTATTACTGTATTTACCCTGCTTAAACCAAAGAAAAAGACCGTGCATACCAAAGAAAACGCCTGGGCATTCATTACAGTACAGTCTATACTGGGGTAATAAGCTGAGTTTAAAATGAAACAAAATGTTTTGGCAGCATATATGGGGGCATATTTAGGGTTTACACTATAAAAATACCTACAGTAACCCACAACTTTCACGCGGATCAGCAGTCGCGTGACGTTTCAGTCCATCGCAGATTTTCAAACCTCCCGTCTCTGAGTACAGGTGACTGTGATGTCCAGGGCCTCATGCGCCCCCACAAACAAACAAGCAGTCATGAGGATGAATGGGCATGGGGCACGAGGCCTGGACGTCACAGTCAGCTGTACTCAGAGACGGGAGGTTTGAAAGTTGCCAATCCGAGAATGTTATATATTTCTCCTTGCTGCTGATTGGCTGTTACCCTGTGACACTGCAGTCCAGAATTTCCCCCGTGGAGCCTCTGTAATGTTTTCGTGTTTTTCATTTTGTTCTGCTTAAAGCACTGATTTTTATTACTGTAAATTAAATTCATTTTTTACTGTATTTACTCTGCTTATACCAAAGAAAATGACATGGCATACCAAGAAAATGCGCGTGCATTTATTACAGGTCTATTTAGGGGTAATATCGGTATTTACATTCTAGCACTGCAGGAGTTCAGTGTAAACTGTACAGTACAAATACGGGTTTACCTTTGTGGTGTATTGCAAATTGGTTATTGTATTTGCCCTGTTGGGGGAGCTGTGACGACATGTTTGGGGGGGTACGGGCAGGGGAGAGGATGAAAGAGGAGAGGGAGTTTTAACAAAAGGGTTGGCATGTTCGAAACGCAGTTAAGGACTCGCACGTATTTATTTTGTATCAGAACATGACATGATGCCAGAAGAGTTGTGACTTTGGACACATTAAACGTGCTGTGCATCCGAGCAGACTACGGTGTGCCTGGCAAGAATAGGAGGTCCCAAGATGGCGGAGTGAGAGGTGGTGTTTTCTAGCACGCTCCGAACTAAAATCTAAAATTTAGCCACGTTATCGATCCAGCTTGAATGTAATAGCCCTATTTTATTTCCTAACAAAGATGTCGGATCATGACTACAACCTGATTGCTCTTCGTGAAGCCTGCGATGAAGACATTATTGAGGAGATTGAAGTAGATCAGTCTAAATTCCGTGAGGTCAAGGTCAAGTCCAAAGAAGATAAGGTTAATTGGGACCACACACACCAATAAAAAACAAAAATACTAAAAGAAGCAAGGTACAAGATGACCATGCCAAAAAAGACAAGGTACGAGATGACTATGCCAAAGAAGACACGGTGAACACTGTACTCCAGGCGACAAAGGAGCTAACCCATAAAATGGATAACCAAACTCAGTGTTTTATACACTTTGAAAAGCAGATTAATGCTAACCATTAATGCAAGCCATTGACAAGAACAAAAAACACATACCAGAGCTTCAAACTCAAGTAGTTCATCTGAAAAAAGAGAATGCAATTCTGAAAAGCGCGTGTGAAGAGCATGCTCGCTACAAGAGAAGGTGGAATCTAAGGTTGACTGGCTTTTTCTCTCTTGGCTCTCGACGAAGGCGGTCGCATCTTTCTCCTCTCCCTGTTCTATCTCTCCTGCTGGCTCCTTTTGTCTTGTCCTGTCTAGTTTCTGTCTCTGAGACTCTCTTCGCCCTGCTTTCCAAAATAAGGAAATTATGGATTTGATCAACTGGTCTCTGAATGCAATTCACACCATCTTCACGACGAGAAGCCTGGGTTCGGGGGAACCTAACTGTCCTGCAGGAACGCTAGGAGCTGGATACATGATGGACAGGTGGGAGAAGTGGCATGTCGTGTGCCTGCCAACTCTTTCCTTGGAGGACGTAGAAGATATCTGCCTATTTGGAACCTTGATTACAGGGTTTCTGCTGATTGGATTAAGCGGGGCCCTGGGTTATCGACAATTGAAGAGAGCGGTCACAGCTGCTCAAAACCCCACAAGGCTGGCCGGCTGGATTGAAACGGTGGTGGGCAGAGCTGTTAGCACTCAGACTGTGGTTATGGACCGCAAGTTGGATCACATCTTGGAAAAGTTTGTGGCTTTGCAATGGGATTTGCATAGATCTGGAGACCAGTGATGGACATTAGATATCTGTGAAATTGGAAGACAGATATCAATCCAACCCAAACCCAAACAACCATCTCTCTCTCAGATTAACCTCCCCTTACCAGTGCCGGCCGGAGATAAACAACTTCCCCCAGAGAACAAGGTAACGAGACGCTCTGAATTCCTTCTCCCTGTTCCAAGGACGCCTGCTGTGGACTGGCGACTGTGTCTCTGTCTGGAACCCAGACGAAGGGCACTCTCTCAGCCTACACAGGCTTACACATCAGACACACACACATACATGCGTACATAGCTCCAGATATACAATCACTGCACCTTCCCCCATCCCACGCCTTCGGTGCTTTACCCCCAGTGTAGGTAGGCAGGTCCGTATCAGCACTTTTATTAGCTGGAGGTCCGGATGGCTGTTGCCTACATTGGACTACTTCCACATCCCCTCTCCCCTATCCCCTGTTGCTAGTCATGTCTTAATGATCATATATTTATGTGCTTGTTGCTGAGGTGTTTTTTTTCTGCTCCCACACTGCCCTACTTGTGGGACAGTCTGGGAGGGGCTGTTTTTTCTCTCCTCCTCTCTCCTCATGTATTCTACATTTCCTTATTCTCTTCAGGTACCTCTCGACTGACCTGTCAAATCTCGCCAAATGTGTATATGTATGGTCGGAGGGGCTCAAACAATTTCCTTCGGGATGAATAAAGTATTCTGATTGCCAGAAAAAGATGACGAAAATGTCTGGGAGATGGTCATCGGTATTCTGACCTGGATTATCCTTGTGTCGTTGGAGAGGCCGCGTGACACCGTGGACACCATCCACCGGCTTGGTAAGAGAGGGAGCACTGCCACCTGAAACAACGTTTCCAGAGTGGTGGTCATTCAGTTTGGAATGCGCACGATTCGAGATGAAGTCTGGAAAAAATCTAAGGATGCTACAGTCTGTAAGGAGCTCCACATCAGCTTCAAGGAAGATTTTTCCAAGGAGGACAGACTGGCCCGTGGAAATTGTGGCCGTTGGTGCAGGAGGCCTGAAAGCGGGGAAAACGTGCTTCCCTGAAGGAGGGATATGCACTGATAACACGAGAGTGGACCCTGATTAACTTGTCTTTTTATACTACTGCTATTAATCTTAAAGTATGGTTTTACCTGCATTTTTTACAGGGCTATTGCAAATTACCACGAAGGTTTGTGGCTAGTTGTTACTCATTCCTGCACATCCTTTCTGTTATACTTTACTGTTATATCTGTGCATTTATAGAGTCTTTGTTTTATGTTATCCTTGTTATCGTTAAATGTAAGGGGACTTAATAATGTCAAATGTAAGGCAACATTTCTCTATTGTAAGGAACAGAAGGTGAACTGTTTTTTGCAAGAAACACATTCTGAAATTGAAGACACACGTTTTTGGAAACTTCAGTGGGGGGACCGCCTGCTTCAGCCATGGGACATCTCATTCAGTTAGGGTTATGATTTTGTTTCAGGTTTCAAGGCTTAATTGTTGACCACGTAAGTGATAAAAATGGTCATTGGTTAATGGTGACTATAGAGATTGACAGTGTTAAATTTATCTTGGTTTGTGTATATGGGTACAATAGTATAGCCCTCAGAACTATTTTATGCTGACCTATATGTGAAGATTAACCAGTGGATAGTGACATATTTAACGGATTAAGTTATTATAGGAGGTGATTTTAATTTGGTCCCAGACAAGTCAGTTGACCGTCTTCCCTCTAGAGGGCACCATCACACTTTTGATTAAATTTACAACAACCTGGTTTTAAATACAAATTTGATTTAATTCTGGTGTTAGACAGTACACATGGTTTAATGCATCTAATAATGGGTAGTGCTCCAGGTTGGACTATTGGCTTATTCCTGCTAACTCTGATCCTTATCTTAAATAATAATTAGTGACCTCAAAACATAATTTGGAAATTCAGTAGTAATTTTTTTCTAAACAAAGACTTTTGTGATGAAGTTAAAAATCTCATTGTTGAGGTGACATCTTTGAATTCTTCACCATTAAATAAATGGGAGTGGTTTAAATGCAAAGCTAAAGAAGTGGCTGTTAAAATGGAAAAATACTCTTCTAATCAAATGCTGGTTAAACAAATGGAAATTGTCACTAATATCAACAGTCTATGCTCTAAAGATGTGTTGTCTAGTGAGGAAAAAGCCCAATTAGATCTCAAAAATCAACTAGATAATCTATTTTTAGACAAAGCTCGGGGTGCTTTCATTCACGAGAGGACTTGTTGGATCGAGGAAGGCAAAAAAAATTCTTACTTTTTTAATCTTGAGAAACAAAAGGCAAACGAGAAAGAAAATTTCTAAATTTCTGCATCAATGATGCAGTTACAGAAGACTTGAACAATATAAGTTACTGTAAAAGTCTCTAACTGCCTTGTTTAAGATACTCTGAGGCTAGTTGCAAATCCTTTTTTCAGTCAATTCAAGGGTGAGTTGAATTAATTGAGGATGACTTTAAATGAATTTTGGAGGATGATCTAATAATCGATAAAGCCAAGGGTTTATCACCTGGCTTGGACGGTTTAACTCTAGATTTTTATGTCTTCTTTTGGAATGACATCGGTCAGCTTCTATTTAAAGCCCTTGGTGAATGCATCTTAAGACAAGCTCTCTCTCACACAATGAAGCATGGTCTCATTACTTTGATCCCAAAGGCTGATAAAAATCCACTTTCTGTTGAAAATTGGAGACTGATAACCCTGTTATGTACGGATTACAAATTACTAGCTCTTGTTTATTGTCACACGTGCCAGACCACGTGACGTCAATCGGGACCGGAAGTGACGCCACGCAGGGGGTATATAAGCAGGAAGCTGAGGTACGTCTGTACACAGACATTGAGATTCCATGCTCAACAAGTGTCGCCTTCGCTGTCTACGGTACCGTAAGTACTCGGGTTTCCAACCCAGCCTTATCTCCTCCTTCTGTGTACGT
>JBBJLS010000155.1:10539513-10564282 GCA_037577275.1 Bryconaethiops microstoma | reverse complement strand
GTCACTGTTAAAATAAACCTACCATTAAAATGATACTGTTCTGAGACTTTCCATTTCTTTGTCATTGGACAAACTTATAAAATCAGCGAGGCCTCAAATAATTATTTCCTCCACTGTAAGTCCTGACCATTACACCAAAAGGTGTTGGATGGAGTTGAGGTCAGGGTTCTGTGTGGGCCAGTCAAGTTCTTCCACATCACACTTATCCAACCAGGTCTTTATGGACCTTGCTTCATGCACTGGAGAACAGTCATGCTGGAATAGAGAAGGTTTTTCCCGCAAAGTTGGAAGCATGGCGTTGTCCAAACTGTCTTGTTTCCCTTTCACTGGAAGTAAAGGGCCTAGCCCAAATGCCAAATAAAGAGGTGTGTCCCAATATTTTTGTCCATATAATATATAGTCGTTGTCTTTGGTTTGTGATAACCTCTCTCTGCCCAGTCCTCTAGTGTGCATGCAGCTGCAACATTAGAGCAACAGAATAAGTTTGGTCAATCAGTTTACGAACTTTGTTGGGATTTTATAAGTCATGTGTTGTAGTCCCAGTTTAACCCACGTCTTTTTTATACTCTTCTCCCTGTCATTGTGTGTTCTGTGTTTTTTTTTTTTTTGATTCCCCTCAGTAGCAAAATTGTCCCCCACTGTTTTTCCACTGTTTTATCATCATCCATATGCATATAAAACTCGCACATGTAGGTTCACTGGTAGACCACAATCCCTGGTTCCATTCGCCTCCATTGTATGAAAATGTTGGTATGTTTCTCTTTGGGGAACGATTTCACACCAAACTATTGTAATTGACGTTCCGTACATCTCAACCAATCATGCAGCTGTTTAGAATAATAGGTAAATTTGGGAAAATATTAGAAATTCCCCTTTAATAATACAGGGAGTCTAGACTTTGGATAGTCCCAATTTAGAAAGACTGAGATAATGAACTGTAACCACTAAACTATTTGGTATTTTCAGTTGTGTACTAATACAGCTCTGCCATTTCACCTGACCTTTGAACATTTCTGTTCATGAACTTGTTTGGCGCCTCAGTCACTGTGACTCACAAGCTGTTGTCGCAGCCCCTGTGCGTTTCGTATCTCCACAGGGCTTGATGATTCAGAGAACAGAAGTTTCATGGTCAAGTATTCAGAAATCATGATAGATTTGTCCAGGGCTTTCATGATCAGTCAATTAAAAATAAATCTATTTAAAAATGTATTTTTGTGGGTTAGTGATTCTTTTGCAATATGAATGATAAACAAGGTGCTCAGTGTGAATATTCTCCACAAGGGGGAGCCGGTGGCCTATCAGTTAGGGAGTTGGCCCTGTGATGAGAAAGTTGTGGGTCAAATCCCAGGACTGCTAGTGGCACCACTGAGGTACCCCTGAGTAAGGTACCGTCCCCATGCACTGCTCCCAGGGCGCTGTGTTCCTGGCTGCCCGCTGCTTCACCTGGTGAATGGGTTACATGCAGAGAAGAATTTCGTGCTGTTGACACTGTTTGCTGTGGTGTGTTCACGTATGACAAAAATGGTCACTTTACACTTTACTGTACATTTTATTAGCTCACAAATGAACATCACTGAAAGGGAGGAAACCTGCTCCAGCAGGACCTCACAAATGTGTGTGTGTTTATAGTAAAAATCACATTGATGATTACAGTTAATTGTCAACATAATCAATAGATCATTACCAATACAATTAATAGTGATCGCTCTAAATAGATAAATTAGTCTGTTAATGTGATTTTTCAGATTTTGTGCCTCTGTGTCATACAGCATGCTTTTAAAAATAAAGTCAAACACAACAGAGCTGTGACTGTAATAATGTTTGTTTGTGTGTTCAGGAGGTGCTGGAAAACATGAGGGATGATGATATACTGATGAAGGATTCAGACTGGGTGGCGGATTGGTCCAGCAGACCAGAGAACATCCCACCCAAGTGAGTGTTTCCTCCTGTTTTACCCTTCTAGCTGATGATTGGCACTGGACGTAGTGACCTTCTATGGAAGTCACTGTGATAGATACATTTATGTACAATTACAGGAGGTCCTCGGTTTATGACACAGTTTCGTTCTTACTACAGTAACATAACCCAAATTTTGGTGTCTTACTTATCTATCCTAACACAGCTGTAAAATTATAATCTAAAACATAAAAACACAGCTGAGCCACAGAGAAAGGCTGTGCTGTAGGAAAAAAAAAAGAAATACGCGTTACCCTATATTCTGCCGTGTGCCACCAAACTAGTTCACCCATGTAGTTCGTAAGCCGAAACGCTCTCGTCCCGCTTTTTAAAAGTTTTTATGGGAGTGAGCATCGTAAACTCTAAACGTTGTATGACAAGACTGTTCTAACCCGAGGACCCCCTGTACATTAAAAGAGCTTTCATAATGTACTACTGTCCTTTAAAAGAGATGTAGGAAGCATGATTTGATAATGATGAAGAAGAGGGGTGATATTCTGAGCATGGGCAGGGTTTGTGTCTTTGCAGAGAGTTCCATTTCCGTCATCCCCGACGTTCAGTGACCCTCAGCATGCGCAAAACAGGTGCGATGAAGAAAGGAGGGATCTTCTCTGCCGAGTTCCTGAGAGTGTTCATCCCCTCACTGCTGCTCTCACACATACTGGCCCTTGGGCTTGGGTGAGTCTGTGTAGTAATACTGTTAACTGGGTCCCATACAGTACTGTACAAAAGTATTGAGCCACCCCTCATTTCTGTATTTTGCTTTGGATCACCTCGTTGGTGCAAAATTACTATGTTCTGCCTGTCAAACTGTCATACTGAGATGGTTAAACATAAGAAATGGGAACAAATGTTTTACTGTGACAGGTTGCAAGTTTCCTAGATAAAGGTGTTCCAGCCACTCAGCATTCACTACCACCAGTATACTGATCACCTCTTGATCATATGAAATCATCTGCACCTGTTTCTTCACTGGTTCAGACCTTAAGTTAGATGTGCTTTGTTCTGCTTGAATAATTCATATTTAGGTCAGTGTGGCTTAACAAACAGAAATATTCCTCTGAAACTGGTCAGGTTCAGGGACTGGACTGAAAATGAGATTCTTTAAAAGGCCTTCAGGAAGCCTGGACGACTGTTCCTTAAGATCGCATTAAAAATACAAGAAAAAGTAAAGTGGCAGTATCTTTAGCTACTACTAGATTCACCAGTTGAGCGTTCAACCATGTGGATGCATTTTCTTTTTTTGGCCAGCAGAGGGCAGACTCTCAGCAGACTGAGAGCAGCTGTTCAAACTGTATCTAACTGAGCAAGAAGAATGTTATCACATGTTTATTACACACACACAAATCTAATAAGGTTGTAGAATGATGGTGCTCTCCACTGAATGCGTTCATCTGAATTTTTCTCTCTCTCTCTCTCTCTCTCTCTCCCCCTCTCTCCCTCTCTCCCTCTCTTTCTTTCTGCCCCTCCTCTTCCCCTCTGCCTCACTTTAAATCTCTCTGTCTCTGTCTCTTTCTCTCCCTCTCTCTGTCTCACTCTCTCAGGGTGTATATTGGAAAGAGGCTGACGACTCCCCCTGCAAGCTCATTTTGAGCACCAGAAACTATGAAGTGCCTCAGCCCAGAAACCCACATGGATTTGGGAGGACGTTGCAGTTTGTCAAAGGAGTTGCGCCCTCCTGCTCGGCCCACAATCAGCTTTTGTTTCTTATACTTCTCCAGCCCCCTTTCTATTAGCACAAGCCATTTGTGTGTTCCCCGCTTGGCTCTTCTAGCATGCTGTGGAAAGGGCCATGTTGTTATTAGGATATTAGGTAGAGCATTTTTATTTCCAGTCATTTTTTTTTTCTGTTCACTTTTCCTCATGGTCCTTATTAGGTGGGAGTATTTTGGGGTGCAGTGGGTGGGTTGAGGGTCACCAAAGATAAACCAAATCCATGAGACTTTTTTTAGCAGCCATTGAGTATGTGACCCCAAAACCGAGACTGTTTCCTTTGTATTTATCAGCCGTAAACCCTCCAATAACAAAACAAAACAAAAAAAGACCCCCTGCCCAAAAGGGAAGAACCAAACTTTTTGTGAGATTAAATTCATCAGCACACCTTTATAATAGATTTCCCTTTGAGGAGCAGATAGTTATTTTGAAGTACCAATGATTTACCAAGGATTTATCTAGGCATATAATTTATTATTTAGCAGCTGTGCTTCATTGATTGATTGATTGGTTGATTGATTGAGACTTGTATGTGTTTAAAGATCAGACTTGCCATTGATTCCCTACCCAGCCAATATGATGACCTGGACTTTTGATACTTTCTAAATATATTTCAATTTAATCTTCATCCATCGCACTTGTCACCTTAGCAGCGAGTCCTGTTACATGTGAAATTAATGCATAATGTTTTGTATGATGTATTTAATATTACACAGGACGTGGCTCGGTTTGCTATGGGATGGGATCTATAGGTCCTTGTGTGGAGATTGAGAGATTGTCGTCTCTGTTTTTGTCTTGGCTTGTCTGTTTTGTGTCGTTTTGCTTCCCACATGTATTTCTTTAACTGCACATCAAGATCGTGTGAAGCGTTTCTTCCCAGGAGTGAAATTTCCTGACATTTCTGCTTCAGTCGGCTTTATCTGGAGCAGCATTAGTTTAAATGGCTTTAATGTTTTTTTAAAAAGCCTAAAACCACATCTAGTGTTAAAATTTGAACGTTTTCGCTGTCAGAGTAAAACTTTGTAACTCAAATGGAAACTTTTCAGGAGAAATTTACATTGAAAGTTTAATCCAAATCATTTTGAGCCAATTCTATTGGCCCATATAGGATTTTTTTTTTAATGTAAAGAGTAGCTGTTGTTTATTAATTCTGTGGGGAAAAACGGAGATGGAAGGTTTTGTTCCAGCAGTGATGACCCTGAATTGTGACAGTATGCACAAGTTTTCAAAAGTATGGAATCACTTGCAATATTAATATTTATTGCTATCACATATATGATAATAGTTTATACTTTGGATTTAAGTGTTGCAAAATATTCCCACGAGATGGTTTCCTCAATATTTTAAGTATTCTATTAACAAGAAGTTATTAATGGTTAATATTAAGCCGTAATTATTCACTTACAGTCACTTTTTGTTAATTGGGTTTTGAGCTCCTTTTTTGAAAAAAGAAATTTGAAATATTCTTCTACACTATTGACAGTAAAGTCATCAGTACCTTTGTTTTCTTCATGCTAAAGTCCAGTCTCTTCACTCTTTAACGTTCTTTATAAGGTCCTTCTAAGTTGTTTGTTGTCTACGTATCGAAAGTAATGTAATGTTTTTTCCAGAATCTGTTAATATATTTTTCTGCAACCAGTGGTTTTGTTTTATTGAAAACTGTGATTCCAAACTTTTGAAAAGTAGCTTTTTTATACGTCTGCATAAATGTATGTTGTCACAGTCAAAACAAAACCTCATAACTCCCAAAAAGTAGCTTTTCAGGAAAAGAAGAAAATACTTAACTTTTACTAAAAGTTAATGTAAGAAAGTTTTGTATCTATTAGTCACTGACACTCCAGCAGGAGATAGTGTTTTAAATGATGGAAGTTTTAATTGTTGGAAGAAAACCTCATGTTTAAAAAAAAAAAAAAACATTCAATGGAGTAGTGATATCGAAAGTTATTTTGAAAGTGAATGTAATGAGTCTTTTTGGAACATGGCTGTTTGTCAGTTCATCATGATATTTTAACAGTGTGAACATTAGCTGGGCTGGTCTGATTATGGGAGATGCCAGGTTTTTTCTGACAGTGATAAGATATATTGTTTGTGAGTGAGGTGAGTGTGTGTGTGTATATGTGCACTACAGGTCAATAGTTTGGGCACACCCTTGCATTTATTAAAAAAAAAACTTCTTTCAAAAATGTATTAGAAGAAAACATCAGTAATACTTAAAACAAATATAACGGACTGGTTTTGAAGCAGAATGTTACAGTATAGACTAAGTTAATGCATGTGAAAGTTTGATCAAAATAGCCCGCTTGCCTTCATCACAGTAGCATAGGTTCGCCGCATCCTTTCCAGCAATTTTTGGAAATAACGTGTGTCTGAACCCTCCCAGCATGGTTTCAAGTAGCAAACAATTGTCACACGCACCTGTCAGGTGAGGTTAATCAGGCACCGGAGATGACCCACGTCTCTGGGTATATAAACAGGAAGTAGGTAGCAACCTGCCCTCAGTCATTTGGGTCTCATGCCGGCTTTTCCTAAGCCCTCGACTCATCGTGTCGTGAGAACTTCGGTTCCTCAGAACCATTTATATACCCTTCTGTGTGCTTGTGAGATCGTAGGTTCCTGGTGGGAATCTTATCTCCTTAACTGGAGTGTTCTCAGAGTAAAACGTGTGGTCTACCGGCTCTTTCGGATCCTACCCTGTGACAACAGTTCTGTATCATTTGCTAGATGCACTTTTCAAACTTGTCAGGTCAGCTCATCCCTGCAGCTCAGTGGGTGAAAGATCTGCGGACTGGGGAGGCCAAGACATAATTCTCTAAACTTTTTATTTTTCTTCAGACTGGATATAATTCATGCAGTTTTGAAGAATTCTTGGGAACATTATCCTGTTGCAGAATTATGTTTTGTCCAATGAGACGTAAACCAGAAGGATCTGTGTGATGGTGAAGAATTGAGTGATACTTTTCTTTTTTATAATCCAACACAGTGAATGTCAGTGCAGTAAAGACAGACCTGGTACATCTCTTTAAAGCCGGCAGTGTCTAAATAAAGTTTTGCTACAGACTATAAAATACTGAAAACCAGTCAGTTACATTTGTTTTAAGTATTTGTAATGTTTTCTTGTAGCAGAATTTTGAAAAAGCAGCTCATTGTTTATAAAGCAGCTTGTTACTCTATATCTGAGGGTGGGCCCAAACATCTGACATGGTGTGTGTGTCTGTGTGTGTGTGTGTGTGTGTGTGTGTGTGTGTGTGTGTGTGTGTTTGTGTGTGTGTGTGTGTGTGTAAATAAGTAAAAACAAGTCTTAGTATATAATAAAACTAGACAGTTGCTTTCCATATTATTTTGACAGCGCTACATTCCTCCATCTTGTAATGCTGGATTTATAGCAACCTAAAAGTTGGATTAACATTGTGCTGCACAGCTAATTAACTTTCATTTGGATACTTGGAGACTGCAGCCACTGGTCTCTCCTTCATGCTTATGTGAAGGGCTTTGCAAGCAAAATGCATCTCTTCCATTGAAAACAACTGGAAACAGCACATTCTCATATCTGCTGTAACACTGGATCCACTCTTTTTGGATAGATACCATGAGAGATAACCTATCTAGCGAAGATAATTGCAAAAGTAATGTTGCAGAATGCACCCAGAGCAAACCTTATCTCGTGGAGCAGCAGTGCTTTACATCACATGAGCTAGTTTGATTGGATAATGAACACCACGCGTGAAAACACACCTAGACTACCATGTCAGTCCTGAAATATCCAAATCTCTCTTTTAACCACTTTGTCTATCTATGAACTTTGTGAAGTAGACCAGGTAAGCAAACCCTCCTCAAGCCTAGTTAATATTAACCTATAAAAATAAGATTTTTAAAATGTTCTTTTTGTCGTAATCTGTTTGTTAGTGTGATCATGTACAGATTACCAAAGCTGAAGCAATTCATAGCAGCAGGAATGTATTTTAAATAGAGGGTATCCATGCAAGGTATACTGATTGTGAATATGTATGTTTTAATTCCAAAAAAGTAATATGTGAAAACTGTATAAATTTGACTGTATGACAACTACTTTAAGTTTTGACATGTTGTCATGTGATTACACTAAAATATTCAGTGGCATACCGTCTTAAATATAATATTACAAATAACTATGTGTGTGTACCCTCTGTACTACAGGTGACATGCATGCCGTGGTCCTGGGGTGGGAACTCCAGTCTCACCATTATAACGGTTGTCATAGTGAACAGCACCGCAGCAGGGGCGAGTGTGTGTAAATACACTCCGTACATGTTTTTGTCGTGTGTGATGGCATCGCTGTCTGTGGCTCTCTACCTTCGCGTGTCATCGTTACCCAAAATTTTCCTGCTGCTTCTCCTTAACATCCTCCACACTGTCGTCATGGAGACCAGTGGCTACCGACAGGCTGTGGGGTGAGTGGTCCTGCAACCAAGTGGACAATGGAAACATCAAACCCAAACAAATAAGATGGTGCAATTTGAATGAATGCTTCCAAAAAATAAAATAAATGACAACACCTAATACACATAAAGGTTTATGTTTCAAAAACACAAAAGTATGTTCTAATACTGTAACTGAAAAAGATGCTATAAAATCACCAATTATCTAAATTCATAGTTAAACAAATGGATAAAATAGTTCAACCGAATGTATGTTTGACACAAAAAAATACACACGTAATGAATTTTTGATAAACAACAGAAATAGATCAAATCTGTACAATATTGAAAATATGATTTTTTTTATTAATGAATAACTTTGCTTTGTGTGTGTGTGTGTGTGTGTGTGTAGAGGGGGCTTCTTTCACACATATGGGTATGATCCTGTTCTGGCAATGCTCCTTTTCTCTGGAGCCCTGATTCTCCACTGCAGACAACTGGACCTCAAACTCAGACTGGACTACCTCTGGGCCACTCAAGTATGTTTGTCTGAATGGTCACTTGTTCATTGGTGGTGACACGTATACGTGTGTTAATGGACCAGTCAGACTCATCTCCAACTGCAATTCTCTTCAAAAGTGCAACATTGCACATGACTCAGCTTTTAAAGTAGAATAATACATCATTTCTTAGTTGAATCTTGTGTTTTAAAGACAAAAAAAATGTTCTTCAGTGCTGTCCGTGGTCCCTGGATGCATATTTTACAGTTTAATAGTGCCCCCTTGTGGGCAATGTGTTTACATATTTAGTATTAAAACCGTAACACAGTTCTTGAAACGTTTTACATTTTCAAAAGTGCTCAGTAAAAGCAAAAACAAACAAAAACAATTTGGGTGATTCTACCGTTATAGCTATTATTGCCCCACTGATACCACACAAATATGTATGTAATGTAAAAGACACTTTAAACATAGGTAAAGCAGGACAACCTATGTGCATGTTATAGATAAATAACTTAAAACATAAATCAACATTTATATGGTGATGTATAAGTAATTCAAATACTTTAAAATTAGAAATATAATTTTTTGCATTGATGTGCATTTGCATGTAATACCTCATACTTGACCACAAAGCATTTAAGATATAAAAAAAAAATTTCTGCAGATGTTAATACTCAGTTATTTTTATAATTGATTTACATAAAATAGAACAAATGATCATTCAAAACTTTGGACACCCAGTTGTATAGTCTGGATTAATTTAAAAAGGTCAAGAATTGTCATTGAGAATCATCTGGCCCAGTTTCCACCATCCAAAATGTCATAAGAAAATGGTAATTAGGGGGAACAGTGGAAGCCAAGACAAGATGTGGAATACCAAGAAAAGTCTCCAACAGATCTAGTGTTATGAAATTGGTCCTGCAATCAGAAGGTCGTGGGTTCGAATCCCAGAACTACTAGTGGCACCTCTGAGGTACCCTTGAGTAAGGTACCGTCCCCACACACCGCTCCTTGGGCTCTGTGTTACTGGCTGCCCACTGCTTCACTTGGTGAATGGATTAAATACAGAGAACAAATTTGTGCTGCCACTGTGTGTTGTGGTGTGTTCACATATGACAAATGGTCACTTAACACTTACACTTCACAGAACTGATCGTATACTGGTCTGAAAGCCAAAGTAATGGTTTAGGAGTAGTGGTGCCCTCCTGTACTGAGCAGCCCTGCTTGCTCAAACATGACCTGCATGGAAGAGAAATCAGAAGTATACCTTCCCTGTAATCTCATAATGCATGTCAATGTCTGAAATGCAAAACAACTTCTGGATGAGTCAGAACCATTTTGCTGTGGACTGATGATGGATTAAAAAGAACTATGTGGCCACAATCACCAAGGTATGCTTGGAGAAATAAAGGAGGAGCATTTGATGAAAAGAAAACCTTGACAACTTTAAAGCACGAGGGTAAATCAGTTCTGCTTTGGGGTTCAGTGGCGGCCAGTGGCACAGAAAACATTGCACAGGTGAGAAGAAGGATTCCACCTAATAGCAGCCAATTCTGTATGCAAACATGACACAGTCAGTCAAGAAACTGAAGCTGAAAAGAATCGAACCCCTACAACGGGACAGTGATCCAAAAGCATACCTCAAAAGACCACAAGTTAAGAAAAAGCACATGTTATTTTGGAATAGATCTTACAGGTTCCTGACTTGAACGGCTTGGAAAGTGTAGTTATATTGTGAACATTCTGTAAATGCAAGAACGATGCA
Source organism: Bryconaethiops microstoma (assembly GCA_037577275.1). Lineage (NCBI taxonomy): Eukaryota > Metazoa > Chordata > Actinopteri > Characiformes > Alestidae > Bryconaethiops > Bryconaethiops microstoma. The sequence continues at coordinate 10,553,951 of JBBJLS010000155.1, read as the reverse complement.
GAACCGGAAGGAAGAAATTGTGTGCATTCCTAAAACAAAAAAAGAATGATGCCTGGATGCCTACAAATGCCATTTGCAGATATCACAAACTCTTATATCTGCCATAGGTGGTGTTAGTGATTACTGACTTAGTAATGTGTCAAACTTGTGCACATGCCACCATTTTTCTAGTGTTTTTTTAATTAGTAAAATAATAATTACTCAAATTTAAAGTATATTTGTAAACATAATACTTGTAACAGTTTGATGCAGAGGCTGCATTAATGTCATTTCACTTCAAAAGTCAACAAATTAATGTCTTTTCACTTCAAAAGTCAACAAATTATGTAACTCAGCCAAGGGTCCCCAAACTAGCAGGCATAAATGGCTACCCAGTCATTGAATCGTCCACTTATTTCGTTAAAATACTGTATATTTTGTGGTCATAACACAAGATACAACATTTTTATAAGTGACTGTCAACTATAGACAAATGTAGATAGTACATTATTGCAGGATTGTGGATTTTAAACATAACAAATAAGATTTTCTATATCTTGAATATTAACATGCATGGATCTGTGTGTCCCTGTGTGTGTGTTTTGCAGGCTGAAGAGGAAAGAGACGACATGGAGAGAGTAAAACTGGACAATAAGAGGATTCTCTTTAATTTGCTTCCTGCTCATGTAGCCCAGCACTTTCTTCTGTCCAACCCACGTAACATGGTACGAGTGCATTTACTGAAGTATCATCCATCGTCAAACTCCTGCTGCATTTATTGCAATTCACAGTGGCCATTCTGACTGCAGCGCTGCACACTGCATTTTTAAATTGTGATTAAATTTCATAGTATATTAATAGCTAACATTTTGTTTGATTTTATGACAGACATTCAGTTAATTCCCTTTCCAGCCTGAGTGGAATGATTCATATTTTTAAACTAATGTGCACTGACACAGAAAAAGCAAATATGACATAAACACATAATTTAAAAAAGTTGATCTTTTTTTTTTAATGATGTGAAAAACTTTATATAGTTATTTAAGTCCAATATTAACAAGTCTTAAGAATGTAACTTAAAAATCCAGTTAAAATAAGCAAATATCAGTCTTTTATAAGCTAATCAGCAAAAACTCTGATTTATTGCTATTATGCATTTTTGAATATTCACGTAATTCCTATTTTACACCGCTGATCCTCAACATGCAAATCTAACAGAAATATTTTATAAATCAGTGTACAAGTGTAATCTACTGTAAGCATGTTAATAAGACTCAAGACATTTTCTTTAGCTAATAACAATTATAAGTCTAACACATACTTGCATATTCAACTAAGATGTTTGAGCAGGGCCTTAGAATGTTATGTGATGAAATGTAATGTTTCCCATTTCTATAACAGGTGTGTTGAATTGTGGTAAACACTGAACTGAACACTGCTGTGACTCACCAACTCTAGACTCTTACCTGCATTAAGTTGTTGCAGTTCATCATGTCTCCACTCCGTTTCGCTGTTGCAGTGTTCCCCTTATTATTCGGTGAAAGGTTAACATGGATCCTTTGATGATGTTGTGTTGTGGTTGCATAAATGGCTTGAATTTCTGGGTTAGCCCAGTTGAACTGCTTTGCCACTTTATGCTGTTATTTTACAGTCTTTGTTGACTGCTTGCATTCCATAGGCCTAAATATAGAGCATGCCTGGTCTTTTTTAATCAGGTTTTGTTGATCAGCAACTGAAGGGTTAACAAGAGTGCTACCAGCTCCTGCTCCTTGCTACGCTTGTTCCCAGGAAGTGATGTAACCAAACATCCTGGAACCTCTTAACCAGGAAGCAAGCTCCTAATTGTGGAATTATTTAGCAAACAGAAACAAGGAAAAAATAATTTTCCGGAGACACACGCTTCCACACACACAACACTCACATGATTGTTGAGTAGGTTACGCTTTCTACACAATCTGACTGACCCAGACACGTAATCTTATTCATACCCCATATAGGTTCCAGGTAATAGCACTAAGTGTTTCATGAAAACTCTTAACAGTTCAAGCCTGCTCATTTCTGAAAGGACTGTACATGGGCTTCAGTATTTGTGCTTTGATTCTGCACTTCAGTGTTTAAATATTTAAGAAGATGTACGTACATGACGGTTATATCAATGGAATGGAGTGTAACACCACACTCATACTTTTATTTAATATGCATGTTTGAATAGTTGAGATGCAAACAAATCATCTTGAGTGGTATGAAGTGATTCATTGTAGAGAAATTTACTGACTCTGACATCTTCATAAAGGTGGTGATAGGAAACAGGAGGTGTGACATCTACAACTTTTGAGATTTTCATAAATAATGATGAATCTAGTATAGTAGTGCTAAATCCGAAAAGAGTTTTCTTTGGGTACCGTCTGCCTGCGCATACCTCTATGCATGAATGGGTTTAAAAATATATATGGTTGGGGTCAACACCTTTCACAATTATCAGGCAACAGGCCTGAGACGTATTTGTTACAAATGTAAAGGCTTTCTCTGAGGTAGCTTAAAGCAGGGGTACCCAACTTCGGCTCTGGAGGAGCACATGTTTGGCAGTTTCCCTCTTTAAACACAGTCACTAAACCTGGCAATTAATGGGTGAGTTGAACTAGGTGTGTTTAAGCAGGGAAATAATCAAACTGTTGGCCATCGGTTCTCCAGGACCTTAGCTGAGCAACCCTGTTTTTGAGGCACTGAACACTTTAGACATTTGGCTCCTATCACCATCATTGTGAACAATTTAGACATAGCAGGTTTCTCAGAATCACTCTGAAAAACTTTGTTTACACCTGTTTAATTATCTGTTTTTCTCATATAAGCACAACACACTCCACCATGCCACATGTCATCAATTGGATAAAATTGTCCACTGCCTAAATAATGTCTTTTTAGCGGTGGTCCTATGTTAATCACTTTCCACGGTTGGGCAGGAAGTAGTGCAACTGATAAATTGTGCAGCAACATATGGGTCATTCCATCCTTATGTGTCTGTGTAACCTCTAATATGCTGACTGGGAATTGCCGTAAAAGTCTATCTGAATTGCTTGCGATGTACGAGTCAAAATCAACAGATCCGAGTCTCAAACTTTACTTGCTCTGAGCAAGGGGGGTGAACGTACCGCTGGGTCGGTTTGATGCTCTATTTATCTATTAAATGTCATTGAAAAAAACAAAGATAAACGAGAGAAAGGGGAGAAGGAAAAAAACAAAAAGGAGGAAAACAATAGTGACATAGGCAGCCCATGAAGAGGGATGAACAAAAGAGGGAGTGGGAGAAAGAGCAAAGGAGAAAGTGAGAGAGAGAGAAGACCGGGAGCTACAGAAAACTATGACATGGCCATAAGTGGAGGGAAATCAGTGGGTAAAATGAAGAAAACAACCCATGGATAGGAATTAAAACCAAGGAACTAACTAGGTGAAGGAAACAAAAAGGGAAAAAATCAAAAAGAGTAACAAGAGCTCAATTAACAGAGAAAGGACAAAAGTAACTAAACCAACTAAACAGGGAGATTGGGATCGTGCAAGAACTTACTAAGGGAGAAACGCTAGTTCAAGGTGAGTGAGGAAGTGGATGTAGAGATCTTCAAGAAATGCCAAGGAAAGCAAAGGAAAATAAAGAGATGTGGGGAAACTTGGCTAGGAAGCCAAGCCAAATAGACTGGGAAGATAACTAACACTGAATCTAGTGAACTGACAAGGAGTGCTATAAATACACTCCATAACACCTGTTTTATGGGCTTGTTAAAGTCCATAACACCTGCATTATTGAGCATGTCTGGGGTAAGATGAAGGAGGAGACTTGGAAGATGAAACCAAAGAATTTCAACGAACTCTGGTAGTCAAGCACTGTAGTGTGGGGGGAAGCAACAGTGAGTGAAAACAGGTGATCGTCCAGGTGTACAATCAGTGGAGTGAACAGAAGTGAAAGGGAGGAAATACCTTCCCCATGTGGTTACCTGGAGTACCACCAACAGGGACATCACAGCACCCCCTCACACACACACAAGTTGCTCAGGGGCATAAGGCACAAGAGGGTATCTGGCTTGGTGTTCTTAGTTCCTCCTCTAAATGACAAAATGAAGTCAAACCTCCCAAAACAAGCACCCAGCAAGCCTGCCAGGGCTCACATAGTGAATTAGCTACACTCTTAAGTTCTTTTTATTAGTTAATATGACAAAGGCGTGCTTGGCTCCCTTGGGCCAATGTTGTCACCCCTCTAGAGCTAATTGCTAAGAGTGCTCTGTTGCCTATGTCTTAACTTCGCTGCACTGGAGACAAGTGAATGGCACCAGAAGACTGACTTCACGTGCAACTTTGCACGATTGATGCCCCCTTGTGATGAGGAGTGCAAAGGCGGGTGTTCAGACAAAAGGTCACCTTGGCCTGGCCAGGGCGGATGACTCTGTCCTTCCAATCGACATGAGGATTATGCTCATGAGTGGCACAGTCTGACATGAAGCCCACCTGACTTGATGAAATACAACCAGATGGCCTCTTGAGTGATCTTCAGTGTGCACGCAAGTCATTTTGGGGCTGGACGATCAAATGCCAGATCTCTGCCTTGAAATTAGTGCTGTCTTCACAGAAGGAGTCTCAGAATTTCCATCACTGATGGATCCAATGCCAGCTCAGTTATGCTGTTCCAAACTCTGGTCTCAAACTGTTCACTCGGAGCAAGGGTAGCAAGCGCACCAATGAGCCACCAGCAAGGCTCGAGAAAGATAGCCTGGGGGCTCTGTTTATCTATTAAATTAAACATAAAAACAATAAAATTTAAAAAAAGAGAAGGAAAAAAAAATAAAAGGAGGAAAAGAATAGTGAGGCAGCCAACAGGGGGACAAATATTGTGAATGGATGAGAGAGCAAAAGAGAGAGAGAGAAAGCAAGAGAGATGAGGAGAGAGTGTGGTGACAGGGGACTAGGATTGTAGCTTATTGAATGAAACAACCTCGTGATAGGGACTAAAGCCAGAGAGCTAAGTATATGAAGAAGTCAAACTGAGAAGAAGAAGCAAAAAGGAAAACTACATAGTGAAAAGACATAGAGAGGAAAGGAAGCAGCTACATTAACCAAACCAAGGGAGAAACGGGCGTTTTTACTAAGGGAGAAACACTCGTTCTAGGTAAGTGAGGAAATGAATCCAGAGATCTGCAAGGAATGTCGAGAAAAATAAAGAGACGGAGAAAACCCGACAGGATGGAATGGTTAGGAAGCCAGGCCGATAGACTGGGATGATAACTAACGGCCTGGCTGTTGAACTCGTGACTGTGCAAGGAGGGCTAAAATAGTGCATAGGGAAATTATAGATAATGAAAATGGTCCAGGTATGCAATCAGCGGGGCGAACCGAAGTGAAAGGAAGGAAATACCTCCCCCAGGTGGTTACCTGGGGTACTACCACCAGGGATATCACAGCAATTATCTTAATCAATTAGAAGGAAGCTTAAGTCAACCGCATCTGAGCTGATGGATATTGTCTGTTCTTCTCTCCATCTGTTTCAGGACCTGTATTATCAGTCCTACTCTCAGGTGGGGGTCCTCTTTGCATCTATCCCCAATTTTAACGACTTTTATATCGAATTAGATGGAAACAACATGGGTGTAGAATGTCTACGGCTGCTCAACGAGATCATTGCAGACTTTGACGCGGTGAGAAATTCCCTCTAGTGTCGTCTCTCTCTCTATCTCTTGTTTGAACTTGCAGGAGTCTTTTAGATCTGAGTTCATGTTCCCCAGGTTCAACAAGTTCATGTATTAAAAATTGGGCTCTCGCTGTTTGAGCTGGTATAATCCCACACAGCAGGGCTTTGATTTATTTGGGCCATTTCAGCAGCTGCTTAGTTCTTTTTCTTTGTGTCCTCCACTCTCTCTCACTGTCTCTCCAGCTGCTGGATAAGGAGTGCTATAGGGACATTGAGAAGATCAAAACCATTGGCAGCACTTACATGGCAGCAGTGGGCCTTGTTCCCACTACTGGATCCAAGGTACACTGAGTCTGTGTTTGCAGAAGTAGAGCTTAAGAATACAAAGAAAACGACTTAGTGTATTGCATGTGAGAGCAAGCCCCAGTAAGGGAGAATATTGATGTGTCATGCTGAAAACTTTTTAACAACTTCAAGCTGTTTCTGCTTAAAAAGCAAAAAAGCTGTAACGCATATAAACCCCCAACCTGCAGAGTAAGGCTTTAGTGAATAATATCAAACATAACACACAGTCTCTATTAAGATAATGCTTGTCTTACAGCTTCGAATGATTTGAAGTTGTTCTGCATTGAATCAAATTGACCAGTGCTTTTTCTGCTTTGAAATCTAAATGCCACTGTAGCATCTAATGTAATTCATATAAGTGAGAGAGAGAGAGACGTGTAATGCCATTCCCTTCTTCTTGTACTCTATTTCAAAAGCCCAAGAAGTCTATCTCAGCACATTTAGGCACAGTGGCTGACTTCGCTATAGAGATGTTCGACGTTCTGGATGCGATTAACTACCAGTCATACAATGACTTTGTGCTTCGAGTGGGTGAGTCAGCTGACACTTTTGAATAAGCAGTGAATGAATTATCGAGTGTGCGTGTATGCATGTGTGTGTGTGAAGCTAAAGGATCATAAATATTTAGATGTGTTTCTGAGCAGCTTTGGAAGGTTTGACTAGAGGAAAATCGTCAGAGAGTGAGTGTGTGTGTATTGTGCTGCGTATCCTGAAAGTATTATTAGAATGTCCTTAGTGTCTCACACATTGTGCAAGGCCAGTTTGGCACTTCAGTACACACATACACAAGTATGTAGAAATGTTTATGTCAAAAGGAGGAATTGGAATTGATCGATTGTTCCTTTTTTGACTGACTGATCAGGTATAAATGTGGGTCCAGTAGTTGCTGGAGTGATTGGTGCTCGCAGGCCTCAATATGACATATGGGGCAACACCGTCAATGTAGCCAGCAGAATGGACAGCACTGGAGTACAGGGCAAGATCCAGGTAAAACACAGTGGAACAATAATACACTTTTGTTTTAAACTTTGGTAGATATAAAAATATCATCACACTAAATTATACTGACAATCATTATGATATAGCTTGTATAATCTCCATAGAAATCTCTGCCAATAGAATGTGGTGTTCTGTAGCAGCTTAAGGTCACAATGCTAAACATGGTCTACAGATATATAATGCCCCTCGGTTTCGGGCTGTGAAGCTGTGGAAGCACATTCTCTAGAGTGATGGAGCTCCATCCAATACCTTTTTAATTGATAGTACAGTTCCTGACCTCGCCAATACTCTGGCTACATGCAATCAAATCCTCACAGCAATGTTCTAACATCTAGTGTAAACATCTAACATTTCCAAAAGAATAGAGGCTGTTACTGCAGCAAAGGGGGTGGGGCATAATCCCTGCTAATACCCATTTCAGAAGAAACTCTAGATCGTCTGGTGTCTACAAACTCAAACATACGCCATATGGACAAAAGTATTGGGACATTAATTATTGCGTTCAGGCGGCCCCTTATTTCCAGTAAAGGGCAATCTTAATGCTTCAGCATACCACGCCATGCTTCCAACTTTGTAGACACAGTTTGTGGAAGGCCCTTTTCTGTTCCAGCATGACTGTGCCCCAAAGAGGGGAGCCAACTCCATATTAAAGTGTATTTGAAGTCAGTGTCTTTAAAGTCCCTGTTGGTGTAGTGGTCAGGTGTCTCAATACTTTTGTCCATTATAGCGTATACTAAAAAGGTATTAAAAATGTTTTTCCGAAGCCTGACCTCGGTCACTTGCCCTTAAAATTTTCAAAAGCGAAATGTGTAGCTTCTGTAAAATGCCCTTTACCTTGCGAGGACCATTGTGTTGAGGACAACGTGGCTTCCTCATACAGAACAAACTGTAAAAAACTCGTCCTCACACTAATGTTTGGCAAACTCTGTCCTCTCTGCTTGCTTTCTGGCAGGTGACTGAAGATGTCTTCCGCCTCCTCTCCGGTCATTACCGCTTCCTGTGCCGTGGCCAGGTCAGTGTGAAAGGCAAAGGTCAAATGCTCACCTACTTCCTGGAGGGCTGGTCGAACGAGGGCAACCTCCGGACGCGCTCCAAGAGCCTGGAGCGCCGGACGAGCCCTTGCATCCGGACCAAGCTCAGCCCCGCCCCCACCGTGAGCAGTTATGGAGTCAAAGCCCCGAACGTAGGCCCTGGCCCCGCCACCTCCAACAACAGCATTCTATACCTGCCCTCCGTGTCCGTCGACATGGAAAAGGAGGTGTGACTGACATGGAGACAGTTTATGTGGCGACCAACCTATCTGCTAATTGAAAAGAGAAGGAGTGAAGGGAGAATGAGGAGGGGCACGGAGAAATGGAGTAAGAGAGAGAGAAGGAACCAGAGAATAGATGATGCTGGAAGGGCTTGTCTAGAGAGCTTGCTGTCCACAGGGTGCCCATGATGTTTACAAGAAAGGAGAGAGACTTTCTTATCTCTGATACAGAGAGTAACCCCTTCCCCTAACACACACGCAAACACAACGAGCAGTTTTGTCCAGTCGTGTGTGCTTGTATGTGCGCATGTGCGCATTTGTGTGTGTATGGTTGTGCGTTTCAATGAGTCTTCCTCAGTCCAGCTAGATATCAGGGGCTCCTAATCCGGAGCATGTGTTCTACAGTAATGGCAGCTTCACACCAACAGAGGAGACACGCACTCCTTTGTGTGTGTCTGTGTGTGTGTGTGTGTGTGTGTGTGTGTGTGTGTGTGTGTGTGTATGTGTGTGTTCATTTGTGCGTGATAACATTCAGTAATGCTAGAGAATTAATGCCACGGCATCTGCCATTCGAAGCATGTGTAAGTAGAATCGAAACAGCGCTGTATTTTACTTTTTTTATGTGTGTTTGCGTGCGTGCGTGCGTGCGTGCGTGCGTGCGTGCGTGCGTGCGTGCGTGTGTGTGTGTGAGTGAGAGAGAGAGAGAGAGAGTGTAACTGTATGCAAAAGACAGTGAGAATGACTGGCAGGGAGAGAATTTGTGAGAATTTAGTACCTGAAATCAGTCAGTGCAGGAAAAGGCGTCGTTTTTGTGGTTCTGTTCACTTTGTGGGAAATGTTTGAAAACCTGAGGGAAATCTTTTGCCTGTGCTGATGTACAGTAAATGGGATCTCTTACTTGTACCTTCAAAGTATTTGTCCACAGTTGTTGCCTTTTTAAGTGACTTGCCAAAACCAGACCAACACAGTACATTCAGAGACAAACATTCTTTATCTTTCTTTTTTTTATTTTAAATCTGCTGTCGAATCCAAGCAGTCCGTTTTTACATTTGTATTATTTACAGTCTTTCTTTGGCTTAGATAAGGCTTGGGTCCCAGTGCGGCGGAGATTGTGTTTATATGGCTTCTAGCACTTACGCATGGACACTTTGAGAGGGAACATTCTCGACGTCAGCACTTGCATCCTGCTGCCCTTCGACCTCTCAATGCGATAGAGGTTTCCTCTCCAACATTAACATAACAAAACATTGAACTTCTGCCTTGGAAATACTTCTCCACCTGCTGATGGTGTGCTCCACAAATTCAAACCATCAACAAACCTGATGCATCAGCTCGATTAGTCTGTTGACATGGTGGCTTGGCTGTTCATGAAGCATACCATGAACCAACGTGGCTGGAAGGAACTTTCGTATCTGCTGGGGATGGAAATGCCTGAACAGGACTTTTGACAAGGATAAAAATAGCTCCTGTGGCATGTTCTTATTCACATAACCGGTTTTGATATTTGTTCTTCGTTTTAAGAGTTCCTAAGTAGGCTAACCCTCAACCTGATCCCGCTCGCGCTGCTGGCAAAGGGGATTTAGCCTTGTGCTCACACGAGAAGTGAGATTTAAATGGTGCAATAAGCTGGCGGTTGCTGTCAAACGTTCCCCGAGCCTACCGTTCTCTTTTTCAATACATCTGGATCTTTTCAGAGCATGCAAAGGCCACAGATTTGAGGCTCATTGACAGGTCCTTCTTAAAATAGACAGGAACACGAATTTTTGGTCTGATCAGTTGGTCTCTCATGTTTATTTTTTTCTTTGATCATTTTTTTTTTTGGTGAAATGTGACTATAGCTTTGATATTTCTTCAAGTATGCCTAGGGAATGAAGTTGGCTTCAAGCATGCCGTTCTGCATGTCCCTCTTCGCATGCCATAGTTCTACCTTGTCTCCTCTTTTTGCTAAGTGCAATGTGTCTCTAATGCATGATTAATGCAAAAAAACGATCAAAAAAAGGGTGACCGTGTCAAAGAAACTGAAAAAAACGGCTTTAGCTGCACTGCATGAGCCCAGACGAGTGGCCTTTTTTATTTTTACTGTGTTTTTCTTTTGGACTCAAACTTTTATCGACCGCTCGTTCGCTTTCCCTCTCCATGCATGGTGCTGTCAAGTGTTTGAGAAAGCTTGGGAGTATTGTAGCATTGCCGCCTTTTTTGGCTCTTGAGGTGACTGCCTTCTATCCAGGGTTTGTTGGGGTGGGTGTATTCCTTTGTGCCAACACATATCGTTACCAACATATCAATTCCAGTGTTTTATTGTAGCACAATTTTGTGATATTGTGTTTGATTCCACTTATGATGTTGTTTTTTCAAAAGGTAGTTTCATATGCACTGGATCTACCAAGGGCACAGTTTCAAATTCCTGTGAAACTCTCGGGGTGGGATGTTTAGATGTTGGGTTTCGCAAAACTTTCATATCTATCAGTGCCGAGTACAGCGTTCTTAGATAAAGTATTCCTATTTCGTGTCACAAAGCAAAGCTGCCGAAGCTTTAAATTAGATACAAAAGAAGCGCACTGTAATTCAGGTGACACTTTCTGAACCTTTGAGCTTTGTTGCACTTCTCATGGCCCCAAGAACCTCCATTGAACCCACAAGTGAACGATATCTAAGGGGCTGCGTGAGAGACAAAACACAGCATCACCTTTCTGCACAAGAGGTTCAGTCATTATTCGTAAGCCAAAATCTTCATTTTATCTCTTAAATAGGCCTAGTTCAGATTTTATGATCAAACAAATGTAGCCACATGACAAAAGAAGGTTCTATTTTCTATGTGCAAACTCCCAGTGGCCTAATTTACTGCCGTTCGAAATATTACAACCAGATTGACTTTATTAATGCATAAAAAGTGCACAGTATAGTAAATATAGACTAGATTTTCATGTGAATTAGATATTTTCATATTTGATACGGGTTGAAATTATTGTATGTATGAAACCTTCTGTAGAATAAACAGAAAGTATTTTACTGATGATCTTAAATATATGTGCTATTTTTGGGGTTGCAATGTATTGATTGCAATGGTGATATATGTGAATGTAAATTTCATATCGAGATCTTTTATACTTGTGTTTGCACTGTTCTGGAATAAAATAACAACAAGAGACAGAACCGGGGTGGTGTTTTGGAGTTTCTGTGCTGTTGCCCCTGTGTTTTTGGGCCCCAATGGCCTTGAGTCAGTCGTATGTGATTGTGAAGGTGATTGACCTGAGAGCCTCTGGATTACATAACTGACGAAAAACAAGTGAAGCAAAACAACTTACATTTACATTTTGTGACGGAATCAGAACCATTTCCAGCAACAGCCATGAACTCTTTGATTTCCAGATGAACTTTTTTGCAAACGATCTGGCATGCCGCGTGTGTTTGTGTGTTTGTGTGTGTTTGTATCAGTGAGAGCGGGAGAGAGAGAGAGAATGAGTGTTTGTGTGAAATGTACAGTGGCATTCAGGAACATGGAAGGCTGCTGGAACACTGTAGTTCAGGATTGCTGTCCCAGTTCTCTTTTCCTGTACGTTCATGCAACTTTCCGGCCGGAACCACCTTTTCCCAAATCCTGGAATGTGCCTGCTCCAAAGTGTTTTGCAGAGGATGGAAAAAGAACTAAACAAAAGCAGATTCTTATCGGGCTGGTGTAAACACAACGCATGTGGCACATTCTGCCACAGGAAACAAGCGCTCACCAAATATCCGACTCCAGGCTGTGTATTGTGAGAAATGAAGTGTGAGAGGAAAAAAGGGCACATGCACACCCACACACACACTCACAGGGCAGGCAGGACACGCTGACAAGTTACCTGGACATGACAGGGTGACAAATAATTCCACTGGACTGGTTTACATGATCACAGTTGAGATCAACTGCTCTGACCGCATAGTCAGTCACTGTCACACCTCATCACAGAGTGTTTATGCCAGATTCACAATAAACAACCCATGCTGGCTGCTTTGTTGAAAGGAGCAAAAGCAAATAAAGGTAGCAAAAAGATTCTTTGGAGCAATGACACTGACTAATCATTAATGGTCCCCCCAAAATAACCTTTCAGTGGATGTTTCTGTAAAAAATCAACCGAAGCCAATTGTTTGTAAGGTTCTAAGGTCCTTAAACATCAAGGATCCCCAGATGGCTGGAGCAAAGATCTGGACTGGCTGGGGGTCCCTGAGAACCAGTTTAAGAACCTTTGCTTTAGGCCATCAAAGACGTTTTGTAGCATCGCCCCTAAAAGCACCTCTCGGTATCCTTATTTTTCAGAAGGATTTTTGTTTTTCAGCTTCAAAACGAGTTCCCCAGTTATCGCTCTTAATGAACCCGTTTTGTAATAAAACTTAGATGAGCCACTTTAGTTTCAGTGAATCAGTTAAGGTAACTCATTTGAAAGGTACCTTAGGGAACCTTTCAATTTTTTTATTAAAATAACGGTGCAATAGAGGAACCGCTTTTGGCTCCTAAAAAACATTTAAGTGGATGGTTATTTTTAAAAAAATATTTGAGAGTGAAGAACTTTTAAAAAACCTCGCCATTTTGTAAAAGTAATGTAAAGTAAAGTAAAGTGGCCCCTTATAGTCATGCACAAACACAGCACAGCACACAGTGTGAACATTCTTTATGTGGAGGTTCTATAACAATGAAAGGATTTTCCTTTCAAGACAAACCATTTAGGAAACTTTATTTTTAAAAGTGAGTGGGAGGAAAATGAAATTGTCCTCGGTGGAACAGTGCTGGAGTGTTTGTATCTCATCAGCACGTTTTTATCAGCTTTCTCCTATAGTGTGTAAGAGTGACAGGTTTGGGCTTGTATGGCTAATCCTAAAACAAACCCCTGCGGGCTCATCACATAACTCTGACTGTACACTGTAATTCCTCCATTGGGCATATTTGAACTTGTTACAAACAGGCAAACCTCTATGTCCTTGTCACTTTTTTTCCTCTCTCTCTGTAATTCTCTGCATCCATTTATCTGTTTTACTGGAAGCTATAAGACGTTTCCTGGTGTTTTGGCCTCTATGTGCGTGTGTATGTGTGTGTGTGTGTGTATGTGTATGTGCAGAGAGAGCACGTGTTGATGAGCAAAGCGTAGGAGTGTTTATTACCTGTAGGGTGGAAATGACTCATGGCTTTTTATGGTCACCATGCCAAGATAAACGGCAGCTTTTGCAGGTCTTTACTGTGTGCCGCCCCACACCAAATCACGCCGCCTCACACTGCTGTTTACAAGGCTTCGCCCTCTCAGGTGTTAGGTCACTAAGTGGCTAACGATTTCCACTTACACACAAGACTGACAGTGACAAAGCACAAATGCCTCCTCGCTACGGCAGGAGCCGCTTCCCTTTGAACCACATATCAGTCTTGTTGCCCAAGAGTGGACTTTCAGAGATGTTTGTCCTTGTGTGTGTGACGTGTATGTGATGTGTCATTGTTTTATGTTAGGGTTTGTTATTTCGAGGTCAGATTGTTTCCAACAGGCACACTGGAATTGCGCACCAGTCCACAACATGGTCTGGTGCAAACTGGTTGGAAGTAAACGACCCATTTACCGTGTACAAATATGTACACTTGTCTCTACATTTCACCTACCTACATTCCACTCCAAAGCACAGGAGTGTAGCTCAGGATTACAGACATTTAATCCCACACATCTGGTGGCACTTATATAATTATGAGAGCCAAATCGTCAAGCATGACAAGAACACTCCATATCACACTTGATCCTCATCTAGAGTCCTGAAAGTTATCTTCTGCTTAAATGCCACCATATAATAAAGACTCAGTTTGACAGTTGTGGTTTGAGAACCCACGTTTTATTAGGAATGCCTTTATTTCCTCATTGTTCGGGGCCTTAGTCACCCAGAAGCCGTTATGATAATATTACTAATACTGCTATTACTACTACTACTGCTACTACTACTAATAACACAGGTCAACAAAAAAAATTTTTTTTGTATTCATCAGAAACCACAACACACTTTTCAAAACCAATTTTTCATGCTGATTTCAGATCTACTTTCAGTCTTTTTCAATCACATCAACTTTTTGAATTATGAGTAATATTAGATTTGCAATAGACTTGCATGCGTTTTTTATTAAACCACAGGCACCAATCAAGTAACTGTTTCAATATTTTCAGTGCGAAGTCAGATAGGCGCACACTG
>JBBJLS010000155.1:10527534-10539413 GCA_037577275.1 Bryconaethiops microstoma | reverse complement strand
AGAGAGAGAGAGAGAGAGAGAGAGAGAGAGAGAGAGAGAGAGAGAGAGATGGAGGGCGACAGAGAGAGAGAGAGAGAGAGAGAGAGAGAGAGAGAAGTCGATAGATACATAGATAGTATGGAAATAGAACAATTTAGTAACATACTCAGTAATTGTTCATATACTTCTCATTGGTGTGTCAGTAGTTTAGAAGACACGTTAAGACCAGCTCCAAGATAGCACTTTTCTGCCCGTTACACTTACAGTACAGGCTCTCCCACGTGCTCAGTCTCTCGCTGAAAGTTACTTAAAGGAGTGTAAATCCTCCCACGAGGTGGAATTTGAGCACCATGCACTCGCTCGGCGCAAACACGTTCACAGAACTGCACTATAAAGTGCGCAACAGAGTTTAACACCGCGACATATCATATCAGGTGCTGTGAATGTACAGCATTAAATGGCACGAGTTGAGATGTTTTTTTACACATTTCATTAAAGTGCGACGACCAGACAAGACAGGTCATGCACATAGCAGCATTATTGCAGATAAACGGCCAGTTAATTAGAAACTAAATATGAATCTGGATCACTTGCTGTAGGTTATATTGGGACTTGTGGGTGGAGGTGACCACAATGCATTTATGTGCCGTTTATATTTAGTATGAGAGATCATTTGTAAGTCAGTCGTGATGTACAGCCCCGCCGAGCTCATATGTGCTTTCTTCTGCTTTCTTTCACTGAAGCGGGTCTATTAGATTTTCCACTGAAGTGGAGC
Organism: Bryconaethiops microstoma; assembly: GCA_037577275.1. Classification (NCBI taxonomy): domain Eukaryota; kingdom Metazoa; phylum Chordata; class Actinopteri; order Characiformes; family Alestidae; genus Bryconaethiops; species Bryconaethiops microstoma. Next base: position 10,538,659 of record JBBJLS010000155.1, on the reverse strand, counting down.
TATTTGCGCGAGCCGCGCTTCATCAGTTGTCTTGGGACAAACTGAACAGACTGAACAATGGCCTTCATTCACTAAAATATTTTCCACCCTTTTAGAAAAAAAAAACCAAACTTTCTCAACCCCCAGAATTCTCATTCATTCTCTCTCTCTCTCTCTCTCTCTCTCTCTCTCTCTCTCTCTCTCTCTCTCTGTGTCTGGCTGTAATTTCAACATCTTTTGTTCCGCTCTTCCGTAATGAAGCATCATCGAGCGCTAGTGAACGCGCGCTCGCCCCCGTGGCACCGTGCCCTGCCACTCGGGTACGTGACCCTGCGCGCGGACGAATGGAGAGGTGGAGGAGTGGAGGGTTGGAGGAGTGCAAGAGTAATGGAAGGGTGGAAAGGTGGTGGAGGGGTGGTTGCAACATTTGGAAGAACTATAGTGATTGCCCGTTTCTGTTGGGGGTGGTTGGGGTGGGGGATGGGTTGGGGGTGTCTGTGTGTGTGACTGTGTGTGTGGGGGGTGGAGGGTAATAATAGCCGCACGACATGACGGCTCTCACGTCTCCACTTTGCGCGCGCACAGTCCCCTTTCTCTTTTCTCGCGCGCGCACGCGGCCTTTTGTCTTGTCTCGTTTCTGCCGCGACGGATTCGGCAGCTGCTCTGGTGGAAGTTCGGGTGAAGTTCGAGCACGAGAGAGAGAGAGAGAGAGAGAGAGAGAGAGAGAGAGAGAGAGAGAGAGAGAGAGAGAGAGAGAGAGAGAGAGAGAGATGGGGTTGGATGTTTCGCCGCATCATCTGTTGTACGTGACTGACGCTCATGTAGTGAAAGATGGTGAATATGTGTGATTCAGATGTGTCACATCAACACAGAAAGACTGCCGGTCTTAACACGTTTTATTCACTTGCAGGCATTTGAATTTTAAAAGCACTTGGATTTCTCTACTCAAACAAAAGTTCAGGCAATACCGGAGTTTTGATCAGTTACAGCTGCAGCATGTGTGTGTGAGGGTCTCCATTTATTCCATCTGTCCATAGTCTAGGCAAGTGACTCCCAAACCCGTCCCGGAATTTCCCCCTGCACATTTGTGAGCTTTTCCTGCTGCCAATACACCTGATCCAACTAATCAGGTAATTACTCGTCTGTGATTGAGTTGAAGTGGGTGTGTGAACTCAAAAATGTGCAGAGCAGGGGATACTGCAGGACTGGTTTGGGAGCCACTGGTCTAAGCCAGTGAGCGTGTGCTTTATTCGTTCCTCAAAAGAGGTGTGTTTAATTTACACAATACAAATGTGTTGCACATACCACATGATCACTATGTGTAAGAACTGTGTTGGTGTAACAGTTTGTTCATGAGCAGCCACAGTTTCAATCATGTACGATTAAAGCACAATTTTTTCACTTGTAGAAGTTCCAGCACTCATTCAATTGACTTATTCGGCTCATATGAGTGGTGATCATGTTCTTCAGCATTAAATCCAAATCCAAGATGCCAAAAAAATGACCAGTTCTCCCATTACTCTAAATGTAACACACCATTGGTGTTGCTTTAAGCCAAAATCATCACACGCTTGCCTCAAACCATGTTGAGTAGTTACGTCATCTCCGATATAGTTGCTGATGAGGTCTGACACTGTGTAACATGCTTCTCTCTCTTCAACTGTACAAAAATTTAGTCCAGAAGATGGCTACAGCCAGTGACGGCTGGTTATAATATTGACAGTCACTCTATATGCTCGAACTGTAGCATTTAATGTGTGGTTCCTTGCCAGTTACAAAATTTAGACTATGAACAGAACCTTATAAGAGGTGATCTCAAATTTCTCATCTAAAATCTGCTTATCTTATGAGTGGCACAAGAAAAGGCATTCCTGCACATGGAAACAGACACATGCTTTGAAACAGAAGTAAAGTGGCCGTTTTTGTCATGTGTAAACACAGCAAATTTTTTCTCTGCATTAACCTATTCACCCAAGTAAAGTAGCGGGCAGCCAGCGACACATCGCCCAGATGGCAGTGTGTGGGACGGTACCTTGCTCAAGGGTACCTCGGTGGTGCCACTGGCCATCCTAGGATTCAAACCCACAACCTTCTGATCGCAGGGTCAACTCCCTAACCACCATGCCACCAGCTACCCAGTGTGGAGGTTGGCCTGCTATGAACAACTTTGTGACAGCCACTTGGGGGAACACACTGCTAGTCACGCTAAAATGCTTCAACTGTTGACGTGTACTGTTGCGCAAGCTAACAGTCACACTGTATAAGTTGCACTTTTTATCAACTATTAGAAAACAGGACATGACCAGGTCAGCAGAAAGTTAACACATTCTTCCAATAATAACAAGAAACAGGAAATACGATATCTTTTCTACATATTTATCTATTTTATATTGTTTCTGAATATGTAGAATAGGGGAACCCTCAGGAGTTTTGAGCTCAGCCAGTTCTGCAGAACTATTACTTCCTCATTAAGTTTTCTTTGGAAATAGCATCCCAGTGGTCAGGAATGCTCCTCCTGCATCTACTTTCCTGCAACATGTAGTTCTAACCTGCAACTAACATGCTGTTTCCTCTGCCTAAATCTGATCCAGCCAATCTTGGACATTTGAGGATGTTCATTAGCGGGAGAAGACGAGACTGATTGTGATCAGAACTCCAAGGGAAGGTAGATCTCCAGGGCTGGACTCTGGACATGACTGCAGGTTTTCTGGAAGTTCTAGACATGACGGTGAATACAAGCCACATCCTAACTAGTGAATTGCTGTCAGCTCTGTGCTAGGATCCCTTGTTAAATGAATTACTCTAAAAGTTCCCAGCTATCCATTCATAACCAGGGTCACAGGGGTGCTGGAGCCTAGCCCAGTGGTCATAGGGTGAAAGAGAGGCACCCTAGGCAGGTCATCAGTACTCTGAAAGTTTGATATACATTCTAAAATGTCTATTTAGGGTTCTGTTACAAGCCAAAAATAAAACAAATTTAAAAACTTCCCTCAGATGTCAGTGTTCAAGTCACAACTCGCCACTGATATGTGGTATAGTTAAATCAATACAATTTACACCAATCCAAAGTCAGTTTGGACCATTTCTGTTGTGTCCATCAAGACAAATACAAATACAAAAACTAAGATGCAAGAATTTGTTCTGACAGCAATGACATTTATGTGCAATTATGATGTATGCCGAATTTAAAACTAGACCTACGTGCGTAAGTACTGAGTGCAGGATGGTGCAACATGTTGTGGGCCTACGAAAATTAGCCCAAAAGAATAATAAATCTAGAGGGTGTTTCTCTATGTCTGATTTCTTAACGCATTTCACACACAGCTATAGATGGTGTGTGAATCTACAGCTTGGACTCGATGTAAATCAGCCCCATCTCAGCCCATTGTCACACACACGCCTGCTTCTCATCTTCACAACTCAAAGACATTCCCACATTCCAAGGCACCAGACTACTGAGGTGGCCTTTTGCCTTCTCCCCCATGGATTTCTTTTAAAGGTTGCACCTGCATCTCACAGTATTTAAGTTCGCCAGCCCACCCCAGAAGTCTTCCATCCACTTGAGTTGCTGCTCTGTGACTGCTCCTAGTTTCCTTTGGTGTTCTTGGTGTTCCTATAGAAAGGGTTGTATTCTTGGTTGGTTCACCAGTTTCATGTTGTACTCACCTTTTGATTTGTTATTTTGTCACTAAAGAACAGAATTAGCATCAAGCACCTACGCCTCCAGCCAGGACACTCATTTATATTTTTCTTACAATGTTTTCAGGATGTTTCTTGGGTTCAGAGAAATCTGAAATAAAATAATCAGCTTCTAGGTGAATGGCAAAAATGAGACCTTATTTTGAAGCAGTTTTTCTTTGAATGACAAGTACAGCATTTAAGCGAATTTATACCAGTCTCCCTGGCTGCCCCTACTGATTTTATCTGTGCTATATATATATTACTATAAATTGTGTCAACTGGATTTTTTTTATTTACCACACTTTCATTGTAGGATCATATCACAGGTCCAACGCAAACAAATACAACAGGCCATTACAGCTGCTGCCAGTGAACACAATAATGGTAACATTGTACTGACTTGACTGCCTCGACATCTATCACCACATAGACTGGAGTGTTTGGGTAAAGCTGGTTTTATTGCTGCTGGCACTAATTATGATCATTAAAATAATTAAAATGCTGGAATCATACCTCCGAGACAACCATTAAACTCCTCTATTGATTTATTGCATGAGCATGTGGATCAATGTACACTCCTTTTGTAAATGCTCCATTAATTTGCACTTAGTGCATGACTCAATGAGATCTGAAGTTTCTTCTTTTAATTTCAAGAAACATTTTTATGAATTCCAGTTACAGTTGGCTGTGCTAATAATGATGATGATGCGGATTTAAACATTTGTGTGCTGACCTACATCTCATACTCGACGATACGAATCTCAAGAGTGTGTACCTCTGAGTTCATTGCTCCTGAGTTTAGATATGATCACGTAATCCTTTCAAACATAATATTGTTTTTTCTTTATTTGCCTTTATTGAGTCACTATACATTGGTTCCATCCAATATGCATCCATTAATGTAAAATAAGTCAACTTCTTGTATTGCCATTTTGAGAAAACAAATTCAAGAACGAGGTCAGAAGAAGATAGGGGTGTTTTTTTTTTACGTCTGGAAATCAGTTAAGTAACTTAACAAAAAGATGAGCCTAAAGATTCTTTTATGCATGTTTTAATTTTATGCTGACTTGCATTTTGCCCTACTCTGTTGCAGAGTTGTTGTGTTATAAACCTAGTGATGGACGCGTCCAGCTTTGCGTTTAATCTTTTAAAGTGGGTCAAGGACAGAGCATGCAACTATTACATTTACACTGCCCTGTCAAAGGTTTGAGGTCACTTTGTTTTTCAAAAGGTTTCCAATACAAATAAGCATGTTTTTGCAATGAGGTAACATAGAAGAGGTTCATAGGTTTACAGTAAGGTTTACAGTATCACTCATGTATAATATTTGTGATAGTATCCTCCTTAATTCCTACACATTTGATGCCTTTGTTTTGATGTCAACACACACCAGCACTCAAACTAGTCAGGTGTTCAAACCATTCTACCAAAAGATTTTCTAAATGTGCTTTTAATGAGTGGCTGGAAAACAGAACAATAGTATCGTTTGGCAAAATATGCCGAAGGTATTAGTAAATATACCTTCAGTGATGAACCATGACTATTTGATCTACGTCTTCATACGGGATTCTAAGAGTAAATCACAACTGAGCTAACAGCGATTCACATGAGTGTTTGGGTTGTTCTAGATTAAAAACGACATTTGAAGCTTGTAGATGACAGTTTATTTTTGTTTTTAAACCTTGTAACAGACAGTTATATATTATACATTGTATGTAGTAGATTTACAGTGACTCCTTCAGTAAAGAGGCTGGGCATAGAGCTGCTGCTCCGATCATCCAATACTTCTGACTGAAACCAGACAGTTAGGCTAACACTCCAATTTATCAGTGAAGTATGGAAGAAGGCCTAGAGTGACCATTTTTCTCACTAAACTTGACCCACCCATCATAAATCAAAGCAGCTGGTCTATTCCACTGTAGCTTTCTAATTATATGCCTCGTGTGACTTTATTGCATCTACTTATTTTCTGTGGAAGAAAAAATTCTGCTTGGACCATTTTCTATTTTGAGAGATTACCCTTTTGGTTTCAACCAAAACATAACAACCAAATGAAGCATTGCTTCAAAATTGGAATATTGCTAAAGCAAAGATTAAATCCAACAATCATTTTACTAAATAAACTAAAAATTCAAGGGATGTATTTTTTCATTCCACAGAAATCATTACAGGTCTAGAAGGTCCTCAGGATTTGCTATTGGATTTACTTACTGCAAAAAAAGCAAAAGCAAAATTAAATTCCTAAAGGAGACAAAGGGGTCCCCATTTTTTTTGATGGACAATGTATGTCCACAGTCTGCGATTCTGTAGAAGAAATCAAAAGTAATTATTAGTATCGTAGATTTGGTTTTTCTGCTCACATTGCTGTAGACGTGTATCTTGTATTAATCTCCAAGGCATAAATTTGCAGATATGAGGACAACTGCGTGTTTAACAAAAATATGTTTTTTTCATCCCCCAACAAACCCTATATAACACACCTCAGGTGACCTTGTGTTCCTTCAAAAGGAATGTGGACAGTGAGTTAAGCTTTGTGGGAGTGTTCGTAGGCTTCTGTTCACATCACCAACCTAAACATCTCCAAACAGTGTGCCTGGCCACTGCTGAATGAGCTTAATGAGGTAAATCCCTTGTTAGGGAAACTTCTGCGTGATGAGAGTAGAGGACTGAGAGTGACTTCAGAACCAAAACATGGCAGAGCTTTTTTATTCTAAAGGCCTGTTAGACTGATGGAAGCCGGCCCAGCCAGAGAAAACAAATTAATCAAAGCTAAGTCATGTAGGGTCACGGCCAAAGCCCACAATCATAGAGACAGACAGACGCATTCATACACACTGGAGGTATTAATATCTTTGGGAGGACTATCAGACTGCATCCATAAAAAGGGTTCTTAGAAGCAATGATGCAGAACCACTTTTGTTTCCCTAAAGACGCTTTCAGTGGATAGTTTGTTAAAGAACCATTTTTTTTTGTAAATGAGATGTTCGTGAAGAACCTTTTTAATTTAAAAATAAGCTCCACATAATGAGAGTGTTTTTGAGAGTGTAAAAAATGATATATATAGTTTTCTGCCATGAGGACAAGTGGTTCTTTCACAAAGGCCTGGCTAGAGCAACATTTATCAGAAAAACAAAAAGATATTATACCATCAAATCATGCATTTGCTTTTCTTCACCCCGGTACCCTCCCTCTCATGAGGACAGGAGGCTGTTGCCATATAAGGTAAGGTAAACTGAAAAAGATGTCCTTGTTTAACTCAAAGAGACATCTGAGGACTGAAACACATCAACACCCACCTACACACACCCCCACACACAAAAAAGGGCAGTTCATGAAATGTTGTTAGGACACTCTGTTTACAAGAGTTGTCTCTACTAATTTATTAGTTCCGTTTTAGTTTTAAATGTCAGTTTTAAACCTTTACATCAGTTCTTATTTTGCAGTACTTGTTCTCAGTATCCAATTTTTGTTTGTCATGTTTTGTTATGTAGCTATGTATGTTTATTCATAAAAAAAAACAAAAAAATAACCTGTACATTGTGATTGGATGTGTGTGTGTGTGTGTGTGTGTGTGTGTGTGTGTGTGTGTGTGTGTGTGTGTGTGTGTGTGTGTGTGTGTGTGTGTCAGATTATTAAGCTTCATACTGTCATAATCACTTCCACTTTTCAGGACAAGGTTATCACCAACTTTCTTCATAATCAAATCCTGAGGTGTGAACAAAGCTATTCAGAGTGGTTTCATGTGGAATGTGCCATTCAAGAGATGCTTATGGAGTCAGTGGTGATAGGAACCAGATGTCTGAAGAAGCTTTTAATGCCTCTAAATGCTCAGAAAGTTATTAAATGAAATATTTGGGGAAAAAGCTGCCTGAAGTCTGATATCGATAGGTTTGAGATTGTATTTTTGTAAGCATGTGCAGGGCCAAGGCATGCATGCAGGAAAAAATTAAAAAGGGCCATATTTGTTTTGCACAGACTGTGACCCCTAAATGCTAAATGTCGTAAACGTAAACCCCTGGTTCCCTTAACCACTACTGTAAAGACAGTCTGAGCTGGTACGTTGCTCTTGCATGGGGCTTTTTACATCAAACCACTCTGAATGAGCTTGTCTGCCTCTGAATATTTGAATAAGAAAAAAGGTGGAAATTCCCTTTAATTTTTCTTTTACTGTTTTCTCTGATTGCTTAAACACTAAAAGAAAAAGTTTCCCACATTTGGCACACTCAGCCAGCAAAACATCAGCCCAGATTTGCACAACACTTAGCACATTGTCAGCTTCACGCTTCTTGCAAAACTCAACACTTGGTTAAACACAACCACAAGGTGTACAAACTCTTAGGCGCTTAATAATAGACACACCAATCAGGTTTAGGCACTATAAAAGGAAACAGGTGAGTTAACCTGTCATCAACAATCAGGGAGGACTTGAGAGGAAGAAGAAGAGTGAGAATGAGAGGAGGCATCCATGGTGGAGAAGCAGGTGGAGGCAGAGGCAGAGGCCATGGAAGAGCGCAAGGCAGAGGTCAAGGCAGAGGTCAAGGAAGAGGTCGAGGTAGAGGTAGACCTGCTGGAGGGAGAGGATGAAGAAGAAGACCAAATTGAAGAAGAAGACCAAATCACGGGTTGACTTTGATGGAGGCTGGACTTAGAATCCAGCCAAGCTTTAGCAGATATACAGTGGCAACTGTAATCTAGACATTTCGTCAACATCTCTTTTTACAGTAAATTAGTAGCTTACATTATATACTGCGTCAGAAAGATCTGGTCTCCATGCCTCATCATGTGACATTTTACTGTATAGTCCTCCACCACCATGCCACCTTATGTCCCTACAATACAGCTCTCATTCTGGCATTTTTAGAACAAGACAATAATATTGCTATTGCTGCAAATGAGATACCCTACATTGTCATCGTGGACAATATACAATTCCGCTGATCTCCTCTGGTCCAAAACTGGTTTCGTGAACATCCACAATTTACATTTAATTGTAAATGTATCTTCCACTGTACCCACCCTTCCTAAACCCCATTTCTATGGTCAACACATCATCAAATGTTCACACAGTATAAAGGGTAATTGCTGTTTTCAAATTATGGTTACAAAAGACAACAACAACAAAATACAGTTACAAGGAATTGTTTTGACAGCAATGATATGCTAGAAGCATGTTATTGAAGATGATTATAATAATGCCCATGCAGAGGCAGGTTAAAGCAACGCATGCGTGTCAATCATTTCTCCCTCTATGCTAGACAAGATGCGCTCACATTCAGCGAAAGGCAAGTAATCATAACATGTTTGATACCAACAGATGCACTGAGATTGAATGAATGACCTCCACACACTAATGTGTACTTTGAAAGCGATGTGTGTGTATGTGTTTGTGTGTGTGTGTGTGTTTGTGTATGTGTTTGTGTGTGTGTCTGTGTGTGTCTGTGTGTGTCTGTGTGTGTTTGGCTGTTTATGTATATAAATGAGTGTTGGCTATGCCGGGATTTTAACATCAGTCAAATAAACACATCTTGTCTGGCTACTTCCATGCTAGCTGGAGAAAGGAGCCAGAGGAAGCCATACACAATGGATGCCTGTGCATGGGAGTGCGCGTGAGAAGCGTTTCCCACACACACACACACACACACACATACACAAAACACGACTGATTTCTATTCCTTACGACGGCGTTGCTGTAAAGACTTTGATGAACGCGAGGCCGATCAACAGCAGTCGCTGTGTGATGACATGCTAATGCACGAATGATGACAGTGCTGTTCCTGTAATCAGTCAGAGCAAGTGACAGGTGTCAGATAAGGTGGTGCTTATTATATATGCGCAGTGAGCCTGTATAGCTTAGGATTAAAGGGGCAGGTAAGAATAGATGGAAACGCACGCTGAGATGAGGAATCAGCCACAAAGTACAGTTGCTTCCTCAACATGTGTGCATGTGTGTGTATGTGTATGTGTATGTTATTTTTGGCTTCCCCAATTAAGCTCTTCATGTGTTACGGTAAGAATGTGCGTGTGAATGTAGGGGGCTGGTGTTCAAGATGGACTAATCACATTAGAGTCCCATCCTCAGCCATGCCTAACTCTAAAGACCATCTCCAGTCAAAAATCATTCTTTGGACAGATGGGAATGGGAAAAATGTTGGATGTGTTAAGCTTCTGCACCCACTAAGGTCATATACTCTTTAGGCTTTACCTTATGGTAAAGGCACCATCAAAAGAACACTATGTAACACATTTGCAGTTAAGCAAGCCCCCGATTTGCTCATTTAAAGTCAGTCCTCTAGCTGGTGTAGTATATGCATGTATTACTGCATAATGTACAGCACAGTACAGATGTCTGGAAAGACATGGAATGTGCCACAAAAACTGGCACATTCCATGTGCCAAAAAACAAAAAAACTAGTTATCATGGCAGCAAATATATGTGTACAATAAAAAATATTAAGACGTTAGAAGAACAGTGAGAGGATTATAGGCTTGGTTCCTGACTTCTTGCTGCACTCCAGCCATCCCATGGAATTATTCGACTCCGTCAGCAGTGCCAGCTGAATTAGGTACTTAATGATAACTGTAACACTGGTAAATACCAACTAAGGAGAGATGTGAAAAGTGCAAGGGCCAGGTGCGGGTGCACAGTCTTATTTCTAGTATTTACACATTAGTCCCATAGTAGTCATCAAATAATTTATAGTCATTTCTGAATAATATTTTAAAGAAGTAGCTTAACCGTGTTGACATGCCTATAAACGAATGGCTGTTCACTTTGACTCATTGTTAACATCGTTAGTTCTTTACGAAATCATTCATTTAAGATTCATAAACAAATAATAATCCTGCAGTTAAGGAGTTTAAAGGGGTGCACCAAGATCAGCAACTTCTGAATCAGCTTCTGCTCAGGGGCTTTCCAGGGCAACCCCTTAAATGGAGACAGCAGGGCATCTATCCGCAGTCTCTTTTTAGTGGTCACTCCAGAGCACCTTGGCAGCAGAGATTTTGAAGATTTGTGTTAGTAATGCAACCGTCAGAAAGCTCATCTTTCCTCCCACACTGTGTCCCTTTGTCTTCCATGTGGTGAACTGCGCATACACTGACGCCGCTCTACGTCACTCCCTAACAATCACTGTTGAGCAACTCTAACTGAACATTCCATTCGGCTTAGCGTCCAACAGCTTCTGCCGCTCTCATTCCGATGGCCCTCGTTGACCTAGCCTACATTAACAACATCAAGAAAGAGGATGGCAATATATAATCAATTTAATATTAGCCTTTTAATAAATGGTATGCCCTTTAAATAGTATCATAGTCCTGGATAACAGGTGTTTTGGGCTAATTATAACATATTAATGGCCAACGTAACATATTAATCATGTCAGATTATTATTACACAGGTCAACAGGTCAAAATCATCAGAAATAAGTTTATGTGGGTTTTGTAGTGTTTTTCATGCTGATTTCAA
>JBBJLS010000155.1:10502439-10515313 GCA_037577275.1 Bryconaethiops microstoma | reverse complement strand
ACACACACACACACACACACACACACACACACACACACACACACACACACACACACACACACACACACACACATTCTGGGGTTTACAAAAATGTATTCCCTGTGGTATGCAGATGGAGGAAGACACAAGAGGAAGACACAGGAGGAGGAAAAAAAAAAGAGAGAGAGAAAGAGAGCGAGAGAGAGAAAATGATAGAAAGAGGGAGATCAAAAGAACTTTTATGGAGAGAGGACCAAATTAAAATACCTCAATCAGAACAAGAGTGGTCTGGGGCAAAAACAGAGCACTCATTCTAGGCTCCACAAGATTGTCCTCTAGCCTCTTCCTTTTAACTAGCCCTTTATTTTCTGCTTCTTCTACACTCCCTCCTTTCTGCACACATATTTAGCCTTTCCACTTCATTTCATCACAGCTGATCTTTCACAAGACATAGATACAGGGCTGTGAATTCCTGTGCGTATTCGTTACACCTTTTTTTAGATCTTCATACAAAATGTAATAAATGTAAGATAAAGACAACATGAGGAAACACGAAGCTGTTTTCATAAGATCATTAAAAAACTTTAGCCAAAAAAGCCATCTTTGGCAGCAACAACTGCAACCAAACTCCTCCTATACCTGCTCTATCACATACCTGTGGAGGAATTTTGGTAGAATTGCTTTGTAGAATTGCTTTAATTTGGGAAAACTGGATAGTTTCCCAACTGCCTGTTTAAAATCCTGTCATAAGCACCTACAATATCATCTCAATGGGGTTCAGACTCCTGAATAGTAACTACACCACTTCAAAACTTTTTTAGCCATTAAGAGGTGGACTTGCTCTTATTTTTTGGATTATTGTACCTGCACTTAACCTGCAAATCACAGCACTGTGCACTAAGTTTAACAAAAACAAGACTTCTCTATTTCCTAAGTTTCTTAAGAATCCATGTTTTCCCCTCCATCTTCTTTCCTAATAGTTAGAGTACTAAAAAACAAAATTGTCAGGTTTGGTGTGTTAAAAACCATGTCGTTTTTATGATCCCCCCCCAAAAATACTTGAATAGGCCTTAATACTTTACATGACATGAGAAGTAGGTTGTAATAAGTTGTATTTACTCACTGCTATACCCACTGCAAAGAGAAATTTGCATCAGTGTTTACTATTGAAAGTAATTCTGCTCAAATAAATTAATGTGGAAATTGTTTGGTGTGTGTGTATCCTCGTGCAGATGCATCTACGCATGTGTGCGCATGCATGTTCATGACAGTATGTGTGTACGTGGTGCATGTGTGTGTGTCAGTATGAAAGAAAGCAACAGTGAGACATATTTTGGGCAGTAGAGTATACGCCTGTCAGTGTGGCGATGGCCGGAGGCTGCAACACAACGGACCTGTGTGTATGCTAAGTTTGTGTGTGTATGTGAATATATGACTGTGTGTGTGTGAGTGTGTGTGTCTGTGTGTGTGTGTGTGTTTCACAAAGCAAGCCTCAGTCATCACTGGCCCATAATGATGCCCTTATGGGCAGCAGGAAGGCGGAAGGGCATTAAAAGCAGCCACAGGGTAAACACAGACTCATAAAACACACATACACTCACACACATACACAAACACATACATACACACACAATATGTGAGTGCAACAACTTCATGAGGATAGAAAAAGCAGCTGGTTTCTCTCCTAGACACTGAGCTAGTCGTTGTGTGTGTGTGTGTGTGTGTGTGTGTGTGTGTGTGTGTGTGCGTGTATGCGGATCTAATTGTTCATCGGCAATTGTTTCTGCAGGACATGGATATTATAAACAAGCAACAAGAACAGCAGACAGAGTGCGAGGGTTAAAGACTCTTTAGAGAGAGAAAAAGCTAAGGATGACATAAGGAATATTAGTAACTGATGAGTTTTGGTATCAATTATTGCCATAGTAGAGATGCACGGATATTGAATTTTACAGCAATCGCAGTTTCTCAGTTAAAGACAAAATATTTGATAGTTATAAACTGTAATCACGGTCAAGGTGATCCGAACTCTACGTATGATCACATTTTTACAATCACATATTTGCAGTCATATTAATAAAACTAAATAAGATATAAACTAGATAAGAAAAGGTATTGCCAGGGTCACATAAATATTGTATCTGTATTGGCACAGATACCTGCACAGTTCTGTTATCGGCAACAGCGAATGCCAATACCATGATAAACTTTCTGAATTGCATGTCACTGAGTGAAGGCACATGTCTGAAGTGCGGAATTATTTATTGAGATTAGCAGTAGTAAAAATGCTCAGTGCAAAATCTCTTATTATAGTGGGTGAAACGCCAGCAGAAATTCTTCCTAATTTAACCTCTACACCGGTATGCCTCAAATAAGAGCAGACACACGACAAACAAACAGTTAATGTTAGTGCCTTGATCTGAATGGCTAACTTAGGCATCTTTCAGCAATTCTCATGTCTCAGATGAGTTATTTGTTGCAGAGAAATATATGGAAATATATTAGAGAAATATATGGAAGGGATATATATATCAGTCTTTTGAGGTAATGATAGCATTTAGCTTAGGTTTAGCCTAGCAGTCTATGCTTTTACCCTCCTAACGCGATGGTGCTGCCTCTGTTAGCTGCTGCACCAGATGATGCCATGATCTCATTGTCTGGTTTTCGCATCAAGCTAAGAATAATAGATTTACCAAATTCTAGCAGCGTCTAAAGGCTGAAGACGTATCTATGAATGTTTGGGGCATATATGACAAATAAACTCAAGCTTAGTATCAGGATATCAGGATTTGCAAGCATCTTTTGAGTACTAGGTATGATGAAGTATGTATTGGTAGTACTTGGTAGTAGTTGATTAGTAGTTGACTATCTCATATTGAAATCAGAAGAGAAAAAGTGGTTTTAGTGCATCCTTAATTGTTTTGTTTTTTTTACCCTTTATTTTGGGATAACATTTCATAACGAGTGGACCAATAAAACTATCACAACATATAAGTGTTTCCTTTATCATTTCCAATATTTTGAGAGCAAAAAAATCAATTATCCATTTACAACTTTATTGCTGCTATGCAGCTTTCACAGAACTCTTTTAGGCTTCACTCAAAATTTTGAACACAAATTTTTATCTCAAATGTAATTTTTTCCCCAGTTTCTTCCTAATTACTTCCCAGCACATTTCCAGCATGCCTTGCCGTTCACACTATTTTTCTCCTTATCTTCCATCACTGAGATTTCAGTCAGAGCGGTAGAGCAGTTGCTGTAGAGGAGCTGCAGGCTGTGGCCGAGGCAGCGGGTCAGAGGGGCAGAGCGCGCCTCTGGCACACAGAAAGGACTCCCAGCCTAGGGGAGAGATGAGCCCGGCCTGGGGGTGGGGGGAGGGGGCAGCATGCCTGGCCTCCACTCGCACACTAAGCCAATTCATATAATCAGAGCTAAAATTAGCCAGCAGTGGACGAGTGTGCCCTCCACGGGAATGGCCTCCAACACACACACACACACACACACACACACGCACTCACATTACATATCTCATTCGGGGGGTGCAAAGGAGCCCTAGGCACCCAAGATATCTGCAGTTGCGCTTGTATGAGAGAGCTTGTGTACGCTTGTGTGCCTTTTCGCAGCCGGTTGAATGTTTATCGAGACTGAAAGGTTTATGAGGAGAAAAGCCAGTCTCCCCCGACTACACTTTTTTCCAAACCATGCCTCTACACTCACTCCCTACATTCACACTCTCTCTCTCTCTCTCTCTCTCTCTTTCCCTCGTCCATCTCTTATCCCTCATTAATCAACTTGTCATTCAGTGACTTGCAGTCATATTTTTTTCAGTCCTTGTTTGTCCCTCTCTCATTCTCTCTCTCCTCATATTTAATCAGAGGAACAGAGCCCTATTTAACCCTTCAAAGGAGCACTCTGATACTTTTCAATCTGCTGAATCTGCGGCACACCATCAGTTACTGAGAATGATGCGTTTGACACGTTCCCCTGTATTTACTATAAGAACGGAAAGCCCGCTGACTCAGAATGTTTATAATAGAAGCAGTGGGGAAATGCTAAAACATCTTCCCATTGAAGACGAGTTGATGGGTTCTATTCTTAGTACAAGGAAATTATTGTCAGTGGTAACTGACCATATGCTGTAGATGTATCAGACAGATATGCATCAGTTATATCTTACATATTAGTTTAATGAACTCACTAAAGTTTGGGAGAAACTTCTCCTCCTTCCATTCCAACGTCCTACACATTGAGAAAAGAGATATTACACTGTTACATATTCTTATTCTTTAAGTGTATCTTTCTGGTGCAAGGTGTGACACATGCCTTCCCTTGTTAGTCTTCCGGACATAAATTCTCAGGTTGCACAGGGACTCCTTCAGTTGCCTGCTTTGCCAGGATACCTGGAGGGTCATACCAGGGGTTGTGTGTGTGTGTGTGTGTGTGTGTGTGTGTGTGTGTGTGTGTGTGTGTGTGTGCGTGGTTGCACATAGAGCTGAGTAGAGTAGCCCAAACCCATTAGCCTACTCAAGTGTTTCTTCAATGAAATACTCCCTAAAAAAGCAGTAAAAGTGGCTTCGAAATAAACAACTGGAACCGGAGTAACAAACTGTATGAGGATCAAAATCAGGACCGCGGTCCAATGTCTTAGCACATCCAGCATCTGTCAGCATAGAAAATTGGCATTTTGGTCAAAAACTAATAGCTGAAGCTCTAAAGTGAGATGTGTGTGCAACAGCAGAACAGCCCTGGTGCTGAAACAACAGAATGAAATGAAATACTGGCCAGGATGGGACTGGGTAAAAAGCAGTCTGCACACTGACTTGTAAAAGTATTCAACTCCCTTGAAAGTCATCATAATTTTATGGGTTATAAAATATATATACATAATTTTTCACAAAACAACATGTATGATCTCTTTTGCACCAGTATAGTTTCGATACCAAAACAGGATATTTGTCTACTATCATTGAAAAGATAAACAAAACTTAAAAATGCTTGTTGCATAAGTATTCATACCCCTGTGCTGTAGAAGCTAAAATATTACACAATGAACAAATTAATCACTAACAAAACAAAGTTGACACTTATTTGACCATAATTAAACATAATTAGAGACTACCTGTCAGTCCTTAAGTAAGGTTGTCTCTTTGGATATAAAAAGCACCCTTTTTCACCCATTTTCTTTGTTAAAAAACCACTGTAAAAAGCGAAAACATCAGAAAATAGAAGGTTCATCACAGCAAGCAGGCCCAGACTAGAACAGGCTGTGATTCAAAACTAAGCCTCAGAGCAAGACATTAACCGGTGAGAGAGGCTACTAAAAATCCAATAGTCACATGCGGAAGTCTGCAATACTCTTTGGGTGAAGCTGGAGTGAAGGTGCAGAAGTCCACGATTTCAAGACCTCTCCATGACACAGGCCTCTACAGGAAGGTAGCAAAAAAAAATTCTGTGAAATGTGGTAGCAGCATAATGCTATGCTTTTCATCCGCAGGGACTGGAAATCTTAGCAGAAATGAAGGGAAAATCGATGGCCACAAATACGGCACAATATTGCAGGAGAACTTGTTCCAGTCTGCTATAAATCTACAGGAGAAAATTCCTCTTTCAACATGACATAAGCATAAGGCCAAAGCGACACTAAAATGGCTCAAAAGGTGAATGTTTTGGAATGGCCATGTCAAAGCCCTCATCTTAAACCCATTGAGAATCAGTGGTGCTATTTGAAAACCCCTGTCCTGAGGTGCCATCCCACCAACCTCTAAATTCTGCCAAGAAGAACAGGGACACATCAATCCTGGATAAGTAATAACACTGGAATATCCTTACTTCAAAAGAATGATGGCTGTTACTGCAGCAGAAGCTTTATCCACAAAGTAATAATATGTAGTGGTTGAAAACTTGTGTTTGACATTTTCTTTTTTAGTTACAAATCTGCAGAAACAACTATTTTGTCATTATTTTGAAATTTATGAAGACTTTCAAGGAGGCTGAATACTTTTGCATGTAAAAAATTATTACAGAATCATCTGACCTCAATTATTTTAGCTGACCACATTAGATTTCCACAGATGTTAGGTTTCGCAATAATGTTTTCATTGCAACAAACTGGGTTTCTGTGAAGTGGGTTTGTGTGTCATGCTTCGAATTGAAACAAATGCATGCAAATACAAGAAAGCAGAAAGTGCATTTACTGAGACACATCATAGGTCTTATGAAGAAACTTTGACTGGTGCTGTAAGATCTCGTTATACTTTCAGTGAAACGAAGCTTGCACAGTTTGTGCAAAGACAACACCATTCTGTTTCTGCTATTACTTATTACTGAGCCTTTTTTAATCCAACCACTCACAGTCTATGTTGTGAAGTGTGTTCATCTGCGCCCAGCTGCAATGCGTGCGACACGGCGAGCGAAAACTTCATGTCACATCTGCATCTGTTTGTTTTCTCTGCAGTCACGTCTTATTGTTCACTGCAGCCAGACATATTGAGACCTTTCCAAGAGTCTCTCCGCAAGTTTAACGAAACTTTTAGAGAACGGTGGAGTAATGTTTGTTTCTTTGAGCTCTAGTCGTCAGTTGAAACTTACCACATTTAGGAGGACAGTTAATCAGTCAATTTGGTCCGTGTTGTTAATTGTTGACCACGACCGTGAACTGTCGACGTTATTCAGCCTACAGATTATTCTAAGCACAGAAAAAAACACTTTTGGTTCTCTAAAAAAGCTTTTTGAAGACTCTTTAGTTAATCAAGTTATTTGACTATGGTAAATATCTTCTACCCACGTATGTGTGAATGAACATCACAGTACAGAGATGATCTTATCCCATATCCGTCCGGTGCACAATACTGATTCTGCTCTTTTCCTCTGCTCTCTTTCCTCCCCCTGCTCTGTGCATGGGTTCGGAATGGAAATGCTGTAGAGCCAGTTAATTATGAATGAATATCAATGGTCAGCGTTGGTGTCCCAGTGACTAAGCCTCAGTTCAGCGAGTTCCGAAACCGTGCCCCTATCAGTAATGGCAGGAGCTTCCTGTTCAGCAAGCCACTGAATAATCCTGTTTGCCCAAATTCACCCGAACTCATTAAACAAGCTCAGACCTTAGGTCTGACTCATCCTCTTAATGGAAAAGGTTCGGAGGGGGGTCACTGACTCATACATTTCCCAAACCCCCTAATTCCACCCCCACCCACACCACCAACGTCGTTCTCTTATTCAGGAGCGCCCATGCAGGCCACTCAATACAGGCCATATAAACATAAAGCTGTTTGTGATATTGCTTCAGTGGGACGCCATGGCAACACTCACCTGTTTTTTCTTGTAGAATCCTTTCCTGTCACAGTTTGGAATGCTGAAACCTCTGGGGTTTAACACGTTGGATTTCTTAAGACTCTTCAAAACACTCTCCATCTCCCTGCGACAAGGACCCTTCAAACACACACACACACACACACACACACACACACACACACACACACACACACACACACACACACAAATATAAACACAATCAGTCCAAAGTTTACTATATGAAGCATGGAAACTCAGAAATTATACAAACTCTGTCTTTTTCCTCTTTTTTCCATAACAGACACGGCCAGAGAGAACACAGAGTCTCCTGATAACTACTTCAAATAAACCACATATACTGTAGAGATGCAAAATATACATTTGTTGTCTACCATGGAAGATGCCACTTGTGCAAAATACTCATCCAGTGTCTGTCAATGTAAAATGATTTTACAAATGTTATTATTTTAATTCATGTATTTTGTGTTCAGTTTTTGCTAGTTTTCCTGGTTTATGCATGGCACACTATCAACACAATACACTCCAGCTTAATCCACTAAAACAACACATCTTGCTGTTTTGTTCCTGACCCACGCTGACCTGCCGCCAGGAACCAAAAGAACACTTACATACTCAGTCTCTCTCTTGGACTCCAGGCTGCAATTGTGGATGTCATTGTGGATGCTGCTGGCCACTGACTCCACCTTGTAGCTCTGGCTGTTCTTCGACTGCTCTTTCTGAATCATGCCCAGCTTAGTGTGCAGCAGAGACCCTTTACGCTCCAGCACTGTTCTCTGGCTGCCCACACCAAGCCCTGAATCCGTTGAGGTGCGTTCGGTGACCGTTGCCACAGTAGAGTCGGAGAGATGCTCCTGTACTCGAACCTCTTGGCTATCTGAAACATGGAAAAGGCCAGAGGTCAAGGTTAGAAATGTGTATGCAAACGCAAAACAAAACAAGCCTGTACATCATTTGTTTCTGCTCTGGCTGTTTAAGAAGCTTTAAGGCCACAAGCCCGTAATAGCTTTGGAGACACTTTTAAAAACAACTTTCACAAATGTATAACCTCCCAACACTGACTCAGCAAGTCAGTTGGTCAAAGACATTTGGTGAGAGGAGATACAAGGAAGAAAAGAAAGAAAAAAGAAGGAGAAAAAGGCAGGGAGATGGCAAATATTGGGGGGATGGGTCAGAGCTGGTGGTATTTATAGTCCTGTGGGCTGAAACCATTAAGGATGATGGGAAGGCCACCTGACCGGAAACCTAGGCAACAAAAACAGATACGTCCAGAATGAATGCCAGGGGAATCACGCTATTTCAAACACACACTTGTGCAGAGCAGCACTTTAGACTCTAATAAAGTCTATATATAAAGCATTCAGTTTGCTTCAAAGTGAAGATGATGGTAGAAACAGATGTATTATCCATAAAATACTCAAGACACAATAAAAAGTACTTGTATCTTCTCTTTAACACTCTTCATGGCAGCAAATAGAGTGGTTTAGGCTTTTACTCTATGGTTGCTCTAGAATGCAGATACAGCATGTACTCAGGTTCAGTTTCCTAATAGAGTTTTACTGCAAGGAGTTAAGGGTGATTGAAAACTCAAACAAAGCAGGACAATTGCTTCCAGTCAAACAAGGAAACATACACCAAGAATATTCAAAGAAAAACACAATGCCAAAACTGGAATGGCAACAGTGAAGATGAGTTGGCTAGGCCCACAAAGCCAAACAGATATGAGGATAATGAGAGTGATACATCTGGTAAAATAGAAAAACAGTCTCAGCTCATGGAGTGGAAAAACTAAGTTAAACCAGATTTTAGTCCAAACTGCGTGTGTGCATGAGTGTGGCTACACCAGGACTGTAGCCAACAGTAGCATAACACAGCACAGATAAACCATGCCTTCATTAACCATGACATAAGGACAAAAAACAACTTCCACAACAGCATCAACAGCAACATAAACAGCCTTGTGTACGTCTAACAAAATAACTGATTTTGACGACAACATATAATCAGTGACAAGAGCGGTGAAATCATGGCATTAGCCTGCTTCTTCTGCTTGACCCACTATAATTTCACTACAATACAGAAAAGAAAGTCACATCCAGGGTAGAGGAGGAGAAATAGAGCACCATCTAATTCAGGAACCTGCAAAACATCAATATTTATATCCAATGTAAACTTTTATAACTTTTTATGGACTTTCCCAGCAACACGTTGGCCTTTTTAAAAACACTCAACCTCATGTATTTGTTTAATCCTGAGCAGGTAAACAGTTTAACATACAACACACACACACACACACACACACACACACATACACACAGTGACTCACACACTGAAAACACACACGCGCTTTTGGAATTGTGTGTAACACACACTCATGCCCACGCAGACAAAATGGACATGATGGAAAGATGCAAGATCAAAGGTAGTCAGGGATAGGACAATATGAGCTACTGAGTGGCTTACTATATTGTATAGTGTTTGTGTAAATGCTGATTTAGTATGGTATATTTATATATGTGTATGTGTGTGTGTGTGTTTGTGTGTGTGGTGGTGGTGGAATCGTAATGCCACTTTTGCACCAGTAGGGGCTTTACCAAATGAACAAGGCCAAAGGGGAAGTCAAAGCTATTGACAAATTATGCAAAATATATATGAAACATGTCAATGAATTCGATCAGGTCAACTTTTCCTGCACAACATCAATCAGCGTCCCACTTAAAAGTTACTGCTGCGGTACTGCTGCCAACCCTGAAGCACAAGCAAAAGCTCATGAGTGGCAGGGATGTGGGGTGGGAGCAATGAGCGACATAGCAATCCGGCCCTGCTCACTGGTTGGCCGAGGCGTGTAATTACCATAAAGTGTGGTATGATGGGAAAGGAGCACTAGAGAGACTAAAATTAAAGGCCAGAAGAAGGAGAGAATATGAGGTAAGGCAGTACAGTAAAATGCTTGGCGCCTCTAAACTGCTTCTTAAAAGTGACTCTGTAGCCTAACAATAGCTGTTGTGTGTGTTACATTGTCATGGTTGATTGCTTCAACACACCACTGTGGCCTCATCTAATGAGTGCAGAGGGGCAAAGGCATGCTTGATGTGGGGGGTAGGCATACAGTAACTGATGTCACTTGTATCTCTAAAGAACCATTTGCTAGTTTTAGACTGTGACCCCGTTTACACCTGGTGTCTTCATGTGACTTGTTTCTGGATTGTATCCTAATAAGATTTTAATCACATGCATTTACACTTGGAAGTCAAATGCCAGACTGAAATCCATCACCTTACTTTGTGATGAGTAATACACAAATCAGCTCTTATGCAACAACCAATCGCCTGTGCCGCTCTTCATTGTTCTCTTCTATTCAAAAGAAAAGCGCCATTTCTGTCAGTGTTTATAAGGACACAACCATAACCGTCACGAACTGGAGTGTGATGTAGGGAGACTAACAAAAGTGGTGCTTTATTTGAGCTAACTGTCTCATCCAAAGCGAGCTATGGGATTACAATTAAACTTACAAACCCGAAGAGCAGTGAGGCCCACATTAAGTAGTGGCAGTCTGAAGGGCAGCCTCTTCCTTTAGATGAACTGCAGGGGCAGGCGCCATCCCAGTAGTGGGATAACACACCACCTTCCTGCTAATTAGCTAGCTAAGTTAGCTAACAATTTTCGGCTTGCTTGAACCTGTAAACACAACTTATGTTTTGAACATAACTATTACCTAGCTAACACATTTTTTTTAATTGCTCCATAATGTTCTTTTGACTGGGCACAAAGCCAGCAGCTGCTAAGGGTAGCAAGCATAGATAACTGTTTACACCGAACTCAGTCGGTGCATGTAAGCCATTAGCCATGTATGTAAGTATGTAAGTCATTAACCAATCACAAACTACGATGAAACTCACACATATATCCTGTCTATGCAAACACAATAGCTAAAATAATATGCTGATTAGATTTGGTCCAACTTCAGCAAAGCTGCGCTAGTGTGACTAAGCAATAACCCCAGCTAACAAAACCCCAGGGGGCTTGCCAAAAGAGGGCAAATGGGCTCTCGCCCAGGCCTCAGTAGCATGAAGGTGTACGCATCCCTGAGTCTAT
This sequence comes from Bryconaethiops microstoma, assembly GCA_037577275.1. Lineage (NCBI taxonomy): Eukaryota > Metazoa > Chordata > Actinopteri > Characiformes > Alestidae > Bryconaethiops > Bryconaethiops microstoma. Next base: position 10,503,931 of record JBBJLS010000155.1, on the reverse strand, counting down.
GTGCATGCGACTGCATGTCTCTTTGAGTGTGAAACAACATCTCAGTATGTGCATGTTAATGCATTAGTTATTTGGCCTCAGAAAGCCTACCTGCCTATCAGTGCTTAATGCATGTTCACTATGCTTCTTATTGAAAGCTCTCTTCAATATAGAATGCCAGTGTAATGCCATGTCAGTGGGGACCACTGTTTCAGTCCATAGTGCACTGCAATATGTAGTGTGAGCATGACCCATATGTAAAAGACAGTGACTAGTAATGCAAGTAATGAGCAGACCCCTGTACACTCCCTGTTCAGGAAACTGTGCAGTGTGTGTGTGTGTGTGTGTGTAGTGGGAAAAGCGTTCCTCCTCGCAGGTAAACAGCGTAGAGCGTCACTCATTCATTAAGACACACAAGAACGCACACACCTACAAAACAGAACGATCTCTCGTCTTCTCTGGGTACTAAAAATACGCACATGTGGCATTCTTAACGATCGGGTTGGCGAGGCCAAACTTTAGCGCGCACACTGTGTACACACACACACATACAAGCACACACACACACGGAGCACTTTCTCCCTCTCTCTTTCCCATGCACACACCGCACGCATAAAACGGCATAGAGGGGTCGCTGTGGCGCTCCAGGCCGTGCCGTAGGGAACAACGGCAGCAGTGTGGGGCAGTTTTCACGGCACAGCTTGAGGTGGGGTGAGGAGGGGTGAAAACTACAGCACGGGTACAGGTAGCACAGTAATCCGCCGCACCGTGCAGAAGACCACTTTCTCTTGCGCGTCAAACTCTGTACGTCTGTGTCAACGAACCAGTGCACGTGCACGAGAGAAGTCAACACAAAACACACGCGGCCCCAACAGTCTGGTCAGCATCACAGCAATACTCAGCAACATGTCCTGTTTAACAGAAACTCTCAGAATGAATAGTGCATGGTCACTCCAGGAGTTCCAGCAGTTAGAGCGTCAGTAAACAGGAGCAACTAAATATCCAAGCGGAGCGCGAGATTCGAGAAACAAATCTAGGCAAAACAAACCAAACATTCACCCGCGAAGTAAAAACCTGACAATTAAGGAAAACGCACTCAGTGAACACACTCACAGTCTCATGCGCGCGCACCCAGCACGCGGACTTTGTTGTCGTTTTGGTTACTCACCCAATCCACGGTCCGGGACAACTCCGACCGGCCTGTTGCGCGGCGCGCTCCTGCACACCCCGCGCCCCTCCAGCAGCGCCTGCAGGGGTTTGGTCTCTCCGGGTCGCGCCTGGCACGAGAGCCCCGCGCCGCAGCGACCCGTATACACGCCGCACGGCTGGCCCTCGGCGAGTGCGCACGTCATGCAGCAGCCGCAGCCGGGTTCGCGCACGCGCTCCGCGCACTCGCGCGGCAGCGGCTTGCACTGCACGAGCGCGCCCTCGTCGCACGGCTCGCAGTGAACCACGGGGCCCGCGGCGCGCGCCAGGCGGCCGACGGCCGAGGCGGCGGAGGCGGCCGCGAGCA
>JBBJLS010000155.1:10490307-10502339 GCA_037577275.1 Bryconaethiops microstoma | reverse complement strand
TTCTTCTTCTTCTTCTTCTTCTTCTTCTTCTTCTTCTTCTTCTTCTTCTTCTTCTTATTATTATTATTATTATTATTTAATTATTATTATTAATATTATTATTATTATTAGTAGTAGTAGTAGTAGTAATAACAGTGTTGGTCCACCAATGTGATACATGAAGCTGATAAAATGAATGAGTATAAATCTAAGAAAGGTGTACCTAATAAAATGGCTTATAAATGCATTTCAGGAGTAATAATATCTGTCTCAAAATTACATACTTTAGTCTACTTAATTGCAGCTTATGTTGCTGAAAATGCTCCTAAATGCATAACGTTTAGTGTATATTAAAGCACGTAAAAATATAACAAGACATTTTATATTATGAACACATTTTAAAAGTATACTTAAATTTTTCCGTCACAAGGGGTCCTTTGGAAATGAGTTCAGTAATTCATTCTGCTCAGACACAGCCTCCACAGGAGTGCTGAGCTTAGCTGGAGCTGTATTGGGGGTAATGCATATTTGCAATGTATGTTTATAAAACATTAGGTAACGTCTCGCTCACATTCGTTTACTCAGCGGAGGGCCTGATGTCACCAAGTAAGCCTTCAGCAAAAGCTTAAGTCTTTCTCTTTTTAGTCTTTTAACACATGTTTCCATAATCGCACAGCTGTAGTGCAACACAATGCTATGATCTTTCAGGTCGCAACACAGGGTGCTTGTTAAATGTCTTCAAACAATTGCTTTTTTACAATAACATTGTTATTTTTATATTTCTCTAGAGGCTGTGGGCAGCAAGAGGGCAGTCAACACGCCTACCTGACAGTGTCAGGAAAAGAAAGTACCCTCACAACCCTACCGTGGCTACATGAATGAGATCTGAATAAGAATTCTGTAGATGAAAACCATGTCACCCAGATTTTTCTGCTTTGTTTTTGCTCACTTTTTTGTTGCGTTTCAACACAGCTCCATAAAACATCATTTTTACGACCCACAATCTGAGCTTAATGTTTTATGTAATAGTTTGGCAAAAAGTTTATTGCTAAAGTTATTGTGTGCATCTATGCATGTGTGGTCCTAAGGTCCCATTACGGTTCTCTCCACCCTCCCTCTGAATAGTACCAAAAATGGTTCTAGCATTTTTATCACCAGAAACAGTTCTCTTTCTATAAAGAACTTTATATATGAAAATAAATGTTTTATAAAAGTATATGCAATAGGTTCTCCATCATGCAGATCCGTGAATGATGTAGACAATAATAAATAATAATATTGATCACTGAAGTCACTGACCGTCTTAACCTTATAGAGCCAAATGTCATAACCTTATAGAGCCAACTGTAACACATGAAAAGAACCACTTTTTGACTCACAAAGTGCCATTCAATCATTCCAATGGTTCTTTCATTCGTCATGTTTCAATCTAAAACCACAGTCATTACTTGAGAACTTTTATTAGTTCATTCAACTGTGTATCCTCAGACTAATGCATTGTCTTGTGCGTGACCATTCGTTGTGTATGGGGGGTATTCATCTAAATAATGACTGTGTATGTCTACACTTTGGGTATAATTCTGTTGTTGTAATGCAATGCCACCCATTCAGGGCTGATAATTCTATTGCTTTTATGTCTCCAATAAAACTTTGCCCACATCCATAAAAGAAGTCAGTGCCTACTTATTCTTGGTACGCTTTTCAGGAACAAACAAGAACAATGTCTGTTTTCAATTAATCAATGGTATGAGTTCATCCTTGAGGGCTGTGGAGAGTGAATATTTGTGTGTATGTGTTTATGTGTTTATGTGTTTGTGTGTGTGTATGTGTGTGTGTGTGTGTGTGTGTGTGTGTGTGTTAGCTTGCATATTTTTCCTGAGAAACATCTGGTACAGAATTTCATGAACCACTCGAATGAGGCTTTGGCCTTTTCGAGCCAGCAGGGAGTACATCTTTTAACCTTTTATCTCAGACAGAGAGCGAGAGACAGACAGAGACAGAGAGGGACAGAGAGTGAGACGGAGGGAGAGAAACGAAGGGGAGATCATGAAAGAGTTTTGAGTGGCATAAGTAAAGAAGACAAAGAGAGATATTGTGCAGATGACCATGCCTTTGGTTTTGGGAACAACCTTCCACTGACCATGAGTGCACCCACTTCTATTAGTGTTTTAGGCCTCTAAATTGGACGTTCATGGGGCTGTGTCACACTTGGGTTTGTCCTGTACTTCAATGGTAAATTGAACTTTACAGGAGAAGGGACAATTTTCTCATTTTAAAACACTTGTTAATATACCAAATTTCTGTTGGTGTATTTTTCAGGAAATATTCACATAATGTATAGAGCAGCTGGCATTTTCAAATGGTCTTAAAATCTGAGATCCGGTCTACCTCAATTATGTACCATGCTATAAATCATAATTAGAATCATTTTACAGGCCAAGCACACTTGCAGGTATGGGAAATTTGCCTTGTTGAAATCAGTGTTGAATGGACGATATGACGCTACGGAATACAACTAGTAAATACAAATACAAGAAAAAAATACAGTCTGCAGCCACAAAGGGAAAAACAAAATATGCCTACCACACGTGGTGCAAGGAATGACAACTGGTGAACAGTAACTGGGACTAGGTGTGATAAAAAGGTGTCAGAACACACAGTGCTGCTATATGTGAACATCATATTTATTGCTGTTAAACTCTGTGCCTGTTAAAATACTGTATTCATCCAGACTGTAGCTATTGTTGATCGCACTGAATGTTTACACTTTACACTTTACTTTAGACTTTACACTTTATGTTGACTTGTGTTTCTTGCACACTTTTGTGTCCGGTTTGCTCTTGTGGTCTTGTGCTGTTCTGTTCTTTTCTACTCTTGTGTTGCGCCTTGGTCCTGGAGGCACGTTATCTCTTTTCACTGTGTACTGTGTGTGTATGGTCGAAATGACAGTAAAACCTACTTCACTACTTGACTTGATTTGACAGTGCATTACACCTTGCTGTATTTGGCGCTGCATGGCTGCAGCTTGGTTACAATGGGCATGTGAGCCTGAGAACTGGTCTATGGACTAATGAAACAACGTGGCCTGATCTGATGAAGCATCATGTGGATGTGCTGGATGCATGTGCAACATTTTTCTGGGGAAGAGACGGCACCAGTATGCACTATGGAAAGAAAGCAAGCTGGCTGAGGCAGTGTGATGCTCTGCAGAGCGTTCTGCTGGGTAACCTTGAGTCCTGGCACTCATGTAGATGTTATATTGACTCGTACCATCTACATAAACACTGTTGCACATTCCCTTGTTGAAGTACGCTCCTTCTTGGTAACAATGTATCCTAATGGCAAGTGAGCTCTTTCAATAGGTAATGCTACCTGTCACACTGCAAAAATTGTTCAGGAATTGTTTGAGGAACATGACAGATTCCAAGGTGTTGACTTGGCCTCCAAATTTCACAATATTAAGCAGACTGTTTGAATCGGCAGATCGGTGTATATAGAAAATAATTACAACAGTGTAGGTCAGTTGGCGAAGGGAAAACTCAGGATCTTCTAACACATTTTACCTGTTTTGAGAGCCAACCTGCCTCAATCAACCCACAAAAATATTTGTTAAACAATGACCCAAACCCTGCCCAACAAACAATGTTTCTGTAAGTTATGTACAACTCATTTATCATTTGTATTATTATTTTTTGAGACGCCCGGCTAACACCTGCAAAATTTTCTAATAAGCTGAACCGAGCCCTCCCCATAGGCCAGGCCATGCCTCACTATAAAGCAAAATATATGTTATAGTTTATGTATATGATTGTTTCAATCGTCAAATAAAACATGGAGTGTCTGTTACAAGTTTCAGACCTCAACTAATCTAGAATAGCCAAAACTACATAGAGGAGCTATACGCATGTTTTTTTTTCCTAGTTTTTTTTATCATTGGTATTCATGATCCAAACTGATAACACATGGTTCACCACTATCAGCTGGCATATAAAAGGTGCAAGTACACAGATACTCCACTGAAATACATTGGTCAGCTATTGTGTTTACTTTTTGCACCTTAACAGCTTGTACATATGTCCTCATTTCAGTTCTTCTCATAACTGAATAACAAGTATATTTGTTTAAAAGCAAATAGTAAAAAATTCATAACAGTTGGTGAACAAACCTTAAGACTAACAAGTAAATAATGAATAATGTGTACAAGGAGTAAAATGTGCTTTAAATTGTATATAAAATGTATTTATTTACTTACTATCACTACGGAAAGAGCTCCATGTTGAAGGCAGGCTTAGTGGCTGTGGGTGAGTGTGATTTATTTGGGGCCTGCATGGTCTCGGGTTGGACCACAAGCCCAGCAGGATGGCTCGCCTATGCCTAGCTATAATTCACTCAGATAGGGTAAATGCTCTCTGCAGGGTTCCTGGCTTGAACTGCACTGGACCACAGCATGCACAATGTCATGCTCTACTCAGCCTTAGCAAATGAATAGGAGTGCTCATAAAACATGCTCACATGTGCATATATACACACACAAACTCAGGGTTGATCTTGTGCAATCATTAACCAGCAATCATTAACCAGCAACCACTAACCGAAATCAAATAAGAGATAAGAGCTTTGCTCCAAATACAAAGAGTAATGGGACTTGAATTTGCAAGCAGACATTCTATTCAGCACAACATACAGTTTATGTCTAAAAGTATGCAGACACCCCCATTGCTGGCACAGGCATTCAGTTGCACATACACAGGGTATATAATCTCCTTAGAAAAACACATATTTTAGACAATCCAAAGTACTGACAAGTCAGTATCTTTTGGATACGTTAGAGTAAGGTTTGGGAAGTAGAACTAAGCATACTGTGGCAATACTTGACCTCACAGGGATTCTGTTCACACCTGGTAGCAATATGCATTTAATATGAGGTCAAATGCATCTGTCACTCAAAACACCTATAGGAAGTGGTCAGAGATCCATATGACCATATAACACATACATGCCCTGATTTGTCCCTAGCAACAACAAAGGACTGCCTGATTAATGGAATCATCAACTGTGCCATCACCTTTTTTCATTGCCTCCCCATCAGTTTATTAATAAGCCATGTTAACAATCCATGTCTGACACGTGTCCATGGGTTTATAACAGCCTGTACATGTACACGAACAAGGACTTCCATAGCCATTTTAGCAAATGGCTATATATTTTGCTGTCAAATTACTCGAGCTAGATGTTAAAACCTGGTATGAACAAGTTTTAATGCTCTGGTGGCTGAATGCCACAATGATCTCATAGCAATGTTGCGACATCTAGTATAAAGCCCTTCTAGAAGATTAGAGATTGGAACTGCAGTAAGGATAGAACAGACTATCTGACAATACTTTTAACTTCAGGAAAAACGTTGGATGAGCTGGTGTCTACAAACCTTTGGAACAAAGTACGGTATGTGTGTAACACAGAACCGCAGAGGAGCAACATCCATTCACACCATCACTACATGTTGATAATATAATCAAAAAGTACTTGTTTTTTGCTTTTGCGAACAAAATGCCAGAACGAACAAAAAAGTTCAGTAGAGGCTGGGGCCCTCAGACCCCCATGTCTACATTTGGTGTGAGGCAGTTTTTTTGAGCCAACCATTTAGATTGACGCTTCACCATGCCACACTTTATTTGCATTTGAGAAAGTCTGTCTCCCTGTCACTTGTCGTTTGTCGCGAACTTGCAGCTACAGATTGCCTCCTTCCATAGGAAATGACTGCAAGACAGTCACTCTGTTGTCTGCTACATACGTTACTCAGCATAATGTTGCATAACAGGATGAGAACCAAACGAGTTGTTGACAGTGATGTTAACAGTAACCTAACACTGTCATTCCAGAGTAATTACTAAAAATAAATCCATTGTGCAAAACCAACAGCACATCTGCATGCAGGCCGGATGGACTTGTAAACATTTCAAAAAACTGTTTGATGCAAGGATGCGTGAACACAAGAACTGAAGAAAATAAACCAGGCTATTTGTCCTTCGTAGGGGGAATTTTTTTCCAAAAGAAGCTACTAAGAAACATCCAGGGAATGCCCCCCAAGACACATACACAAGCAAACACAGTCAAACACTACTCAACTCTATGATCCAAACACAATGACACACTCAGCCTGAGACAATTAACAGGTGCCCAGTGTGGCATACGAGAAATCCCGCCTCCACTCCACACTGATCACATCCAGATGCATACAAGCACACACATATGCGTGGTGTCACTCTTGAAACATGCTATATATGACAGATTGTTTAAAGGTGGGGTGTTAAAATAGACTGGTGAACAAACCCATTTTCTTTAGGTCTGGTTTATATGCACATGTGTGTCTGCATGTCTGAGCGGTGCTGCTGCGGAGTGACAGATGGCCTTTTTGTGTATGAGTGGGGGTGACAGATTGTATAAAAAAGTTAATGCACACCCCTGCTACATTAGTGCACGTATATGCAGGTGTCTCTTGGGCATATGCAGTCCTGCACATTTCACTCTACACTTTGCGCTCCCCTCCTCCATTCATTCCCATGGTAAAGTTTCTGTGAGGTGCACACACTGAAAAAATAGGTCTTTGAACTGACATGATTGTACTGTGTGAATTAAAACCGAAAACTGAAAGACAGCAACTGTCTTTGTGTAATGTACTTTACTGACTCATTGACACATATATGAATCATGTCAATACAAAGCACAATTTTTTTCAGCGCATGATGTGGTTCGAGGGGCACTGCACTGGGAACAAAGAGAAAGAATTGAGGCCCTAGGCTCTTTCGGCCTGGTACTACCAGCATATGGAGACAGTTTCTGTCTCCCATGAAACACCTCCCAAGGACTGCTTGGAAAGATGAGTAGTGTAATCTTCTTTGCACAGAAATCAAAGTTTTCCATTGCGTTGGGAACATCAAGGACAAACCACGTTCCTGATTTACTCACACAAGCAAAGGACTGGCAATCAGCTTGCTGATCAAAAATGTTCAGGAATGTGTACATGTATGTATACACACATGATGGTGTGTATACACACATGATGCAGGATGAGAGCTTGGAAGTGACGCTAACGTTGTATAAATAAACAGGAAACTTTCATTCTTCCAAGACACAAACACTGTATACACTACATACATGTATGCATGTTTACATGTGTATGTACTGCTTGTATACAATACAATACTAGTAACAAGATGACTACAGATTTTATCGGGGGTCAGTTTCAACGGGTCAACAAGATTACTGTTATCTCAGCGTGTTTGGTGGCTGGGTTATTCTCAGCCCAAGATTGATACTGATGTTTATAAAAACTACCATGTTACTAAGGCCACCCAGATACAGCCTCTTGGCATTTCAAAGCTTGACTAAAGGTCTTCAAGTGCAGACCACCAGGCTATTGCAACTGATCCAGAATGCAACAGCACTGCTTATCTTCGCATTAAGGGTTCCCTTGTCTGGAGTCCTGTTGGTCCCCACATCAGATTTAAAACCCTGATGCCAAAAGTGTACCAGTCCCTTCCTACTTGATGACAATGGCTAAAGGCTGATCTGTATATAGAGCCCTTCAAGCTTCAAGTATCGCATGGAAGATTCTTGTCTGTCCTGGCACTCAACTATCTGTCTGATGTGCAGAATTACTCTCTGTCTTCAAATGCCACTTGAAGAGCTATCTCCATTGTTTTATTGCATTATTGTAGCACTTTTTAAAAACACTATGCTATGTCTTATGAATGTGATTGTGTATCTTTCTTTTGTTTTAAGTATCAGCCCTGCCTCAGGTTATTGGCAGCCTTTTAGCTTGATGATATTTGCTCTAGTCATACATTTGAGTGGTAAGATACTCTGAATAACAGCATCTGCCATAATGTCATATATATGTCATATATAACGTAGAGTTCTGGAAATGATCCAGCACTCAACACCCAGATTACCTGACCAGCAATTAGGAGTTTGTAAGTAGTTACAAGCTGATCTGTCTAATATTAAAAAAGAGTTTTCTCCCAAAGAGGAGAAATATTTTCCCAGCCCTGGTCTTACAGTGCCCTTGCTCTGGACATTTTTCCTGCACACCCAAGAAAGGTGTGTTAATTGGTTGATAAATTTAATCAGATGTGTTAAGAACAGAGAAAACACTAAAATGTGCAGAACTGGGGGCTCTCCGGCCAGGGTACAGTGGTTCCAGGGTACCATGGAACCACTGACATAGATGCCAATAAATATGTTTCTTTGTGTTTTTTGCTGTTCAATGAGTTGATTTATTCATTATTTATCGGAGAATCTTATGAGGTATGGGAGGTGGGGGTGGGGGGTTGCTGGAGTCCATCCCAGTGCTCACAGAGCAACACTCAAGAAAGGCACCATGGTGGACAAAATCAGGTGAAAAAACATTTCCAATTAACATTACCCGCATCCACAGAGGACATGTAATATTGCACAGAAAGGACCCCGGCTGAACCTAGGACCTTCTCACTGTGAGACAACAGTGAAAACTATTTTTTTCACTGCTTGGCCAGAAGTGATCCAATTATAGCCATCAAGGCATGGACTCCACAAGACCTCTGCAGGTGTGCTCTGGTAGCTGATGCCAAAATGTTAGCAACAGATCCTTTTAAGCCCTGTAAGTTGTGAGACAGGCCTTTTTTGGAACAGACTAGTTTGTCCAGCGTATCCCACAGATGCTCAATTGGCCAACACTTGGTCATGTTCCTGAAACCAATTTGTGTCATGTGGCAGGGTGCAACATCCTGCTGAAAGTGGTCACTGCCTTGTCATGATAGGATGTGCTTGGTCTGCAACAATACTTAGATAGTGAAATAGTAACATCTACATAAATCCCAGCAGAACACTGACCAGAGCATCACACTGCCTCCAATGACTTGCCTTTTTCCCACAGTTCATCCTGGTGCCATCTCTTCCCACACACACTCGGCTGTCCACATGACATAAAAAAAGTGATTCATAAGATCAAGCCACCTTATTCCATTGTGCCATGGTCCAGTTCTGATGCTCACCTGCCCATTATTTCAGCAGTGGATAGGGGTCACCATGGGTGCCCTGACCAGTCTTCAGCTACATAACCACACATGCATAGCATGTCATAGCATGCATTAACATTTTTAAAATAATGTGCTACAGTGGCTTTTCTGTACGATAGTAGTAGACAGACAAGTCTCATGCGCATCAATGAGCCCTGGGGGCCCATGACCCTTTTCGCCAATATACTAGTTTTCTTTTCTTGGACCACTTTTGGTGGGTACTAACAACTACATACTGGGAACACCCCACAAGACCTGTTGTTTTTGAAGATGCTCCGACTCAGTCATCTAGCCATCACAATCTTGCCCGTTTCAAAGTCACTCAGATCCGTATGCTTACTGTTATCCGTAGAACTGACTGTTCATTTAATGCCAATATATCCCATCCCTTGACAGACGCAAGGTATAATCAACATGATTAATTTCACCTGTCAGTGGTTTTAATGTTATGGCTGATGTGTGTCCATCAGATTGAGAGAAAGAACCTCACAACCTCATCATTCCAGCCTAGAACCAAGAGTAACTTTTTTGACTATCAAGTGTCCTCACTTTAACCCTCTGCAAAATAGTCTCGAAATCTGATACATATGAGTTGTGATTTTTATAGGCCATTAATCTGGACGTGATGATCCAGAGCAATTAGTGTAAGTGAACAGCAGAAGTAAACAGCTATATCCTGTGTCTTCTCTGGTATGTGCGTGCTGCATGCGTGCGTGACACGCTTGATTTAGATGGGCTATATTATCAGCGTTGGCTCGCCAAATTCTTGAAGATTCGTTTTTTTTCCCCTGATAACTTGGACTGCTCACTCATCGCTCGGCTGCGCAATGACAGGGGCTTTCCCCCGGAGAGCCATAAAAACTCGTTACTTTTTACTAGTCACAATTTTTCATTAAAGTAAATTCCTTTCTGCAGAGGCAAAGAGACAGAAAGGGAGAGGAAGGAAAAAAGCTCACGTTTAATGAAAGCGCTTGATTTATGGTATGTTTTTGGTCGTAAGAAGAAACAGTCTGGAGGTGGGAGTATGCAGTAAGATCCAGTAAATGCAGGGGGAAAAAATGAATTTAAATGAAGCATGATCTTGATGACAGAGCCACCGCCCCCCCCCCACACACACACACACCCCTCCACACACCTTCAACCCATCAACTCTGCATTGTGGTGAGCATCTAATTGCTTTATAGGAAAAGCCACAAGCCTTTAGGAGAGTGCACTGGCCTATCTGTCTGTGACGCCTCAGGAGGAAATTGCTCCACAGATTTTGTGGGACGTCAGCCTATGATTGAAGATGATATCGTTAAAGAAGATTAAAACAACCCAGTCTGTCCATCCAAGATGGTGTGAGGAAATGCAATCACACGCAGCAGGTGGTTGAGGTCATGCAGTACATTGTACATGTTTTGTCCGCACTCACTGACCTTATTTTTTCCTTATTTGTTTCTTCTTCATTTTTGTTCTGTCTACAAAACTCAGAAGACGACTTGCTTTCCCGGGGGCATGTCACCACTCACTAAGTGAATCACTGTTTACTCACAAACACACACACAACGCTGAAGCTGAAACTAGGTGATGTCATTTCTCAGACTATGGACCATTTCTCAGGTTATGGGCTGTAATTGTTGTCACTTGATTTTACTTGAATTTGTAATTTGACTTGAATTTGTAATCTGTCATGAAGCGGAATGTCTTGCTTAGCTGGCTAATTTTAAACTTAGTTCAGTCTCATCCTGGATTTCCCGACGCACAACAGCCCTATCAACCGTAAATCAGCTTCATCTCGGCTGATGCAGATTTTTTACAACCTTTCGGTGGTGCTCTTGTTCTTAAGTCCACAGAAATCTAAAATTAACAGCTTCTTGGCGTTTGTTAGCACCACTGAAAACGGTGTGAGCTCCCCAAATGAAATCTCATTTTGCTGGCTTTTTTCATTGAAATGCTTCATTCGACTTAACACAGAAGTGGAAAGCTGCATCATTTTCATCATCTATACATTCAAGCTGCAAAATGGGAAAAAACACAGATGTGCGACAAGCTTGTGAGCAACAAGCTAGCCAGATGATGTAATTTGAGTCACAACTTTTACATTTAATGTCCGATTTGAACTGATGTTTTATAAACTGCTCATTTTGAACTGGTCATTTTCTCCACCAATATTTCTTTGAAGATCTAGCCAGCTGTCTCAACGTGTCTGATTACAACTTTATTAGCTTAGCAATAGAACACTACATTAAAGTTCTGTATTTACTTTGACTATATAAGAGCTATGCGAGGCAATTTGAGTTCTGGAGAGCACAGTGTGACACTCAAGCAGAATTTAGACTAGTTTTAATCATATATTAACTTTAACATTCCAACTGAAATGATTTGTGTTTATTCAGTGAAGTAATGAGCTGATGTAGGAGTGTCTCTGGGGGGCTGGCACGCATGCAGGCCTGCATACACTGCGGCACTGCGGGAGCAGCACTATCCACCGTGGCCTGTACCGTCGCTGCAATGAGTCTACAGTGATTAGGGGTTTGTCTGGGGTCATTCAGAAGAACTGAACATTCATAACCACCTCTTGGCCAAACGTGACTAAAATCTGGAAGGATTAAGGGGATGACTCTAATGATACATTGTGCAAATCATCTTCTTTATTTTCAGTGTGTGTGTGTGTACTTTCCATTTGTTAATGTTTATACTCCGATGTTTTTACGGGCAAAGCATCTCTCTCTGTTGATTCAAAACAGAAAATTTGTGTGTGTGTGTCCATGTGTGTGTGTGTGGGTTGCTCTAAAGTGATTTGTAATGATATGCTATTCTGTGTGTACAGTGTGTATTTGTGCTCGTAGTGAGACGTAAGGAACATACTCTCATTAAGTTAAAAGAACAGCCTTCCACCACAAAGTGCATGTTTCAGCACACACGCAGACACACATTGACACACACACACACACACACACACACACACACACACACACACACACACACACACACACACACACACACACGCACACA
>JBBJLS010000155.1:10449910-10471232 GCA_037577275.1 Bryconaethiops microstoma | reverse complement strand
TCTGAAACCAAACCTGTGTTCTTCTAACCAGCTCACAAAATATCAACTCCTTTTTAGAAAAAAGGAAATCTTGATACGTTTTTTTACTGCTTTCTTGTTCGTTTGAGTTTATTCTAATGTTCACTTGTGTTTTTGCTGGCAGAAAGAAACTTACTGCTGATATAAACAGATTCAAACTATTTTCATAGGTGCCTAAGACTTTTGCACAGTACCTTACACATACAAGAGATTTAGGGTCATTAGTATAAGCTTAAGGTCATTTACAATTAGCTTCAATATTTCAAAATGCAATGTTTGTTAGTAAATACATTTGTGCATTAGCACTGGGAGTTGGCATCATCTTTGATCTGTACAAACCAGAGAGTTGAAATGGAGACAGTTTTAGTGTTTTATAAATGAAAAATATTTCAGTTTAATCCAATTTCTACAATAAAAAGTCTTTAAAATGTATTTCACAGGCAGACAGAACAACAGAAGTATAAAAGGTAAAACATGGAAGGTGCCATTAAAATAAGGTATAAACACAGCAGTACCAAAAAAAATGTGTGCATGCTGCCCCCTATAGGTCACAAGAGTAAGTTCACGAGTCCACAAGTTCTTTTAAAAGTAAAACAGATCCAAAAGACCACCAAGCCAACATAAATAGGCAGCAAATATTAAACCAGCATTGTTAAAGGGTCTTTATAAGTCTGAAACTCTAATGGGCCTTTATAGGGTCTGAAGTTTTTTTATTCTTATAATGAACCACTGATACTAATCAGCAATACATTATAAAAATACATTTGGATAATAAGTATCTATATTAAAAAAAGAATTAAAAAAAGAACTGAAGAATATATGCAGAGTTTATTAATACTCTTACATTATCTACACTTATTTACATTTTACCAGAAACACATACCATATAGGCACAATTTTCCGGTTTCCCATTACTCACAGTATCCCACCCGTTGCTGCACAACTGATACCCTCCACACATCAGTGGAAAGAAACCACCATAAAAAGCTTACATGATTTAGGTTGTGGATCATTTTTGGCAGCAGTGATCTTAACAATGGTAGCAATGCTGTGTTTTGTTGTTGTTTTTTAAACAACTCTAGTCACTGATGGGTTAAGATTAGTCAAAAAAACTTCTAGAGGTCAGAAAGTGGCTCAGAAACTGAATGAACAAACAATAATGAACAAACAATGAACAATAATCTTCAAATGTGCTAACAACAAGGCAAGAGTCTTATAAACTAAATAAAATAAAAACAACTATGCTGCTGCGCCCTATACACTCAAAATAGCTGCTGTCAATTATTGAAGGTATAAGATAGATATGTCCCTAATAAACAACAGCATACTGATTCACCTTCAATTGCTTCTAGGGATGCACGAACAGAATCAGGCAAAACTGGAATGAGCAGATTTTCGAACACATCGCAATCATCCGATTTATTTTGATATTGGCCAACGTTTTAATTTAATGAGGTAAATATCATGTGGCAACTCGTGCTGCATTTGAAAGGAAACAAAAAAGTTTGTAAAACTGCTGAAAATGTATAAAAGATGTATTTATTATTTTGTTTTTGACTGATCTGTGTTGTAATTTAAAGAAGTAAATAACATGCTGTGCTGCTGCTGCTACACCTGTGTCAGACAATAATTATTCAAGATTCACTGTCTTAATGTGTCACCTTTTACTTTAGATAGAACAATGAATTTGTTTCATGTTAATTAATAAGGACACTGCTTATTAATTTAAGATTTTCAGATGTCAATTAGCTCCATTAAAGATCATGTTATTCATATTTTGAATTTGGCTTACAGAAAGTAGTAGAAACGTGCTTATTTTTCCATGTGTTCATGAAACATTAGCACATTACTTATTTTTTTTATTTTTAGCACATTACTTACTTAACGCATTACTTACATGAAATATTTAATGTTACATGTCAAACATGCACTTTTTAAGAAGAATCAAATGTGTAAAGTGATTTGTATCCTAATAATCAGACAAAAAAAATGCAAGCAGTTTTAACTGGTCATACTAATTCATGATCAGTGCATCCCTACATTGCACACTGGTATAATATTTTGAAGATATCAATAAACAGCATTCGGTCAGTAGTTCACTTAGTACTTATACAAATGTAAACTAAAACATAGAAAACATTTTATAGAGATTATACACCGAGAATCCAGTTTCCATTTTTGTCCTGAGTGAAGCTCAGACATAGATGTCTGACTGGAGAGGTGTGTTTTGGAGACGTTTGGATCGCTCACGCCTTTCTGCTTCATACCGAGCACGCTCCGTGTGGATGTGTTTAACATTTTGGATCGTTTTAAAAGTAAAAAAGGTCCCCACAGCATACAAAATGGTTGTAATGATTCCAAACAATGCCACGGCTGCATCAGCGCCACCCACGTTACAGTTCATCCAGGTGTATCCATTGCGAGCATAAAGTCTTTCACGCTTCAAGCATACGTCCGTTGAGTTCACGCTGATCACAAAGTGCAGATACAAACCCACCGCAACCACATAGATCACAGCTCCTATCAGCTGGAAGGCAAACTGACCGATCAGGAGCTTCTGAGGAAGAACATGGGCAGGCTTGTTGCCAGACACAACAAATAAAAGCGAAAGAACACCAAAAGTCAGACTGAAGGCCACACCTCCATACACTCCAGGTGCTCTCATCTGTCCGAACTGCATGTCCAGGTCACGCACCTGCTGAAGCTCCGTCCCTTCAAATGGGATGAGTACGTCCACAAAGCTTCCACCTCCAAAATTCATTGCCGACATGCCTGACAAGGTCACATGGGCAGCCACGAGGCAGAACAGCACCAACACATTGGTCAGGGTGGCACATATTAGCACAATACCTGAAATGTACACACATTTTTATATTACACACACACACACATACATAAATATACACACACACACACACACACACACACACACAGTAAGCTAAACTACACAATCCATGCTGTCTCATATGAAGGGCCACAAATGCTTTGTAGAAGTGAGTTTAGTATTTAAATGTACCACCAACAATTTAATTTCCTAATTAACTGCATACAATGTTTTACAAAAACAAATCACAATGCTGCTGTCCTGACACACTCTAAAAAGACTGAATAGGAAAGAATAGGAAGATGTACCCCTAATTAACAATTTATATTTGGGTACTTCTACTTGGGATTCATGATCATTGATGGCCAGGATTGGAATCAGTGTATTTTGCTCAAAACACACAAACTGTAATCAAACAATTTCTTTTGATTTTGTCTGATTTATATTGCAATTTAATTAGTTAACACATGATAATTAAACACCCTTATGGTGCATTTGTACTGTTTGTATTACTCATTATATTACAGCTGTATGAATACAGACGAGATGCAGAATGCAGAATGTCAAATATGAACAACACAGCTGTGTAAGACAAGACGTAATGTAGTCAGAATTAGTGAGAGAAAGAGAAAGCCTTTTCAGAGACTATTGTATGTGTCACTATGCTACAACCTGAGCTTGGCAAACCAGTTCAACCAGTTCAAAAGACGGAAAAAGGAAACACACAGTATCTTAGGGCGTGGTCTAGGCACATAGAGAAAACAAATCTCTGTATCACGTTCTCAAATAATCTATACAATTACATTTTCTTCCTACGGCTAATAAAATAAATGCTAAGTAATAAGGAACATGATGAGCAATAAATATAGACATGATCAGTTCCCTGTGGCCTTCTTTGTACCCTGACCCTCAGTTCCTGAAAACACTCACCTCTTCTGGAGCAAATGTGTGTACACTTTGACTCATGGGCTTCTTCTGAAGGCCCTCTCCTTGAATGTCTGGGATTCTCTGAGGAGGTTCTGGGGTACAATTGAGATAGAACAAAATGGGTTATTTGAATGGTACTGCTAATAATAATAATAATAATAATAATAATAATAATAATAATACAGAGATTCTCATCTAACATTGTTTCATTCCAGTTTGATTCTATGCTTGCTGGCATTTAGAAAGGGTCAAAACTGCTGGTGAATGGCCATGTATATATAACCCCATGTATATATAGCCAAATATACATATCCAAATATATATTTTATATATCTAAAATTACATGAAAATAAAGACACTTGATGGTACTTGAGGAGGCTGATGATCTTGTTCAAGAGCGCATTTGCACTTGTCAAACACTCCACACACACACACACACACACACACCTGTAGCTGGACGGTGGTCTGTGGTTGTTTTGGTCTCGTCGTGGTCGTCTTTCTCCGTGTGTTCCTTCGTTCTTCTCACTTTGCCCCCTCTGCCTTCTGGGCTGATCACCCATAGCGAAATTACTGCAGAAAACAACTATGTTGAGCCTCCATGATCAACTTAACCACCATTACACTGCTCTAAACGCAACCTTTGGACCCCCTAAGGGGAAGTCTCATCGAAGGAAAACGGTTCGGGAAAGGAAAAGTCGAAAATAAAAGCGTTTACTAACCGTCTGGAAAGGTTTACTTACGTTAAAAGAAGGAACGTGTACCTGAACTACACTCAAAAGTAAACTCTGAGACGAAAACAGCTTATGTTTTGGCTATTTTGCTTCGGAAAACGAGTCATGATATTCGGAAAAACGCCACAGAAATCTCACAGAGACACGCTACAGTGTTACTCTGCCCTTTCCACAAATTATGACCCTCATTAAATACTTTAAACGTCTCATATAAAACAAACTGAGAACTTACAGGTTTGAAGTTAATGTTTCTCATTTGTTTCTCTCGACCTCAAATCTCCTGGTGTATCGCTTCATGAAGCTCCTCCCCCTCTCCGAAGTCTCGATCACCTGACACACCTGAAAGGAGGGGCGGGGCACAGGTGTACTGAGAAGTACTGAGTGCTTACTGGTTTCTGACACTGGATCTACTGATATGGGGGCTCTTGAATAGCCTCAGTGTTGGACAGATCCGCCTCTCTCTCTTTTGCGTTGCGTCAGTGCTGGGGCATCAGCATTGTTGACAAAAGTCTGTGAAAGAGAAAGGGGCTCATTAGCATGCAGATTGTGCAAAACTGAGTCACAATGCTGGAGCACAAAGCCCCAAACAGAAAATACACCAACACTGCAGTAACAGCATTTCATGTACACTACATGGACAAAAGTATTGTGACAAACTGTTTTTTTCAGGGTTTGGGCAAGGTACCTTACTTATAGTGAAGGGTAATCTTAATGCTTCAGCATACCAAGACATTTTAGACAACGCCATGCTTCCAACTTTGTGGACAGTTTGGGGAAGATTCTTTTCTTTTCCAGCATGACTGTGTCCCAGTGTATAAAGCAAGCACCATAAAGACATGGCTGGATGAGTTCAGTGTGGAAGAACTTGACTGGCCTGCACAGAGCCCTGAACTCAACACCATCCAACACCTTTGGGATGAACTGGAACAGAGATTGTGAGCCAGGCTTTCTTGTCCAACATCAGTGCCTGACCTCAAAAATGCTCTACAGAACGAATGGGCACAATTTCCTGCATATATGGGTCATGGGTCAGTTAAAACACCTTTGTTCAAGGCTGGTAAATTAAACGGTAAGCAATAAGGAAAATGATGAGCAAAAAATATAGACAATGTAAACTCCCTGTGGCCTTCTTTGTACCCTCACTCTCAGTTCTTGAAAACACTCACCCCTTCCTGAGCAAATGTGACTCATGCTCTTCGTCTGAAAGCCCTCTCCTTGCAAGTTAGGTATGCCTGGATGAACCTCTGGGTTCATTTGTGATAGAACAAAATAGGTTATTTAAATGGTATTAATAATAATATTATAGAGATTCTAACATTGTTTAATTTTAGTTTGCTTTTGTGCTCACATCTACGTTACACTGTGTTTCATTTCAGCTCGCTTCTTTGTTCATATATAGTGTATGGAGTCATTTGAGGTTCACCAGTGGTTTGTGTGGTCTTTCTTTTATCTCTGATCAGTCAATATATGTGTTTCGTCTGATGTTTTCTGTAGTTGCAGTGGGGCTACAAGGCTTGTATGTAAAGAAAGCTTGGGGTAAATAGAAACTTGTAAACCCTTCATTTTACAAAGAGCTGTCCCTTTAACTTACTAATTACTGATTGGTTCCCAGCCCTGCAAACTCTCTGATCTAAAGCAGTGTGTCACTGAATAATGAGGAATAATGTGCTAAGTAAGCTGCACTCACAGTTGTTCTTATTCATTTGGCTTGCTGTGTTTTTGAATTTCGGGCTTATATTCTGGCAGTGGGTGAAAGGTGAGTGTGATTTTAGTGTAGCCTAAAGCCTTACGTGGGTACATGTATTGTTACCTGAATGAAATTCTAGTTCACACATGAATTGTTGGTATCAAAAAAAGCTTGAGGAAGAGTAAGAAAGTTTTCAAATACTGAGTTTCCTATCAAACTACAGTGATATTTCTGTGCAACCAGTATCTGGCATAAGAACTGAAGTTTCTTAGATGCTTTTCTTTAAGTGCTGTTTGTCTAAAATGCTAAAAAGGAGAGCTGAAGAAGCCAAAGCATCCGGATTCTGTCTTACTGAGTGAAATGGAACTGTATACAAACTGTATGAATACACACTCATTAAAAAGGTACTAAACTTTCACTGGGGTAATATCTTCAAGGGTATTACTGCATAACCTTTAGTTAGAGAAGATAATTATACCATAATTCATTGCACCCAACTTGAGGTTTTCTACTTTATTTTAAAAACATTATGAAAAGGTACAAACATGCACCAGGCCAACAGGGGCGCATGGTGGCCTGGTAGTCAGGGAGTTGCCCCAGTGATTGTAAGGCCATGGGTTTGAATCCCAGTGGCATCACTGAGTTATGGCTGGCCATGTTAGCTCTAGATGAAACACTTTACAAACATTTCTTCTAATTAGGCATAGTGTGTACTTTTTGACTGGCCAAGTGTGTTCTGTTGAACCCTTTCATAGTTGTAGTGTTGTAAGAAGATGGATGGTGGTTTTGAGGACCTTGAGCTACGAGCAGCTCAGCGAGAATACCTGGACTTTCTGGATGATGATGTGAGTACCCTCCTGTACCTTTGCTAATATTTAATGGTTTATAACTCAAACACAAAACCTTGTTAGATCAAAACAGCAGAAATAATTTTTTTTGTGCTTCCTACATCTGTCTAGCAGTGAGAGTAATGACTGTTTGTTGTGGTCTTCTACAAAGTTTAATCATGCCACACTGTCATGACCCTGCTTGAACATCATTTATGTTTTTGACAGCAAGATCAGGGAGTGTATCATGAGAAGGTCAGAAGCATGGTGTCTGAAGGCCAGTCTCGCCTCATCATCAATATAAATGACCTGCGGCGGAGGAATGAAAAACGAGCCAAAGAGTTAGTAGCCCTGTCTGCATCACTGTAAAAGTGTATTTGTCTAAATGCAGGATCCTACTGTGTGTTTCAAATGGAGAGGTTCAGGGAACATAGGGTGCCGTCAAACCTTTCGGAATTTGCAATCATTCTAGCTAGGATATAATGATGGCAAAATTATTACCTAGATAGTAATGCAAGTTTTGGTATTGGCCTTCTCCCCAATAGACTGCTGACGAACGCCTTTAGTGAGCTGATTGCGTTCCAGAAAGCTCTAAAGGACCTGGTGTCTTCCATTGATGCAACCTATGCCAAACAGTTTGATGAGTTCCATGTTGGGTTCGAGGGAAGCTTTGGGAACAAGCATGTGTCGCCACGTACCCTGAGTGCAAGGTTTTTGGGCAATCTGGTCTGTGTTGAGGGCATTGTGACAAAGTGTAAGTAATGCTTTCCTAAGTATGTGTAAGTACAAGGTAAATCAGAAGTCAAGAACTACCCTGTATCTGTTGGACACTTTAAAATTTGATCTCATTTACATTATGTATTATATGTTCCTGTCCACAACTCCATCTGAAGTTTTATAGGAAAACTAATTACGTCTGTAAATATTACTTGCAGTGGTGGGTGTCCAAATCTGGTCCTGGATGACCAATGTCCAGAACTATTTTGTCATTTCCCTGCTCAGGCACACCTGATTCAACTCCCCTGTTAACCATTAGCTTTACACACTGACTTGGCTGGACACTGGTCCTTCAGGACCCTTTACCAGAGTGAGATTTTTTTCCCCCACTGTCAAAGGGTTAAAATTCTTGTCTCTGGCATTCATGTTGTAATGAATGGAGACCGAATCTTTGTTTCGTTGATTTTGTTTGATGACCAGTGCAAGTTATTTTGAAGTCATTGTTTAGGTCAGTAGCTGTCAAGATTGACACAAAGATTTTTCCAATGATTGTGTATCAACGTTCTCTCCCTACAATACCCATTATGCACTATGCAAACACCAAACATGAAGCATTTTATTGTTCCAGGTTCACTGGTCAGACCAAAGATCATGCGTAGTGTTCACTACTGTCCAGCCACAAAGAAAATCCTGGAGAGGAAATACACTGATCTCACTTCGCTGGATGCTTTCCCTTCTAGTGCTATCTATCCCACTAAGGTATTCCTAACTCTATATGGCTTTTAAAAAAGTGGTGATTTATCCCTGATTTGAGTGTGTGTGTGCAGGATGATGAGAATAATCCATTAGAAACTGAGTTTGGGCTGTGCTGCTATAAGGATCACCAGACTCTCACCATCCAGGAGATGCCTGAGAAGGCTCCTGCAGGTCAGCTGCCCAGATCAGTTGACATCATTGCTAATGACGACCTTGTAGACAAAGTGAAGCCAGGAGATCGTGTGCAGCTTGTTGGAGTGTACCGTTGTTTACCTGCCAAACAAGGGGGCTTCACCTCAGGCACTTTCAGGTAAGACATGTCAACCCATTTTCTTACTGTTATGTTGAGCACAGAATATTTTAACATAGCAATTTGAGACTTCAACTGGATTTTTTTTTTTCTTGTTCAGAACTATCATGCTGGCCAATAATGTAAAGCTAATGAGTAAAGATATTGTTCCCACGTTTTCTGCTGATGATGTTGCCAAGATCAAGAAATTCTGCAAAACACACTCTAAAGTAAGTAGGCACAAACAGTCAAATTGCCTTGTTTGCTTGAATTCACTGAAATAATCCTGGCAATTGCTCTTCCTTCAGTGAAGTGTGTCTGTGTCCCTGTCTGTGTCTGTCTGTGTCTGTCTGTCTGTCTCTCTCAGGATGTTTTTGAGCACTTGAGCCGATCACTAGCTCCCAGTATCCATGGCCATGAGTACATAAAAAAGGCTATTCTCTGTCTGCTCCTTGGAGGCAATGAGACCAACCTAGAGAATGGCACCCGCATCAGAGGAGACATCAACATCCTCCTCATAGGTTTGACACAAGTGAAAGCATTATGATCACACATACATAGGCTCTAACCAGCACTGTGAACTTCAATTGCAAGACATGGCCCAATATCCATTATTCTGGAGTGCTACCTTTTTGAAGTGTTCGTCTTGTGCTTTGTAGGTGACCCATCAGTGGCCAAATCTCAGCTTCTGAGGTATGTTCTGTTTACAGCACCGAGGGCCATCCCAACCACCGGACGTGGCTCGTCTGGGGTGGGACTTACTGCTGCGGTTACCACTGATCAAGAAACAGGTGACTGATGTGCAGTATAATACAAGATCTGTGAAAAGACCTTTGTGCTTAAAAGGCTTTCTAATTGTGGCAAAGATGTTGACCAGATGTATGATAAATAGGCAGTCTTCAGTCTGGCTCCTGCAGACCTTCCTTCAAAGTTTAGTTCTAACTCTGATTACCCATACTTGCTCAATGTTCTTTCAGAGGCAAGCTGGATGAGGTCATTTTGGGGTATTTATTTGTTTCTGTCTTACTGACCACAGCATTTTGTGTGTATAGTGTATTCAGTACAGAATATCGTCTATTGTATTTGTCTATGCAGTCGTAGCATAAGCCATTTCCCCTGGGATCAATAAAGCCGATACTGATATGAACTCTGCAGAAGGATCTCCAGGAGAAGGAATAATGAGCTGTTTGATTTTCTCTCTCTCTCTCTCCCTCTCTCTCAGGTGAGAGGAGGTTGGAGGCAGGTGCCATGGTTCTTGCAGACAGAGGGGTGGTGTGTATCGATGAGTTTGACAAGATGTCTGACATGGATCGTACAGCTATCCATGAAGTGATGGAGCAAGGGAGAGTTACCATTGCTAAAGCTGGGATCCAGGCCAGGCTGAATGCTCGCTGCAGTGTGTTAGCTGCTGCCAACCCCGTCTATGGAAGGGTAAGATATGCTAACTACAAAATATTGTGCCTTACAGGTATCATTAGCAAGCCATGGTTTACAAATAGGGCTCATTCCAGGGGGAATGAGTGCTTGGCATGTGGCAACAATGGTTCTTGGTCTTTGATCTTCCACCTCAGTATGACCAGTATAAGACCCCTATGGAGAACATCGGTCTACAAGATTCCCTCCTCTCCCGATTTGACCTGCTGTTCATCGTTCTGGATCAGATGGATGCAGACAGCGACCGGGAGATTTCAGAGCATGTGTTGCGAATGCACAGATACAGACCACCTGGGGAGCAAGAGGGAGCAGGTGGGAGGCTGCCACCTAGTGGCAGGAGTAAACATAAATGTGAAACAGGAAAGAAAGGAGTGTTAAAATATTTCAGACACAGATTTAGTGTCATACTATACTGAAAGATTTGTTATAATCCCAGTGCTACCTATTCCTGGTCTTAAGCAATTTCTTGAAATCTAGCACGTGGTTTCTACATGGATTACAATTTCAACTTCACATTTTTGCTCCTAATCTTGCTAGCTACCAGAATGACCGTGTCAGTGTCCTGAAATTGACTGATTTGTCTGTGCCATTAGCAATGCCTCTGGGCAGCACTGTGGATATATTTGCCACAGAAGATCCAAACATCACTGAGGCAGCGGAACAGGAACTGCAGATCTATGAGAAAAAGGACAACATCCTCCACGGCCACAAGAAGAAAAAGTGGGTCTAAAGTACTCCTTACTCCTCCACTTCCACCACTTTTAGATATTGGTTAGGTTTACAGAATCTACTGAGCATTTTAGTCCCTTCATAAGATCATTGTAATTATTTTTCAGAATGAAATGAATGTCATGGTACTGATCTGGCTTGCAGGGAAAAAGTAGTTACCATGGAGTTCATTAGAAAGTACATCCATGTGGCTAAGCTGGTGAAACCAGTTCTGACCCAGGAGGCTTCAGACTACATTGCAGAAGAGTATTCTAAACTCAGAAGCCATGACCAGGTCAACAGCGACTCGGCGAGGGTGGGTACAAAAGACCCCATTCTGCATCTAAACTCATTTGCTAGATAATTTTTCAACAACCTATGACTTAAAATGGGGTGGGAAAAAAAACAAGTTGCTATTATTAGTGATGACATTACCTTCCTACAGACGATGCCCGTGACAGCTCGTGCTCTAGAGACCATGATCAGGTTGGCCACAGCCCATGCTAAAGCCCGCATGAGTAAAACGATTGACCTGGGAGATGCAGAGAGCGCGCTAGAGCTAATGCAGTTTGCCTATTTCAAAAAGGTAAACATGAACAATTCTGAAATCTGAAAGAGATGAACTAGGAGCAGGGTGTCATAAATGTTATGGGTTTATGTTTTGTGCAGATTCTGGAGAAGAACAAGAAGAGGAAGCTTTCTGAGGACAATGTGGACTCTGAAATGAATGGTTCTCAGACTGAGGAGACGCAAAGCCAGAGAAGTGTCCGGTATGACATTGGAGACTTTGGAATTGCATACAGTATGTGGAAAACATATTGAATATATATATCAGCTGACAAGTTGGTATCATCTACAGGAAACGTTCCCGTGTCCCTAAAGATGACATGGATACAACAATGGCAGAAGACTCTGAAGACCCATATGACTTCACAGAGACTGAAGACAGTGAGATGTTTTGTATGTGTAGTGCTGTCATTCAATAGCATCCACCTATCCCAAAACAAAATCTGCAGTCTGTTCTCTCTCTATGCAATGGAGAACATTTTTTGGTTATTTTTGTAAAAAAAAATATATATATATATATATGCAAATAATGTGACTAACTTAAGTTTAAATAACCTCTAATAATGTACATGTTCAACACCAGTTAAATGTTTTTCCTAGAACTGTATGTCCCACACCAAGAACCCTTTAGGAATCCTTAATCCTTTTTTTTTTTTTTTTTTTTTCTGTGATCAGCTCAAGCTAGTCAGATGAGCAGACAAGCGTCTCAGAGGAGCAGTCGGAGGAAAAAGACTGACTTCAGCCAGGACAGGTAAAGTGCTGTAGTGGAATTTTTCCACTATACAGGGTGTATATAGTGGTTATATCCATATGCTGGTCAAGCACTTGAGTCTCTTCACACAACAGAACTGTGAGGAAAGAAATATGTAGGTGTCTGGTAGCAAAACAACAGCAAAAAAGGTGGAGTCAAGTTCCGAATTGCTTTTCACTAATGAATCTGGCTAGCTCATGTTTTTTTGGAATGGCAGGTGTTCAGTTCAGGTGAATTTTGCATTTGACCAATTTGCTTTTGACCTAGTGCTAGCTTGACCTGGATATTTAGGTAAGACATTCAGTACTTTTGAGTTCACTTGCCATTGGAAATGCCTAAATGTGTGATCACAGGTTTTTAACTATGAATTAAAAATGAGTGGTGTTTTGCTGTGGGATGTTAATGTTGACTTGGCCTCTCTGATGACCTCTTACAGAATGAAGGTATTCAAGGCTGCCCTCCTGAAAGCCTTCAAGGTGACCAGGTCTCAGTCTGTGGCTGTCCCAGAGCTTCTCACCCATATTAACAAAGGCCAGACAGAGGAGTTCGACCAGCAGGAGGTGAACTTATTGCTGGAGCGCATGCAGGATGATAACCAGGTCATGGTGTCTGAGGATGTGGTCTTTCTTATCTGACATTGCAAAAGATGCTAGCATTGTTCTTGGCTTTGTTGGGTTACTTTGTCCTGAAAGACTGTCTATACTGTTTGTTACTAATAAATGGCTTGAGCACTTATTGGGTTCAGAAAATTTTGCAGCTTTTTATTTGACTGAAATTGGATACAGTGAGATTCAGTTTAATATGAAACTCAATTACTCAATGAGACACAATTACTTGGTGCAGACTGGTCATGACCGAGTACATCACTCCATTGTAGAGTGAACTGAGTGACCGGTTCTGTAAAGGAGGGAAAGTGTTAATATTAAATTCTTAACATATTTAGTTACCATACACAACTTTACATTTTTGTAAGTATGTACAAGGGGTCCTCGAGTTACCACAGTCTCGACATACGACGTTTCGAGTTTACAATGCTCACTCCCACTTACACCGTTACCCTCATACATATGGACTATGTGGGCAAACTAGTTTGGTTGTGCAAGGTGGAAGAATACACAGTAACATGAATACACAGTTGTGTTTTTATGATGTGAAGATAATGTGTGTTTCGACTACATCCAAATTTGGGTTACATCACTGTTAAAGGAACGGATCTAGATCGTAACTTGAGGACCCCCTGTATTCAATATTGGATACTCACAGCCATCAAATCTCTCTGGCTCTGTCCCCCTTTCGCTGTCCGTTTCTCCTCTTCGTCTTTTCATCTTGTATAACACACTAGCAACCACAAGCAACAACATGACAGCTACTGCAAAAGCACACACCACTGCCACTGCAGTGAGGTTTGCGGATAGGGTTGCTGTGGTGTCACCAGCTGATGAGCTTCTCTTTAGGCAATTCTCACCACAAGCAACCGGCTGAGTCTCCAGAAGATGACTGATATCTAGAGAAGGCCCGGATGCAAATAAACATTACTATAATTGAATGGAAATCATTCTTGAAACCTTTTGTTCATTTAAAGTCCTATAAATCCAGAGAATATTAATAGGCTTCAAGGTCTTGGCCAAAGACTTTCATTGGTGTAGCATGGTGTGCTTGCTCAGATGGGGAACCTCAGTCTATTGTGTGAAGGACAGCAGTGTTCTCCATTGTGCTACACCAACACAAATTATACCACCACCGTCCCACCAACATCTTGCAAATTGCATACCTAACTTGTTACAAACTTGCATCAATCAATTTGAAGTTGTGTAAAAAGCTGGCCCGTAGTCAAATAAGGTGAGGCGCAACATTTAGCTTCACTTACTTGTTAGCACACCAAACATCTTGGCTACTTAGAGGTTAAAAGGAGAATCATTCAGTTTTTGGCCATTTATAAAATCCCCTTAAATGTCCACTTCAAAGTTACCTTCTAGACTGATGAGAAAAATTGCATCATCTCCTTTGATGAAGTCACGGCTTTTCAGTCGGTTGTGCGCAATGAAAGCGCTGGTGCCATAGCCGGGCCCTCTGTAGTAGGTAGTACCATCTTGATTTTTTACCAGGCTGCCTACCTTCCGTGGATCATCCCAGAAAAATTGCACGTTTCCTTGAGCTTTAGGAGCAAAAAAAAAAGACAGAGAAATATATGAAAATATATGTAGTCTAAACAAAATCTCAGAGAACGTTACTACTACAACCGCAGATTGTTTATTTCATTTATAATCTGTTATCATTTTTTTATTCCATTTCCTGCATGCACTCTTACTCTTTTTATATAGTGTGCTTAAGCTTACAGTTGGTGGAAGTCTTGCTGGGGTCAGTAGTGATCATCCTTTGGTTGTCCATGCGGTGTTGAATATTTGGGTTCTGGTCCATCAGTGCCATGGTAGCTTGTCGCCATGGACAGGGCCATGTCAATCGGCTGTCATGCGGTCCCGAGGTCAGATGGAAATAGGCGGCCATGTTGCCAGGATTGCTTGTAGCCCCATTGACATATATGCCGATCTGGAAAGAGTAGCCTTCACGAGATGAGAAAGTAGGGCTGTAGATCTTGGAACCAACAGCCGCTGAGGCAAGGAGGTGACTGAAGTTCGGAATGTGCCAGGTATGATGAGGACATTGTGTCTCTGAGAGGTTGATGTCGTCCAGAGATAGACCTCCTTTTGATGTGCCTAGGCCCTTCACCCCTTCAAACACCACTCGGAACTTCTGAGACACATCCAGAGTCACATGGTAAAGCTCCCAGGAGTTTCTTAAGCCACCTGTCCCAGAAAACCATATTAACCATAGTATAACAGTGAACAGGTCCGTGCACAGACATTTTGTGGGGCAGGAGCACAAGGTAAATAGAAAGACTGACCAAAAGGGCCAATGTGTAATCTGAAGCCAAGGGGGTTTATCTATACAGGTGCATTTATAACCTTTTGTAGGAGAAACTAGTTGTAGAATGTTCGTGTGCATTATACTTGAAATCTCAAAAATCTGATAAGACTATAAAATTACCACTTATTGTCTGAATGAGTCTCAGCACTCCTTTGGGGTTTGCGCTGTTATACTCGCGCACCCACACATTCAGCTGGTCATCCTCGCCCCCACTGTTGTACAGGTAGAACTGCAGACACTGGAACCCTCTTTTGGGGTAAAAGTACCGACTTTCCAGGTAAGCTTTGTCTCCATGACTCCCTGTGACTGTGCTAAAATGCATAAGGAACCCTACACCTTCAAGAGAAAAGTGAAAGGAAAATTATTGTAAAAAAAGTCATTGCTGCTGTACTTATACCAAATTAGTCAATAAAATTTGGTCAATAAAAAAAGCAAAGTGCTGCTATGACAACCTCATAAAAAAGATAAGATAGAATGAGGACATGTTTTTGCTTAGCTCTTATCAGGGCAGGAATTATCAGGTATGGGCTGGAGAATACAGTTCAAGGACTACAAAAATAAGAAGTGTATTAACGTCTTTTCTTTTTTCTTGCTTTATTGATCAGTGTTTCACCTTATAATTTTGACTGTTTTACCGTTATCATTTCATTGCTTGTCTTTTGGAGGGCTGTTCATACCGTTGCACTGGCCCATGTTGGTGTAGTCAGTGTTTGGGCCTCCCTCTACACTCCTCACCCGCACCCACTTGCCATTTGCATCTTCTCCCTGGATCATACCGCAAATATTGGGTTCCTCAAAGCTGCAGGAATCCATGAAGGTGGTAAATGTGGCTGGAAGAGAACACACGTTTGAGAAAAAGAGACCAAATGCAGCGGACCAACAGGACATGACTTTTCCATCAGACACAGGCCACTTCATAACTTTCCACAATGGCTGAACCAAAGGTCATGCTCGTACCAAACGTAAAAGATAAAGTGCGTTATATAATGATACAGTATCATAAACAGTGAACCACGACGCCGGGAACTGAACTCACTGCAGTTGTAAAGTGTGTTTAGCTTGAGCACATCACTAGAACTGAACTCCATGCGCTGGCCAATCACGTCCACGAACTCCGGGATCTTTGTGACGATGGTCGGCTCAGAGCCCTTGCTGAAGGAGGTCTTGCTGTAGTGCATAACAGAACCGTAGTCATAGGGTACGCCAAGAGCACTGGTCACTGTGTCATCATACGTGTTAAAGTTGTGCTCTTTACCTAGGAGCAAATCATGGAACAGGAGCTTTCTTACCAAAATTAATGCAATGCAGTATAATAACAGAGAGCACACTGAAATATCCTAAAAGCAAAGTAAAATGAGGGATGTCGTGAAGTAGAACAAAGTATTGCCGAGTCTGATTGTTGAATTGATTGATGGTGTAGTTACCGTACCTTCTTCAATCTGGTTCCAAATGATTTTGACATAGTCGTCTCGGTCAGCTCGGGACTGCTCATGCCAGAAGCCCAAAGCGTGCAGGAACTCATGCTCCACAGTAGCCAGACGGTCACAGTTTTGGCCGATTGATAACCTCTGCTTCCCTACCCGACGATTCCCCACAGAGGAGGAACACCTAGCAATGCAGAAAGTGGCACCGTATCCACATTATCCACATTTCAAGAGGAGTTGTTTTCCCAGAATACACCAGAAATGTAACTATGAAAAACTGAATTTACATTTTCCCTTAAGTGCAGCTGAACCAATATATGTTTGATATCTGAACTATGAGAATAACATGGCTAGCAAGTAATGTAAGCTTGTGTACACTGTTCAGCAACATCATAGGAGACTTGCTTCTGTGCTTACACTTGCTCATGACACTATTTAATATAGCATAGGTTCCCTCCTCCTCTACACATTTTCTGGGTTGAGCAGAGTAAATACTAAACACTAAAATGTGCAGGACAAGGGGGTTTCAGGGTCAGGGTTGGGAACCTATGATCTATAAAAATGGACCAAAATCAATTTGCAGTAACAGAAACCTTCTTAAGGCTTCATTCTTCTCCAAACTTTAGTCTATTTTGTCTTGGTTGATCGGCTGTATTTTGGGTTGGGGAAAAATGTTTGGCTAAACGAACCCATTAAGATCTTCTTACCCAGAACCTTTGTACACAGAAATGTAGTTGGGCTCGCCACTCCAGGGTTTGAAGTCAAAGCAAGTCTTGAGTCTGTACTGCTCAAACGCCTTCAGTATCAATCCTTTAGCATTGATTTCTGCATGTACGAAGTTGGAATAAACACAAAGCAAATATGTGAAAGTAAAGTAAAGTGGCTCCTTATAGTCACACATGAACACACCACAGTACATCACACAGTGTGAACAATGTGAAATTCTTTCTCTGCATTTAACACATTCACCAAGCGAAGCAGTTGCCTGCCACAAATGGGAGACACTCGGCGAGCAGTGGTGCCACTAATGGTCCTAGGATGCAAACCCACAACCTTCTGATCGCAGGGTCTACTCCCTGACCACTAGGCCACCAGCTGTCTTAGTGTTTATTGCATGATCAGTTTTTGCCTTTCTAATGAATACACTCACTCAGGGCTTCTCTGTAGAGTGAAATTACTCTCTTACCCAAGCTGTCCTCAAGGTAATATGGTACAGTGGTTGGCCAGCGATACTTTTCACCCAGAATAGAGTTAAGGCTATCCACCTGTTAACCACAAACATTCCTCAGAAATACTCTCAGCACATTGTCTCTCAGTAATATCAGTCAATTATTGACGTAGACTAACGACTTTTTCCAGCAAGGACAAACTGAAGCGTATGAAGCTCGTCATGAATCTCATCAATTACTACGTATTTGTATGTGCATTATGTGTTTGCTGGTGTTATCAGCCTATAAATAGCTTAAAAAATAAAAAAGTGAAAAGTAAAACATTTTTTGTAAAAATATCAAAAGTATGCCAATGAGGAAGATAAATAAAGGAAAAGTGTGTAACATATAATACATAGTTTTATGAATAAAATGGATAAACAGAAGACAAACTGACCTTGTCAATGACTATGTCTCCCTCTACCAGATCAAGTCCTGCTTCTGTAACACAGTAATTGAGGATGAGCTGTTAGTGTGAGTGTTAATGAAAAAAAATTGTGGAAAGCATGCACTGAGACACAGTAATATATCACACAGACCTTCATTTATGTCAAATATATCCCAGTCTTTCCCATGATCCACATCCACTTCTGTAAAGCCTAATTAAGCACATCACAAAAGGTCAAATATCAAGACCGTATTTTCCTATCACAGACAAAATAATTTATGAAAAATTATCTATATCTTGCAATATATGGATGAGACATCTTACCTGTGAGGGAGGAAGTTGACTGTAAGAGACAAATCGGGGGTTTTTTAGGGTTTTGTGGTTTGTTTACAAAAGGCAGCTCTGTTAACATGAACATTGTAGATAATTTTAGCATAAATGTATGAATAACATTAGGACTGTGAACAATTCTGAATATTTTTTTTAGCAAATTTAATTTGAAAAGATCCTTCCAGAAGCACTAAATCCAGTATGAAAAATGCCTTACAATGCATTGATTTGACGTGGTTATGAATACACAGAAATATTGCAAAAATTGTGCTGATGCAATACATTGCATCCATGTGTAAAAAGTGGACACATTTGGATCAAAATAATTCAATGCATCCTTTCACTGTATAGAAATATAAGCATTTTTTCCATTCACTATTTAGGTGTAATTTCTGTGCATACTTTACATTAAATGTCCATTCAGGAGGGGCCTTGTGCCGCTGTCCTTCACTGGTGAACAAAATTACGAATAATAAAAGAATTGGAGTGAAACTCACCAAAAACAGTTCCTCAGTGCAAAAAAGGCACAGAAGCAGAAAAGTCCCATAAGAAGTCATAATTGCAGCCTCTAACCTTCAGCAACTGACTATTCTGAGGCTGAGCTGGCAGTGATAAGAAGAAAATGCTGATAAGAAGTGTGATGACTGATAAATCTGCTATTGATTAAGCAGCACTGTAAATGTGGTAATAATAATGATGCTGTTGACGTCTATAGAGTAATATTTATGTAGATGATAGTATACATACACTCTCACCCCAACACTTTTGATCTCCTTTATTGCACGAAAATTCAATAACAGAAAAACATTTCTTGAGTCGAGCATGTTTATCTGAAAAGTACAGTAAGCACTAGTGCAAATATTTTCATCACCCAGGATAATATACATATACTTATATACTTCTTGTATATATTTTATATACAAGAAGTATATAAAAGCAGGCAATAAAGTTTTTTCAGAAGACTTGCTGACTTCAAATATTTGTTTCTTTCAGCACAAATGACCAAAGTACCATTATTCTTTCCTGGTTATCGTTATTGATTTATTGCTGAAATACGAATTTTTTTATTTTTTTTTGCATTTTGTTGCAACTTCAATAATTGCATTGTGTAATTTTGTACCGTTATGACATATGACATATCGCACCTATGCCGGGAAGGAGCAGGATGATACATCTCCTTGTGAGATATATCATCTGACTGATGCATTTGACACATTTGACTTCCTATACAACACAGCTGGCCGCTGTCGGCAGAAATTCTCAGATGACTCAGCAATAGTCAGACGTATCAGGAGTGGGGACGACTTGGAATACAGGACAGCTGTGGACAGTTTTGTGGACAGATGTGAGCTGAATGAGCTGCAGCTCAACATCAACAAGTCCAAAGAACTAGTGGTGGACTTGAGATGATCACGAGCTCCTGTCACTGCCCTGTCCATTAGGGGGGTGGATGTGGAGATTGCTCAGGACTACAAATAGCTGGTGTGCACACTCACAACAAGCTGGACTGGTCCAAGAACGTCCTGGCCACATACAAGAGGGGTCAAAATTGGCAGTATTTCCTACATGAACTCCAATCTTTTAAAGTCTGCATATACATAACACATCTATGCACAAGTAAAAAGTAGCATTGCTGTGGGAAGTTGTCAATCTGTAGAGATTTGAATCTGATTATATGAATCTGTTTATATGTTTTAAGAAAAAAAGAAATAAAGTGCTAGAACGTGGCTGATTGTCAGGAGAAAAACAAAAAAGAACAACCCCTTTTTTCTCTTCCATCACTTTGAGGATTACAGTACTTTGACAGTGAAAATTAAACTGAGCAAAAATATAAGGATTCGCTTTCAGTAAATTATCAGTAAAGTGCCATTATTGCATAGTAACGAAATATAATCACTCGATTATTTTCCACCCATTCTCCCGTTTTTGATAAGACTGCAGTCTAAGTGGATTTTGCCAGTGACATCAGAATAGCATCCTGTAAGTTGACGTCGTCACTCTGGTGGATGTTCTGTAAAACAGAGAAACAATTGGACACTGTTAGTATACAACCTGCATGCATGTGCACTTTTATGATTATGTGTATGCAAGCTCCAGGGCAGGAATTTGACTAAGTAACTTACAGTTACGTCCTGAATGTAGTAGCAGTGGCGTAGGTTGAGATGGCCAATGAAGTCCCTGCTGTGGTACAAGGAGTCGCCATGAGGCAGTGAGACACACACGGGACACACCTAGAGAGAACCAGACAGCAAGTTACAGCTCAGTTGCCTTATCCTATGCATATTACTGCCATGATAATTGCCATGTTATGAGGAGAGCATAAGTTATTGATGCTGTCGGAATAAAACCTTTTATCCCTTTTTCAGTATTTACATAATTTGAAAATTATATGGACTATATGGACAAAAGTAACCTCTTAATAATTGAATTCAGGTGTTTCAATCATGCTAATTTCCACAGGTGTATAAAATCATTTAAACATTTGATTTTGACATTTTGGACAACGGCATGCTTCTAACTTTGTGGACACACTTTGGGGAAGACCCTTTTCTATTCCAGCATGACTGTGTCCCAGTGCACAGATCAAGGTCCATAAAGACATGGTTGGATGAGTTCAGCATGGAAGAACTTGACTGGCCCGCGCAATCTCATCCAACACCTTTGAGATGAACTGGAACAGAGATTGTAAGCCAGGCCTTCTCACCCAACATCAGTGCCTGACCTCATAAATTCACTACAGAATGAATGGGCACAAATTCCCACAGAAACTCCAAAATCTTGTGGAAAGCCTTCCAAGAAGAGTGGAAGCTG